>CM077163.1:191124520-191455166 GCA_039583875.1 Platanthera guangdongensis | reverse complement strand
GTGAAATGGCGCTTGCTTTATTTTACTTTCTGTAGAGGCGTGAGTTTGTAATTTTGCTTTATTTCCGCTACTCATTCGAGTTAAAAGGCAGCAGGTCAATTTTACTACTCATTGAGTAGGATTTGTTGTGTGGTGTTTTCATTTTTGTCGATATGAGAGTGTGTGCCAGTGAGTTTTAATTTCTGTCGAGTGTTATGCGTGTGTTGCATTTATTAGTCCTACTCGTTTGAGTTAGGACACGCTTCTTCTCCAGCCCACGCATTGCGCCGGACTCGCTGAAAGATATGGTACCTAAACACCTAGAGGGGGGGGTGAATAGGTGACCTAAACCTTTTTTGACTTTTGTTTGGCAGCACAACAGTTTTTCACTGATTATTACAGTAACAGCAATACAGAAATCAAGCATTCAATTCACAGCACAGCACAGCACAGAAGACACACTAATTTATAGTGGTTCCCCAATCTTTGGGTACATCCACTTTTCCCCTTCGCCTATCTAGCAGTGTACTAGATTCGGCCAAACTTCTCCACTAGCTCAGAACCCAACAAGGTTCCTACCTCAGGCCCAAAGCCTTACACTCAGCCAAAAGGCCTACACTCAGCCACCCAGGCCTACACTCAGCCAATCAGGCTTACACTCAGCCAATTAAAGGCCTACACTCAGAGTTCTTCAACTCCTACACTCAGGCACCAAGCCCTACCCTCAGCCTTTATAAAATAGGCTTACAATCACTCAGATCCAATGGATCTTACAAGTTTAAAATAGAAATTACAAATGCTAACTCTACAACTCAGAAAGGATGAGAGGAGTTGAGAGTTTCTTGAAGAGTTCTTGGAAGAACTCAGCTTGATCCAAACTGACTTAGCTTTCTTCAAAGCTTCTTGAGTAGAACTGAATTAGTCTGAATCTACTGCAGTTGATCCTTGATCTCTGCTTCTTGAAATCCAGATGACTCTGAATTGTTCTTCTCAGCCTTAGTTCCAAAGACTGAATCCTTGTTGGAGCTCTCTCTCTCCAACTACTTAGATCTGCAGTTGGACTGCCTGATCTTCTTGTGTTGATCCTCTATGTATCACTTCTTGATTTAATCTGATCAACTACTTCAATTATTCTCACAACAGTAATGATTGTGAACAACTTAACACTTAACCACTCATTCTGTAAACTGTGGGTGCCTATTTATAGGCTTCCTTCATGGTAACCGGCTGATCCGGTTTATAACAGACTTTGACTTCTCTGACAGTTGCTGTAGACCGGCTGGATTGCAGCTGTCATGTCAACCAGTCACTTCTTGAAATCCTCTAACTGTCAGATAGTGTCGAGACTTTCTGTTCTTAAGTGTCGACACTTATAGACCAAGTGTCGACACATGTTGTGTAAGTGTCGACACAAGTCTACAAGGTGTCGACACAATTCCTTGTATGTCTCGACACAGTTTCTTCTGCATGTGTCGACACTGAAATTGAGTGTCGACGACACAAGTACTTGTACTTCATTCTTTAACTGTATTCTTCTAAGTGTCGACACATCTCCTTTGTGTCGACACATCTTCATGTGTTGAAACTGTCAAGTGTCGACACTGCTTCTTGGTGTCGACACAAGTCTTCATTCTTGATTCTTCAGCTGAGTGTCGACACATTCCCTTAGTGTCGACACTTGTACTTAGAATATTTTACAACTTTTCTGTTCTTTGCTAAGTGTCGACACAGCTCCTTGTGTCGACACTTTCTTCAAGTGTTGAGTCTTCTGGTTATGTGTCGACACATTGTGCTGAGTGTCGACACATTCTTCAAGTGTTGACTTCTTTGAGTGTGTGTCGACACATTGTGCTGAGTGTCGACACATTCTTCATATGTTGACTCTGCGATTGAGTGTCGACACATTGTGTTGAGTGTCGACACTTGTACTTAGTCTCTGCAGATTTGCTGAGTGTCGACACAACTCCAAGTGTCGACACTTTCTGATGTTGACTCAGCTCTTCTAGGTGTCGACACTTCTGCTAAGTGTCGACACAGCTTTTCTGCATTCTTCTACACTGAGTGTCGACACAGCTCCAAGTGTCGACACTTTCTGACTGGTGTCGACTCTTCTTCCCAGGTGTCGACACATGACTCCAAGTGTCGACACTGCTGTCTGGGTGTCGACACAAGCTTTCTCAAGTGTCGACACTTTGCCTCTGGGTGTCGACACATGGACTTAGAAATTTTCAGCTTCAGTCCAGTGTATATCTAACCTGCACAAGTAACTCAAACAAACATCAAATACATTCTGATGTATATCATTGAGTTAGGTGAGGCTTCTTCAAATCAGGTACATTTGACCAATGTACCCAACAATCTCCCCTATTTGGAGAAGTCATAACCCTTAGTCAATGATATACACCACTCATAATTAAAAATTACAAAATGATGTAAAACATATAAATGACAACAGGGTAAACTTGAACATGTAATAAAGCACACATGTATACTTATTAAACATTGCAGAACAATTAAGAAACACACATATTCAGAACATTCATACTATATTTATCATATACTGTTCCAATAATGTCCTTATACATTTTCAATGAAGTATTACAATGTTTTTCACTTAACAGATTACAACAAGCATCAAGTTAATTCCTAATCTAGTGCTGATCAGGTTCTTTAATAACAATGCCTTTTCCAGCTTTAACTTGAGCTTTCACAGCAGCAGCAGCAGCAGGCTCAGCTTCAGCAGTCTTCTTCCCTTTAGAGTCCTTCTTCTTCTGTTCTTCAGCCTTGATCTTTTGTCTTTCAAAATAATGATAGGGCTTAGGAAAGTACTTGCTAGGCTCCACAGCTGTTGGAGGTAGCTTTCCTAACTTAGCCTTCCTTCTATTGGACAATTGCTTCCTGCCTACTCTCATGCTTTCTCCATTCAGCCTCTGAGAACCACTTGTTCCTCTCATGGGCATTGTCCTTGGCTGCTTTCCAGGCTGTAAGAATTATGTTCCTAGAAGTAGGGCTCCACTGTTCAAAATCTGGCTTTTGCTCAGCAATTTCCCTAAACTTCTTCTTTGACAGCCTAGTTTCTTCTTCTTGTCCAAAGCCTCTTGCATTGCAGCTGTGATAGGTTGAACAACCTTTTCCAGAATAATATTAGGCTTGCCAGCAGGTGGACTATACATTGTGCTTATATCTGCATGAATCATTTCAAAGTCTGGAGGTGGATAGATTACATCAGCCACTGCTTGTTGCTCACCTCCAAGATATGTGCCTTGAATACCAGATTCAGCTACATTGTCATCATCACAAAGGGGAGGATAGCCAGTGTAGCCCTGATGGAATTTGATAATCCATTTTGCATGCTCAGAACTGGCCTTGACTAACACTCTCTCCCCCTTTATGACTTCTTGGGCCACATGATCTCTCACATCATCTTTCTGGAATCTGATTTGGCTATCCAAATACCTTATGCCCTCTTTAAAGAAAGGTCTAAGCTTTGTAAGCTGTTCTGAAATGACCTTCTGTGAGTCTTTAATGGCAGTCTTTACAGCAGCAATCTCTGCTTGAAAGAGTTTATCAAAATCAGCTTTGGCAGCAGCAGAGGAAGTTGAAGGTTCATCTGACTTATTCTTGAGTTCAGTGACTATTGCATTGTGAGATGCAGTCAAATTATCATTCATCCTCAACTGATTCTCCAGCACATAGCCTTGTTTTACTGCTATATCATCTACTTTCTCTTTAATTGTTTCTTGATGTTTAGCCAGATAGACCACTGCATGAGCACCCTTGGTAAAACAATCAGTCATCTCCTTTTTATTAAGGTTCATTTCAAACCTATTGACTTGATTTCCTGTCCCAGATCAGATTGTAGAGCTTTGTGCCCTTCATCAACATAAGTTTCTAAAGCTTTCCTTTGTTCATCCATCTTGATTTGCATGGCAAGCAGTAGAGCACTGTAATCAGTGGATGGAGCTTGTTGAACTAAGGAATGTTGAGCAACTGTTTGGAGAGCCTTCTTATAGCTCTGGCTTCTTCTTTTGAAAACAAAGAACTTCTTTTTCTGAGCTTGCTCAGCTTCATCATCTTCAGAGTCTGATGTACTGGCTATATCCACCCTATCCTTAGGGCTGGATTGTTTTTCAGTATGCACATCTTGTGCCTTCTCAGTATCTAGCCTTATAGGCTCTTCCACAACTTCCATGTTCTCCCCCTCAGCAGCAGCATCCTTTACTGTATCAGCATCATTCTTTTCCATATCAAAATCATCCTGTTCTAAATTCAGAAATAGATCTTCCATGGTATATTCTGGGGAGACTGTGCAGGAGATGTACTTGGTTCTTCAACCACTTTATCAGGTATCACAACAGATGTGTCTGGAAGAACAACATCTGGTTCTTGGTGTGCTTGCTGATTGGCTGATGGTCATCAGACAAATCAGAATTTATTATAGAAAAATCTAAAGTATTAAGGTCAGAAAGTACCTCTTGAATGAGGAGGGTGGCTTGTTCACTCTCCAGTGTAGATGGTTCTGCTACACCTGGAAGCTCCCCCTGGATGTCAGCTGGCTCCTGAGGAGCAGGTGACTTTTCTGCAGCCTTATCCATTGGACTTTCAGGAGTGAAGACCACATGTTCTTCACTGCCTGAGCTGCTTGAGGACTCTTGAGGCACAGCAGCAGTCTTCCTCTTCTTCCTGGGAGGAGAGTCTTTCTTAGAAGCTTGCTTTTCAGGGGTGGCCAATTCCTTTGACACCAGCACCCTTTCCCATCTAGAGAATATCCTGGAGTCCATTCTCCTCATATGATTGATCTTAGTTCCTGCAGCAGTGCTCATTACCTCTGGAATTGATCCAGCCAGGTAGAGACTTAGTATCCTGCCCAGATTGGGCTTCTTCAGGCTTTCTTTTACTTTCTCATAAACCACCATTGACCAATCTGTTTCAGAGTGAAGATGATTCTGGTCATGACTTCAAACATGGAGGCAGACACCCTGTCATGTCCTCCTGGCTTGCTCAGTATTACCTTGCCCACTATTTCAGACAAGAACTTGCCTTGATTATTCATACCTTTTCTGTTAAAGACTGATCCCACCTTCATCTTTGGATCCAGTCCACACCAAGTAAGAGCTTCCCTGGTCTTAGAAGCAGTTACTTCCTCTTCACCTTGAACTTTAGGTAGCTGAAGTACCTTCCTTAAAGACTTGGGTGAAATTTTGACCTTGGTGCCATGCACCCTTGACTTAATCCTGTAGCCTGAGTCATCTACAGACGCGCCAGAAAGAAATTCAATGACTTCCTTCTTCCATATTTTCGTTGGTTCTGAAACCAAGAACTCCAATCCTGAATTGGCAATTAGGGTTAGCACTGATTTGATTTCTTGGTCGCTGTCGTCAAATGCGCCTCGCACAAGCTCATAGCCTTCGTTTACGTTCTCTTCCAGCTTGGGAGCCATTAGGGTTTGAGAATTAGTCTTGAGATGAGAGAAATGTCGACACAAGAGTTTAGGTCTCGAAACTTTGAAAGCGTGTCGACAATCAAAGACAGAACCCTATTTATACCTTTCTTGTTTGAAGACGAACAGGCGGGATGAATTTCTAATGGATGTGTCGACACTGTCAATAAGTGTCGACACTGACTTATAATGTCTCGACACTCATGTGTCGACACAAATTTAGTCAACAGATTTTATGTGTCGACACTTGGTTAAGTGTCGACACCACTATACTCGACATGTGTCGAGACTTTACTTAGAAAAATTCTGAGTAAAACTTAAGTGTCGACACTTTATTGGATGTGTCGACACCTACTCGACATGTGTCGACACTAACATTCTGAAGTGTCGACACTAACTTCCTAGATGTGTCGACACCATTTTCCTGAAGTGTCGACACTTACTATTCTGTGTCGACATAGACTTGTCTATGTGTCGACACCTTTTTACTTAGCCAATTTTTGTTCTGTATACTTAGTCTAAGTTTATCATACCTAGTTCAATTTTGAACCTATTAAACTTAGCTTCTTCTAAGGGCTTAGTAAACATATCAGCTATCTGATTATCTGTTTTAACATATTCAAGTGCAATATCATTTCTTTCTACATGCTCCCTAAGAAAGTGATATTTTATCTCAATATGTTTAGTTCTACTATGTGATACAGGTTATTAGCTATGGAAATAGCACTTGTAGAATCACAATAAAGTGGAGTTCTACTTACCTGACATCCATAGTCTTCTAGCTGATGTTGAATCCACAGAAGTTGAGCACAGCAACTTCCTGCAGCTACATATTCTGACTCAGCTGTGGAGATGGCCACACTGGTTTGCTTCTTACTACTCCATGAAATGAGTCTTCCACCTAGGAATTGACAGGATCCAGTTGTGCTTTTTCTATCTTCTTTGCATCCTGCAAAGTCTGCATCTGAATAGCCTGTTAGATCAAAATCTCCATTCCTAGGGTACCAGAGGCCTAGATAAGGTGTGCCCTTTAGATATCTCAAGATTCTCTTGACTGCAGTCAAGTGAGATTCTTTGGGGCAGGCTTGATACCTGGCACAAACACATGTAGCATACATAATGTCAGGCCTACTTGCAGTCAAGTATAGTAGGGAGCCAACTATCCCTCTATACAAGGTTTCATCCACAGGTTTCCCTGCATCATCCTTGCTTAGAGACATACTTGACCCCATAGGAGTCTTCATGGTACTGGAGGAATCCATACCATATTTCCTTATGAGTTCTAGGGTGAACTTTGACTGACATATGGACAAGCCACTTTCAGTCTGTTTAACTTGGAGACCCAAGAAAAACTTCAGTTCTCCCATACTACTCATTTCAAATTGACTTTGCATAAGCTTTGCAAACTTTTTGCAAAGGCTACTTTCAGTAGACCCAAATATAATGTCATCTACATATATTTGGACAAGTATTACTTTGCCTCTAGATTCCCTAAGGAATAGAGTCTTATCTATTTTCCCCCTTGTGAACTTGTTCTCAATGAGGAAACTAGATAGGGTTTCATACCAAGCTCTAGGAGCTTGCTTTAACCCATACAATGCTTTCCTAAGTCTATAGACATAATGTGGAAGAGTAGGATCAACAAAACCTGAAGGCTGCTCCACATATACTTCTTCTTTTAAATTACCATTAAGGAATGCTGACTTCACATCCATTTGGTATACTTTGAATCCTTGGTAGGTTGCATAGGCCAAGAACATCCTGATGGCTTCCAGTCTGGCTACTGGAGCAAAGGTTTGATCAAAATCAATACCTTCTTCTTGCCTATATCCTTTTGCAACCAGTCTTGCCTTATTCTTAATGATGACTCCTTGTTCATCTAACTTGTTTCTGTAGATCCACTTTGTTCCTATCACATTGTGATCTTTAGGCTTAGGAACTAAGTCCCAAACCTTGCACCTCTTGAACTGGTTTAGCTCTTCCTGCATAGCTTCAGTCCACTGTGGATCTTGTATTGCTTCTTCAAATTTCTTTGGTTCTATTTGAGACAGAAAACTTGAATATACTGCAGCATTCTGATTTCTGCTCCTTGTCTGAACACCTTGTCTTGGATCTCCAATGATCAGCTCCACTGGATGATCTCTTAGATGCCTGTTGGCTGGAGGCATCCTTACTTCTGGTTGTACTTCTTCAGCATCTTCATCATGCTGAGTTCCTTGAACTTCTTCAGCTCCTGGTACATGTAGTTCTCCCCCTGGACATAAGCCATCTTCTTCTACTTGCTGTCTTGCAGCAGGTACATCTTCTATGGTTAGCTTGTCCATCTTCTTAATAAGACCTGAGGGGCTGCACACACTACTAGACAACTCATTGTTAATTAGTTGTGTCTCATCAAAAACTACATGCACAGACTCCTCTACAACTTGTGTAGTCAAGTTGTAGACTCTATAAGCCTTACTATTATTGCTGTACCCAACAAACACTCCCTCTTGGGACTTGGCAGCAAACTTAGTTAAGTAAGACTTCCCATTGTTAAGTATGAAGCATTTACAACCAAAATCCTAAAATAGGATAGATTTGGTTTCCTGCCTTTCACTACTTCATAGGGGGTCTTGTTTAACCTTTTAGTGATGGTAGCCCTATTTATCACATGGCATGCAGTGTTAACTGCTTCAGCCCAGAAATATTCTGGCAGTGATGAATCACTTAATAGGGTTCTACCAGCCTCTATCAAGGTCCTATTTTTCCTTTCAGCAATGCCATTTTGCTGAGGTGTTCTAGGTGAAGAGAATTCTTGAAATATCCCATAGTCTTCACACAGCTTTGTCATGCTTTCAGATTGAAACTCAGTACCATGGTCACTTCTAATTTTGACCACTGTACAGTTCAATTCATTCTGAATTTGCTTAACAAAACTATAGAAGACACTAGGTGTTTCAGATTTCTGCTTTACGAAGAACACCCAGGAAAACCTTGAGTAGTCATCAACAACTACAAAGGTGTAGACCTTCCTACCTAAGCTGTGAACTGGCATTGGACCAAATAGATCCATATGCAAGAGGTATAAACACCTCACAGCATCCTTGTTGTCAATGCTTCTAAAGGTGGATTTAGTCTGCTTGCCCTTTTGACAAGCTGAGCAAATGCCATCTTTGACACACTTAACTTGAGGACCATTCCTCACTAACTCTTTACTAAAGAGTTTGCCAATAGTCTTGTAATTAAGATGAGCAAGCCTCTTGTGCCACTTGACACATTGAGAGACTGTCTCATCAGCTACAAGACAAACTGGAGAACTATTGTTCTCAACCATAATGTCTAAACAATAGACATTTCTCTTCCTATAACCTGTCAAAATGATCTTTTGATCACTTGACCTCTTGATATGACAACCATTTTTAACAAATGAGATGTCATACCCTACATCACTTAATTGACTTATACTAATGAGGTTATGTTTCAAACCTTTAACATAAGCCACTTGAGTAATGGTAACAAGGTTAGAAGAAATGTTACCAAACCCTTTGATGATTCCTTTTTCAGAACCACCAAAGGTCACCTTTGACCATTTTTGATTGGGATGTAGTCCTTCAGTAGTCCCCTAGTTCCAGTCATGTGTCTGGAACATCCACTATCCAAGTACCATGTAGGGGTATGGCCACTTGGATTTTCCTGCAAAACAAATTAATGAACCTTAGAACCCAAAGTAAACTTGGGTCCTTGGTGATTGTTAGTTTGCAACTTAACATAGCTACCTACTGGCTTTCCACCAGGTAACTTGTTACTACTTTTGGCACTGGCATTGTGCCAACAGTCCAAAGCAAAGTGGCCAACTTTGCCACAGCACCAACATTCAAATTTGTTGTACCTTTGCTTAGGTACAGACTTGGCTGTCTTAACTACAGCAGTCTTAGTGAATGTTGGGGCTTTGCCCTTGGACTTGGACTGATTCTGAACAGTCCTAGCTGGATTAACAAATCCCAGTCCAGTCTTTCCTTTATGATGAACAAAATCATCAATCAAGGGTAGCACTGATTTAGGTTTTGAAAACCTAGCTACTAGCTCTTTCTCCTTCTGAAGATTAATCTCCAGTTTCTTAATTTGATCATTCTTAAATGTAATAGTACCCATCTGAATCACAGTAATGTGTTTCAGCCTGGCCACTTCATTCAGTTTTTGATCATAATTCTTCTCATAATCTATTGCAGCTGCCTTGAGATCAGCAATTTCCTTGGCCAAATTTTTGGCTAGGGTCTTGCTTTTCTTATAGGCTTGCAATAGTACTTGATATTCATCTAGGAGTTGATGAATATCTCCCTCAGACTCAGATATATTCTCATCACTTGATGAAGAATAATCTGACTCTGAACTAGAACTGAAATCAGAACTTTGAGTTAAACCTTGTACCTGACTGGGTCCTGGCTGCTCCAGGTTTTTGGTACTTTCAGTCAAAGCCATCAGTCCTTGGCTTTGACAGTCTTCTTGCTCATAGATAGATTCCATGATCTGCATAAACTCTTCTTCTTCTTCAGCAAATAGCCCAATATAGGCTTCAGCATCTGTCTCAGTGTCTGAAGAAGACATATCTGAAAGAGTCTTCTCATTCTTTGCAACAAAGGACTTCTCCTTCTTTCCTTTGAAGTGTGTTTTCTTTTTGTCACTGGATTCTTTCCTTCTTTCAGGACAGTCTGCAATAACATGGCCCTGTCTATTGCAGCAGTAACAAATTATCTTGGATCCAGTTGCCTTACTAGTCTTGGTCCTTTTCTTGTCCTTCTTTGAAGGCTTCTTTTCCTGATACTGAACCTCTTTCCCTTTGGAAGATGAAGGTCTAGACCTCCACTGTTTCTTCTTAAGGAACTTCTGAAAATGTCTGGTGAATGCAGCAAAGTCTTCATCACTTTCACTGCTTGTAGATTTTGTACTTTCTGACTCTTCAGATTCTGATTCAACTACCTCAGGAGGAGGAGTTGATGACTTGGTCCTGCTCTTTCTGGGTACATCTGACTTAAAGGCAACAGTCTTTTCTCTGTATTCAGTCCTTGTTGACTTTTCTTCTTTCTTTTCTCACTGACAATTGCATCTCATAAGATAACAACTTGCCAAAAAGTGTGGGAGGAGGAATTTCTCCCAACTTTGCCATTTCTCTGATGGCACAGATCTTGGTGTCCCAGTCTTTGGTGAGGGACCTTAAGAATTTATCATTCAACTCATAGTTTGTGAACTCTCTTCCATATGACATGAGTTCATTTACAATTCTATAAAATTTCTTGTAGCATTCAGTGATGCTATCTCCTCTTCCTTGCCTAAAGCTCTCATATTCTTGATTAAGCAAGGACTTCCTATCTTGCCTTACTTCTTCAGAACCTTCCATATAGACAATGAGGGTGTCCCACATTTCTTTTGCAGTTTTACAGTGAATAAGGTTCTGGAAGGTGGCATCATCAATTGCACTAACTATTATATTCTGTGCTCTTTTGTCCATGGTTGCTAGGACAATCTCATCCTTGGTCATTTCAGAGAAATCCTTTGGAGTCCTCTGATTTGCATCCAATACTGAAATCTTCATGGGCACATATGGCCCTTCTTTGACTGTGATGTATATCCTAGGGTCAGAGGCTTCCATAAAAAGCCTAACCCTCTCTTTCCAGATCCCAAAGATCTCTTTTCTGCATATAGGTAGTTTCATTGAACCCAACTCCTTATGATTCTCTGAAGAACCCATGTTCTTGATTTTCTTGAAACTGTTTCCTGTTTCCTGACTTATACTGAATCTGCCAAACTGGATCTCCTCAGACAGTTAGTCCTGATTTTGAGGAACCTGGCTCTGATACCACTTGAAAGATATGGTACCTAAACACCTAGAGGGGGGGGTGAATAGGTGACCTAAACCTTTTTTGACTTTTGTTTGGCAGCACAACAGTTTTTCACTGATTACTACAGCTAACAGCAAATACAGAAATTAAGCATTCAATTCACAGCACAGCACAGCACAGAAGACACACTAATTTTATAGTGGTTCCCCAATCTTTGGGTACATCCACTTTCCCCCTTCGCCTATCTAGCAGTGTACTAGATTCGGCCAAACTTCTCCACTAGCTCAGAACCCAACAAGGTTCCTACCTCAGGCCCAAAGCCTTACACTCAGCCAAAAGGCCTACACTCAGCCACCCAGGCCTACACTCAGCCAATCAAGGCTTACACTCAGCCAATTAAAGGCCTACACTCAGAGTTCTTCAACTCCTACACTCAGGCACCAAGCCCTACCCTCAGCCTTTATAAAATAGGCTTACAATCACTCAGATCCAATGGATCTTACAAGTTTAAAATAGAAATTACAAATGCTAACTCTACAACTCAGAAAGGATGAGAGGAGTTGAGAGTTTCTTGAAGAGTTCTTGGAAGAACTCAGCTTGATCCAAACTGACTTAGCTTTCTTCAAAGCTTCTTGAGTAGAACTGAATTAGTCTGAATCTACTGCAGTTGATCCTTGATCTCTGCTTCTTGAAATCCAGATGACTCTGAATTGTTCTTCTCAGCCTTAGTTCCAAAGACTGAATCCTTGGTTGGAGCTCTCTCTCTCCAACTACTTAGATCTGCAGTTGGACTGCCTGATCTTCTTGTGTTGATCCTCTATGTATCACTTCTTGATTTAATCTGATCAACCACTTCAATTATTCTCACAACAAGTAATGATTGTGAACAACTTAACCACTTAACCACCTCATTCTGTAAACTGTGGGTGCCTATTTATAGGCTTCCTTTATGGTAACCGGCTGATCCGGTTTATAACAGACTTTTGACTTCTTTGACAGTTGCTGTAGACCGGCTGGATTGGCAGCTGTCATGTCAACCAGTCACTTCTTGAAATCTCACTAACTGTCAGATAGTGTCGAGACTTTCTGTTCTTAAGTGTCGACACTTATAGACCAAGTGTCGACACATGTTGTGTAAGTGTCGACACAAGTCTACAAGGTGTCGACACAATTCCTTGTATGTCTCGACACAGTTTCTTCTGCATGTGTCGACACTGAAATTGAGTGTCGACACAAGTACTTGTACTTCATCTTTAACTGTATTCTTCTAAGTGTCGACACATCTCCTTTGTGTCGACACATCTTCATGTGTTGAAACTGTCAAGTGTCGACACTGCTTCTTGGTGTCGACACAAGTCTTCATTCTTGATTCTTCAGCTGAGTGTCGACACATTCCCTTAGTGTCGACACTTATACTTAGAATATTTTACAACTTTTCTGTTCTTTGCTAAGTGTCGACACATCTCCTTGTGTCGACACTTTCTTCTAGTGTTGAGTCTTCTGGTTATGTGTCGACACATTGTGCTGAGTGTCGACACATTCTTCAAGTGTTGACTTCTTTGAGTGTGTGTCGACACATTGTGCTGAGTGTCGACACATTCTTCATATGTTGACTCTGCTGATTGAGTGTCGACACATTGTGTTGAGTGTCGACACTTGTACTTAGTCTCTGCAGAATTATGCTGAGTGTCGACACAACTCCAAGTGTCGACACTTACTGATGTTGACTCAGCTCTTCTAGGTGTCGACACTTCCGCCAAGTGTCGACACAGCTTTTCTGCATCCTTCTACACTGAGTGTCGACACAGCTCCAAGTGTCGACACTTTCTGACTGGTGTCGACACTTCTTCCCAGGTGTCGACACAATGACTCCAAGTGTCGACACTGCATGTCTGGGTGTCGACACAAGCTTTCTCAAGTGTCGACACTTTGCCTCTGGGTGTCGACACATGGACTTAGAAATTTTCAGCTTCAGTCCAGTGTATATCTAACCTGCACAAGTAACTCAAACAAACATCAAATACATTCTGATGTATATCATTGAGTTAGGTGAGGCTTCTTCAAATCAGGTACATTTGACCAATGTACCCAACACTCGCAATTTACAGCTTTCTTCAGTCCTACTCGTTTGGGTAGGACTTGCAATTTTCAGCTTTCCTTTACTGCTTTCATTTTATCGCTTTCATTTACTACTTTCTTTATCGCTTTATTTACTGCTTTTCTCGCAAGCCGTCCCCATTCCGATGAGTGGCTAATCGTTCTTAGCCCTCGGCATCGAAGAGCATTGGGACAGATAAAATAGCTTAAAATAATTAAAGGTCGTATTTTTCTAATTAATTAAAAGTACTTAAGGTTTGCCCGGGGTTAACGATGCGTAGGACCACATATCGATGTGTGGGCCCTATTTATGTTTTCCATACGCTCGCCGAGAAGCCGTGCGTATGGACAGATCACCCCTTGGCAAAGAGAGTTCCGCACTAACCCTCGAGAGAGGAGGCGCGCCAACTCTACCGGATTGGGTTCCCCACCCAATAGCGGGGTTCTTAGCGTAATGCGGGCGTTAAGAGGAATCCTTCGTCGGACGAGAGCCCGGTCAAATAGTCTTAGCGTTCAGGTGAGCGATAGCCCTATAGCTAGCTGAGCTCATTTTAGTGGAACCTCCACGGCCAAGTCTCCGCCTTAATTAATTAGAAACTTAGGAGCTCTTTTTATTTAAAGTCTATTTTAGTTCAATTGTTTTTCTGGTGCCATCGAGCTAAGCTCTTCATCGGCACCACCTTATTGCTTTCTTTTTATGCTTTCATTTTCTTTTTCTGCATTTTTATTATATATAAAATATCCCGACAAGATAATTATCGGTAAAATAATAGTCCCCTCTAGGGAAGAGTAGAAATAATCGAACCGGCCCCGAGAACAATACGACCTCGATATTCCACCCGGAATATCCTGTACTACTCACGATAGGTGCACTTGCCTCCTTTTGTTAAAACTCGATCTAAACCGTTTTATATCCAAATAAATAAATACGCGCGCCCCGTTTTCTAAATAAAATCATTCCGCCTTTTTCTCAAATAAAACCGAAGGGTCGCCGCGTGACCGTAAATAATTTTGGAGTTTTAACCATCAATATTCTCTCTAAGAAGAGAAAATTTGGAGTCAATGAAATGATAGCACTCACTCAAGAGTGTAGTGCAATTCTTCAGAAACAACTCCCCCGTAAATTAAAAGATCCTGGAAGCTTCACGATACCGTGCTCCATAGGATATCGTTTCGAAGGAAAGGCTTTGTGTGATCTAGGAGCAAGTATTAACTTAATGCCCCTATCAATATATAAGAAGTTGGGATTGGGGGAAATCTCGAAAACCTCAATTACCCAACAACTAGCCGATAGAACTCTAGCATTCCCCAAAAGGGATTGTGGAAGACGTTTTGGTTAAGGTAGATAAGTTCATCTTTCCCGCGGATTTTGTGGTACTAGATATGGAGGAGGATAGAGAGGTCCCCATCATCGTTGGAAGACCATTCTTAGCGACCGGGAGAACCTTAATTGATGTTCAAAAAGGTGAATTGACTATGAGGGTAAATGATGTGCATGTAACGTTTAACCTTCTAATGGTAATGAGATTTCCCCATAGAGAGGAAGATAATATGGAAGAAGTGCATAGTATATCAGTTTTTGAGTTTAATACTGAGAGTAAATCTGAAAATCAAAATGAAATCTTAAACCGATTTTTGACTCATGATGAGTTAACTGATGATGAGGATGAAACTCTTGACTGTTTACAAGTTTTTGAAAAGCAAGCCACTTTGCTTAGGAAACCGGAACCACTTGAGATGCCGGATAAGTCTTTAGCGGTCAAACCTTCTATCCATGATCCACCGACTCTAGAATTAAAGCCTCTACCCGAACATCTTACGTATGAGTATTTAGGAGAGAATAACACTCTACCGGTCATTGTGAACACAAAATTACACCCTAATCAACATCAACAACTGATTGAACTACTAAAGCAATATAAGTTGGCTATAGGGTGGACTATCGATGATATTTGAGGCATAAGTCCATCATTGTGTATGCACAAGATTCTTCTAGAGGAATCTTGTACAGGATCTATAGAGCCCCAACGTCGTCTGAACCCACCAATGAAAGAGGTAATGAAGAAAGAGATTATTAAATGGTTAGATGCCGGTATAATATACCCCATTTCAGATAGCTCTTGGGTATCACCGGTGCAGTGTGTTCCCAAGAAGGGAGGACTGACGGTTGTAAGAAATGAAAAGAATGAGATGATTTCCACTAGAACAATCACCGGGTGGCGAATCTGTATGGATTATCGAAAGCTTAATAAGGCCACGAGAAAAGACCATTTTCCCTTACCCTTCATTGATCAAGTCTTAGATAAATTAGCGGGGAATGATTTTTTCTGCTTTCTAGATGGATACTCAGGGTACAATCAGATCACTATAGACCCAGAAGATCAGTAAAAGATGACCTTTACTTGTCCTTACGGAACCTTTGCGTTTAGGAGGATGCCCTTTGGTCTGTGTAATGCCCCGGCCACGTTCCAACGATGCATGATCGCAATATTCTCTGATATTATGGAACACGGCATTGAGATCTTTATGGATGACTTTTCCATCTTTGGAAAAACTTTTGAAGAATGTTTAGAGTGTTTGGAGAAAGTACTAGTTAGGTGCGTAGAAACTAACCTAGTGCTTAACTGGGAAAAATGTCATTTCATGGTTAGGGAAGGAATAGTACTTGGACACCATGTGTCTAAGAATGGCCTAGGAGTGGACAGGGCTAAAATTGATGTAATCGAAAAGTTACCACCACCTAAAAACGTTAAAATGTTGCGAAGTTTCTTAGGGCATGCCGGGTTCTATAGGAGATTTATTAAGGACTTTGCGAAGATAGCGAAACCGTTAAGTGGTCTTTTAGAAAAAGATGTAAAATTTCATTTTGACGACACTTGTATGCTTGCCTTTGACGAATTAAAGAATAGGTTAATCTCGGCTCCTATTGTGGTGACCCCCAATTGGGAAGAACCATTTGTGTTGATGTGTGACGCGAGTGATTACGCGGTGGGAGTAGTCTTAGGGCAGGTGAGAGAGAAAGTTTTCCACACCATAGCCTATGCTAGCAAAACATTGGTGGACGCTCAGGTTAATTACACCACCACAGAAAAAGAGTTGTTAGCGTTAGTCTATGCGTTTGAGAAGTATAGGTCATATCTCTTATGTAGAAGGGTCATTGTTTACACGGATCACGCCGCAATTCGTTATCTCATGGACAAGAAAGATGGAAAACCTCGTCTCATTCGTTGGGTGCTCCTATTACAAGAATTTGATGTAGAGATCAGAGATAGGAAGGGTGCAGATAACCCGGTAGCCGATCATCTTTCTAGGATCGAGGGCTTGCAATCAACTTTACATACTGAAATTGACGAGAGATTCCCTGATGAATGGTTATTGGCAATATCTGAGACTCCAGCACCATGGTATGCAGACTATGTAAATTATATAGTTAGCAATATTATGCCCCCTGAGTTAAACTACCAGCAAAGAAAAAGATTTTTATATCAGGTACGCTCATACCTGTGGGATGAGCCCTACCTTTTCAAGACTGGTGCTGATGGTGTGATTAGACGATGTGTGCCTGAAGAGGAAATGAGGTCTGTGCTAGAAAAATGTCATAACTCTCCATATGGGGGGCACTTTATGGGAAAAAGAACGGCGATGAAAGTATTAAACACCGGGTTCTTTTGGCCCACATTATTCTGAGACTCTAAGGAATTCGTTCAACAATGTGATCGGTGTCAAAGAAGTGAGAATATACAGAAGAATGAATCAATGCCCATGAATACAATGCTTGAGGTTGAATTATTTGACGTATGGGGCATAGATTTCATGGGACCATTTATTAACTCGAAAGGAAATTTATATATTTTATTGGTCGTAGACTATGTGTCTAAGTGGGTGAAAGCGATAGCCACAACTAAAAATGATGCTAAAGTCGTTTCGCATTTCTTGAAAAACTACATTTTTAATCGATTTGGAACGCCGCGAGCTATCATTAGTGATGGGGGAGCCACTTTTGTAATGCCCACTTCACAGCCTTGCTAAGAAAATATGGGATCACGCATAAAGTTGCATTAGCCTTCCATCCCCAAACAAATGGATTAGCCGAGATGTCCAATCGGGAGGTCAAAAAAATACTTGAGAAGACGGTTAGCACAAATCGTAAGGATTGGTCGCAGAAGCTCAATGATGCATTATGGGCATATCGCACTGCTTACAAAACGCCCCTTGGTCTCACACCGTATAGACTGGTCTACGGAAAGCCATGTCATTTACCTTTAGAGTTAGAGCATCGAGCTTATTGGGCTATAAAGAAAACAAATTATGATTTTCAAGATGCCGGTAAGAAAAGATTTCTGCAACTCAATGAATTGGAAGAAATACGAATGAATGCTTACGAGAATGCAAGAATTTATAAAGAAAGAACAAAGAAATGGCACGATAAACGTGTGGTTGAAAAAAAACTTTGAGCAAGATCAATTGGTTTTACTGTTAATTCCCGTTTGAAATTATTTCCGGGAAAACTTCAATCACGATGGTCGGGCCCGTTTAAAGTTAAGGAGGTGCATCCGTATGGAGCAGTGACTATTCAGAACGATAAGGATGGGACAGAGTTTAAAGTCAATGGAGAACGGTTGAAGTTATTCCGAGGCGGTGATAATGAACGACCGGCATCGTTCATTACATTGAAATAATGTAGTAGGGATGAACGTCCTGCCGGGACTTGAAATTAGGCGCTGGGTGAGAGGCAACCCATCGTTTAAAATATTTTATTTTATGTTTTTCATAGCAATATGTTTATCTAATATGTTATTTAGTAGTATGTGAAGTGGTATTTGTAGTTATATAAGTTATCTTAGACTTGGTGATGCAGGAAAAAGTTCTGAAAAAAAAAATTAGAAAAAAAAATTAACAAGAGCAGGTTGGTGTTGCAACATAGCAAAATTGACGTTGCAACTGCAAACTTGCTGTTTGCGAGTATAGGAGAAAAAGGACGACGGTTTAAGCCCGGTTCGACTGAACCGGGCCACGGAAATTGGACCCAGAGGCTTGTTGCAACGCAGAAAAAATGATGTTGCAACTTAGAATTCTCTGCCTGTTTTTCATTTTTCCGGAAGAGCCGACCGGTCCAATTGGACCGGTTTATTTCCAAATCGAATTTATAAAGTACCCAGCCAGCCCCCTTTCTTCTTCTTTAAGCCGAAGACGACACTTCAAATCCCGCGACTCCTCAAATCCCGCATTAGGTTTAGGGCAAGCGGAGCGTTGCAGGCGACGAACAGCGACCGGAGCCCCAGGCGGCGACCGTCAAGCGGCAGAGCAAGACTGGCAACACCGCGCAAAGCGTGAAGATTCATCCCTAGATCGGAAGACGGCAGCGGTCGTTCCAAGCAAAACCCGAAACTCCAGGTAAATTGATCTAGCCTTCGAACCCCAGTTTACTCAAGAATGGATCTTCTTAGGCATTTTTGTTATAGAGATTATATGTATATTAGGAATGTCTTCGAAGAGAAAAAGTAAGAGGAAAGGGAAGGAAATAGCTCAGGAGGGCAGGAAATTTCAAAATGATGCAGCATGGGAACGGTTTAAGCTTCTTAGACCGATTCCATTCATCTTCGAAAGGGGTTTCACAATGGAGAAGAAGGCCTGGAGCGTAGAGTATGTGGAACAGATTGCAGCCCTAAAATGGGAGGTCTTTTGTTACCCTCGGTATGAGGTTAACCTAACCCTAGTCTACGAATTTTATGCGAATGCTAGAACTGCAAAGGGGGAGGCTGTGATAGTACGCGGGAAAACAGTGGGGTTTTCGCCGGCAAGAATTTCTGCCATGTTTGAGTTAGAGGATGAAGGAGAGGAGGATTACACCACCGTGTTAAATAGGGTCACAACTCAGGAAATGGCAGCGGTTGTTTGCTGTACACCGGAACCGGAGTGGATTAACAAGAGGGCTAATGCAATGAAGGCCACATATTTGAATCGGAAAGCGAAGGTGTGGCTTTTATTTATCAATTCTACTATCATGCCAACTCGGCACCTGAATAGTGTGCCCCTTCATAAGATAGCCTTGATTTATTGCATTTTACAAGGAATAAAATTTGACTTGGGAACAATCATTGCAACACAATTAAGATAGAAGCTCAAAGAGGAAAAGCCTAAACAACTTTGGTTCCCTGCACTTGTGACCGAGCTGTGTCGGAATGTGGGAGTCAAGGAAGAGGAGGAGGATTTAGTGAAGAAATTGAAGCACCACATTACCAAAACCGTGGTGGCGGTAAATATAAAAGTGGGACAGGAGAGCGAGGATACACTTCCAAAGGGTGGCAGGCCAGAGACGGTGAACATCCCCAGCGGAGAAGGAGCATCTTTGGCAGAGGTGATGGATAGTGTTGAGTATATAAAGACTTATCTCCGGTGCCAGCACTGTTATTTCCGTTCCAGGCTCGAATACATACAAAAGAGACAAGACACATTACTTCAGAAGGCTAAGCTACCGATTGAGAAGCCGCAGTTCAAGTACCAGTGGCAGTTTGATGAGCTCGGGAACCTTGTAAACGCTGACCGAAGCCTCCTGGACCCCACAGAGCTTGTTGACTCAGATCAAGAGAAGGAGACGGGGGAGGATCAAGAGAAAGAGCAGGAGGAAGATGACGAAGAATGAGGCGAGTAGAAGTTCATCAAATTCATACTTCTTTTGGGCTATTCTAAACATTTATAAGAACTATCCTCTTGGTTTGATATGAGACAATTTAGGGCGCTGTGTTTTGATGATATATTTTTGATATTTTGGATTAGTATACAACTTTTTGTTGCACCAGCCCATCTTTTAGCGCTGCAATTATATTGTGTTTGATCTGACTTTATTTGGGCTGGCATATTTTGAGATGTTGTATGTGCTGACCTACTATTCCCTTATTATTATCATCTAATGCATATTTGGTATTAACTCTAGATGAGTACTCGTACATCAATATGTTACATGCTGCCAAAATAGCATTTTCTCTTAAATTATAAATTGCGCAGTTGACTTAAAAAATGGCATAGTACAATTTATTGCAGGTGCTGAAGGAATTCTAACAATAGAACTAGCCAAAGAAAGGGGTGGAATAAAACCATTAAGGAGTTGCAATCATGGTGAAAACACATCGCCTGCACAGTTAATTTCAGGGGAGTAATTTGAACTTCCAAGTTTCTTCTACTTTATTTTGAACTTGTTCTGTCGTAAAAATTTATAAAGGGCTTCTCATGATTCAAGACGTAAAATTACTAGGGTCTAGCAACGACTCAAGTGTGGGGGTGGTACAGCCCTTGCATATTGGGTGAGGATACTTTGATCGATCACGGATTTAATGGTCTTAATGTCTGAAATACTTAATCAAAACTTTATTCTGATTTTTCAATGACAATCGATTGGTATTGCTGAACATCCTAGGAGTTCAATCAATGAATCTGAAGCATTAGCATATATACTATAAAGCTCATTTAAGTCTATGTTTTATGCACAAAATTTTTGGTTGATTTACTTCCATTGCAATTCTTGGTTATTGACCTTTAAAAGTAAAGGGAGGGGTGAGCGAGAGTGGAGTGAAAGATATAAGCTAAGCATGAGTTCAGTTAGTCTCACCATTTCGATCATCCATTCAATCTTTTGAGCTTGAACCTTTTCAGTCACATCATTACATGTTCAACATTCCCGATGTTCCCATTAGTTTGATCTTAATAAGCTAGCCGGTTATGAGTGTTTCATTATAAAAGAATAGATGAAATTTATAGTGATATGCGGCCTAGATATATGTCTACATACTTTGAATGATCCCTACTATGATCAAAAAAAAAGGAAAGCAAAACAAAACAAAACAATGAAAAGAAGAATGTTCAAAGATCATAGTGATATGTGGCCGAGGTATGTGTACTTATATTTGGAATAATCCCAACTATGATATATAAAAATTTGTGTGATGATGAACCCTATAACTGAGTGAATTATTATGATTACTAATTAGGGAATAAAAATATGCTATTAACGTCAATCCACAATTCCTAACAAAACTTGTTCCTATCCTACTTTCAATTGCACTACCATCTCTTGTGATGGCCAAATCGGAAACTTAGCTTACTCTCATCTTTTCCTGAACTTGCAGGGGACCAATAAGAGATTTTGCATGGAAGTAAATTACCTATTTTCGAGAAAACCATACACTACACTGAATAACTTACTTGAGCTTTATTTTCCATCTAACTAATGAATTTGTGCATGTTTGAACTCGTGCTGATTGGTAGGCATATCAGTTGAGTAAAGCGAAATTTTTGAGTAAACTTTGCTTATGGTATCTAAGACAGGAGAACCATCTGAATTCGTATCGTGTCACGATCTCTCCATCCATACGAGGGTCAAGAATTATCGTTGATAGGGACTAGCAACAGCTCAAGTGTGGGGGTGTGATAACTTCTTAATTGAAGTTATCTAAGCCCATTATTTCTACTGATATTTATTAAAAAGGAGAACAAATTGAAGTTAATTGATAAAAATATGATTAAAATCTATATTTAAGAAATATTCTACTTATTTGATCATATTCCATAGTTTCCATGCAGGTGACACCAAGAAAATTGATTTGGAAAAAAAAGATGAAATTCTCATTTCTTGAAGAAATTGTTGCAACAACCTGTTTTCGATGTTGCAACATTGTCTGTTCCGAAAATTCAGAATTTTAAATACAGGATGGACGGTTACACTTATGGAAAATATGAGCGGTTACACCACTTAAAGGAAGGACGGTTACACCTCTTTAAGGGGGGATTTTCGGCCAACATGGGGAAAAAGAGAAAAGGAAGGAAGGAGAGAAAAGGGGGGAATGGATCTTGGAGGAAGAAACCCATCTTAGAGGAAGAAGAACGAGGGCACATCGGATCTTGAAGACGGAGCGGTTCAATACACTTCGGAGAACGAATTCCTGCATTATTTTGCTTTTCCTTTATCATGCACTGTAAGATCTTTCTTGTTTGTTGGTGTGCTTCATCCATCGTGATGAACTAATTTGCTTTAATCTCGTATTGTGAGAATACTTCGTCTCTTGTGATGACAATTTATTAACTTTTCTTAATTTGTGAACGCTTGGTGAATGTTTGTACTGAATTTATGATCTTTAATTCGAGCTTTTTGGCCAAGATCTCAACTTTTTACTACGCTTCATAAATCGAGAGAGGAGTTGCGTAAGTATATCGTAGATTCGGTATAGCATTTGAAGGGAGAAAGAGATTTCCCCTTCGTGTTAGTAACTTGGGTTTTCAATCTTTAAGCGGTTCTTATTTCACCTACGGGGTAATAGAGAACTAGGAACTTCTGATATCGAGAGGTACGGATTTTTACTCTAAAATCGTTGCAAGACGTTTCACCACTCGTCCTCACAAAAACTATATTCAAAAGGTTGTCACACTAGACTTAGGAAATCACGATACGAGATTATCTTTAATCACTAACACAAAGTATTCTCCTTCCGGATCTTTAGTTTATTTTCATTAATTAGAAATTATGTTTTAAGATTTTAATTTTCTGAAACCATCATCTTAATCTACTTGAATTTAAAGAAACGACATAACTAATAATTGCAAGCGCTGAATCCATCATCTCCTCGAGGGAACGATTCTTTTCTCACTTTATATTACTTGAACCGGCACGTACACTTGCGTTATTTTATATATACTTTTAGGGCGTATCACTCACGAGCAAGTAAGACACAGCAAAGACACAGAAAAAAGATAAAAAAGATGAGTAGAGGTTATATCAAAAATGTATTACATCAAAAATAATGATAGTTACATGTGGATCTCGCCTCGGCGAGATTACAAAAAGAAAAATATATAGGATCTGCCTTTGCCCCCCTCGCCGGATTGGTTGTCCTCCACCCCCCCCCCCTCTGACGGACAGGTCTTGGAAGCCCTTCCTGAAGAGCGCGTCAAGGTTATCCTCATCCTCGCTGGGCGGCGTCGCCGGGAACAGGCTCGGCATCAGGTCCTGAACTGAGATCTCCTCGCAACCCTCCACCATCACTCTTGTATCCTTCATCATCTGGAGGGTACATTCGGCAGTTTGGATCGAGTTGATCCGCAGCCTCTCAGCTACGTCAGCCTCGCCGAAGATCCTTGGGCTCTTGTAGGGGAAGGTGGGCTCGACGTCGCGAGCCGGGAAGAAGATCTCCGCTTGGCGGCGGACCTCGCGGCTGAGGCTCATGTTCTCCTCCATCAGCTTCGCGTTCGTCCCCTCCAGCTCGGCAAGGCGGGCGCGCAGCTGGCCGATCACCTCTTCCTGCCCGGCGGCGCGAGCCCGCAACTCCCCAGCGGCCTTGGCATCCTAATAAGAAAGGAATTACATTAGCAACAGCGACGAAAATCCTAAGTAAAATGGGAAAGGAAGCCCGATACTTACCAATCCGTCGACGGCTTGGGTGAGAATATTCTCAGCAATGCTGAGCTGCCTCGCCAGGTCGACAGCCTTGTCGTTGGCGACGTCGTGAGCTTGTTCGGCCTTCTGAAGGAGGTTGCTGACGTTGAAGCTGCGGCGAACCACCATATGGTGGAGCTCCATGGCTCGCATATGGGCCTGCAGGCCCTCATGGCCGAGCTGCCGCAGGGGGACGCCCTTGTAGGTCTCGACGTCCTCGCGGCCATATAGGTCGAAGCCGAGTGCATAGGCATGACCGGTGGCGGGCTCGCTGTCAGGCCAGGAAGCGTGGAGGGTGGATATGGATACTCGGTGGGCCAGCTCGTCCCACTGGACCATAGGCTCGCCTGCCGAGTCCTTCCACCTCCCCCCAAAGCCGAAGAGGGGGTGTTACTTCAGCGCGGCGGGCTCGCGAGCTGCCTTCTTCGCCGCGAGGGGAACAGAGGTCGTCGCGGGAGGAGCAGGGGTCTCGCCACCTCCCTTCCCCTTGCTGGTGATCTCCTTGAGCGGGCTCTCCGGCGACCCATCGGGGATGACCTCATGTGAGCTCATGTATTTGGGGCTTTGTTGATGTTGTTGATGTTGTTTCGCCCGAGAAACCACCATGGCTCTCCTCATCTTTTTTGGTAGTTGTTGGCGATGGGGCGGGCTCGACCCCGCATCCTCAGGACGCCTCTTGCTGGAGGAGGGTTTAGAGAAAGCCGCCTCATCTCGGCAGGCCGCCGCTGCTGCCTTCTCGCGAGCAAGAGGGTTCGCATGCAACCCCGAGTCCGCAAATGGCGGGTTCATGGGGATTAGCCACTCCCCTGTATGAAATAACATGGACAACTTGGAAGATTTCCATGACAATATGGCGAGCTCGGTAATGGAGAGAGGACAATACCTTTGCCGGGCAGAATGGGGCGGAGCGAATCGAGGCCCCTCCGCAAGAAGGCGGCCTCGAAGTCCTTTTGGAGGAAGAACTTGTGGAGGTCGGCATCGTTGTCGGACACGGCTGGCGGGCGGTAGACCTCCTTTGCCTTCTACTGGTGGGAGAAAGGGATGTTGCCGAGATCGCCCTTGATGAAGGCGATCTTGGTCATCCAATTATGGTGCTTGTTCGCGATCTCGCGAACCTTGATCAGCGAGCCCATGAAATAGGCAACGCCATCCGGCGTCGCCTTGTAAGAAAAGAGTTTCCTGAACACCGTCAGGTTGAACTCTATCCTCTCCCGGTAGAGGAAGGTCACAAACGCCACCATCATGGCGATGGCGTTTGAGTTTAGTTGCGCGGGCACCGCGCCGTAGTACTTCAAGATCTGGCGGATTTCTGGCCAGAGGGGGAGTCGCAACCCCACCTCAAAATGTGAGATGGGGAAGGCGAGTTCATTGTCATAGAAGGAGTTGATAGCCTCCCCGTCACTCGGCCGGCGCGCTTCAAAGCCGGGTGGCACATGGTCGCCGACAAATTCAGCGAGCTCGGCCTCGTTGGTGTTTCCCTCAAAGAAGCAGTAGTCTCTGAAATGCTGGGAACATTTTGTGCGGCCGTCGGCGTCAGGGTTTGTCTTGCCCATGCTCGCAAGAAGGGGTGGATCGCGACTACAAAAGAGAGAAGTGCGGGAAGAGAGAGAAAATAAGCAGTTAAGACGGTGGTGCGGGGTTCGTGAGGGGAGGCCTATTTATAGAAAAAGGAATCTGGGGCCAATCTGTCCAATCGTCCCAGCTCGCCGTCCTAGCTCGCCAACCCCCAGCTCGCCGACCTTCAGCGCGTTCCATCCCAGGCCAAGTGAAATAAGAAGCAATATAATTATTATTACCCAAACACTAGACATATCTAAGAATGTTTGAAGTTATTTATTATAGCAATCAAGTGCAGACATAAGAAAGCAGGGCGCCACGTGCCCGGAGTTCCTCGAAATGAGGGGAAACAGGGAACAGCAGCAGTGGCACCATGAAGTGAGGATAAAGGAGGTCCTACCTCGGGCGGACGAGGACCGTTGTGAAGACCGGGTGGACGTCGGGACCCGAGGAGGGATCGGAGTGATCCACGGTGGGGTGGTGGTAGAGGCCTCCGGAAGTCACTCGATGGTGTCTACCCGGACCCCGAGCAAATCCCGCTATCAGGCTCTCACCTAGCTAACAGGGCTGGATGTAACTCAGTGGCAACCTTGGACCCGGAGCAGATCCCGCTGTCAGGATCTCACCTAGCTGACAGGGCTGGATGTCACTCAGTGGCAACCTTGGACCCCGAACAGATCCCGTTGTTAGGCTCTCACCTAGCTGACAGGGCTGGATGTCACTCGGTGTCAAACTTGGACCTCGAGCAGATCCCGGTGTCAGGCTCTCACCTAGCTAACACGGGTGGAAGTCACTCGATGGTGTCTACCCGGACCCCAAGTAGATCCCGCTGTCAGGCTCGCACCTAGCTGACAGGGCTGGATATCACTCGGTGGCAACCTTGGACCCCGAGCAGATCCCGCTGTCAGGCTCTCACCTAGCTGATAGGGCTGGATGTCACTCGGTGTCAACCTTAGACCCCGAGCAGATCCCACTGTCAGGCCCTCACCTAGCTGGTAGGGCTGGAAGTCACTCGATGGTGTCTACTCGGACCCCGAGTAGATCCCGCTATTAGGATCTCACTTAGGTGACATGGCTGGATGTCACTCGGCGTCAACCTCAGACCACGAGCAGATCCCGCTGTCAGGCTCTCACCTAGCAGGCAGGGCTGGAAGTCACTCGATAGTGTCTACCCGGACCCCGAGCAGATCCCGTTGTCAGGCGCTCACCTAGATGACAAGGGCTGGATGTCACTCGGTGTCAACCTCAAACAACGAGCAGATCCCGATGTCAGGCTTTCAACTAGCTGGCAGGGCTGGAAGTCACTCGATGGTGTCAACCTTGTACCCCGAGCAGATCCCGTTGTCAGGCTCTCACCTAGCTGACAGGGCTGGATGTCACTCGGTGGCAACCTTGGAACCCGAGCAGATCCCGCTGTCAGACTCTCACCAAGTTTATAGGGCTGGATGTCACTCGGTGTCAACCTTGGACCCCGAGCTGATCCCACTGTCAGGCTCTCACCTAGCTGACAGGGCTGGATGTCACTCGGTGTCAATCTTGGATCCCGAGCAGCTCCCATTGTCAGGCTCTCACCTGGCTGATAGGGCTGGTCACTAGATGTTGTCTACCCGGACCCCAAGCAGATCCCGTTGTCAGGCTCTCACCTAGCTGACAGGGCTGGATGTCACTCGGTGGCAACCTTGGACCCGAGCAGATCCCGCTGTCAGGCTCTTACCTAGCTGACATGGCTGGATGTCACTCGGTGTTAGCCTTGGATCCCGAGCATATTCCGCTGTCAGGCTCTCACCTAGTTGACAGGGTTGGATGTCACTCGATGTCAACCTTGGACCCTGAGCAGATCCCGCTGTCAGCCTCTCACCTAGCTGACAGGGCTGGAAGTCACTCGATGGTGTCTACCCGGACCCCGAGTAGATCCTGCTGTCAAGCTCTCACCTAGCTGACAGGGCTGGAATTCACTCGACGGTGTCAGCCTTAGACCCCGAGCAGATCCCACTATGAGGCTCTCACCTAGCTGACTGGGATGGATGTCACTCGGTGGCAACCTTGGACCCCGAGCAGATCCCGCTGTCAGGCTCTCACCTAGCTGACAGGGATGGATGTCACTCGGTGTCAACCTTGGACCCCGAGCAGATCCCGTTGTCAGGCTCTCACCTAGCTGACAGGGTTAGATGTCACTCGGTATCAACCTTAGACCCCGAGCAGATCCCGTTGTCAGGCTCTCACCTGGCTGACATGGCTGGAAGTCACTCGATGTTGTCTACCTGGACCCCGAGCAGATCCCGCTGTCAGCCTCTCACCTAGTTGACAAGGCTAGATGTCACCCTGTGGCAACCTTGCACCCCAAGCAGATCCCGCTGTCAGGCTCTCACCTAGCTGACAGGGCTGGATGCCACTTGGTGTCAGCATTGGACCCCGAGCAGATCCTGCTGTCAGGCTCTCACCTAGCTGACAAGACTGGATGTCACTCTGTGTCAACCTTGGACCCCGAGCAGATCCCGCTGTCAGGCTCTCACCTAGCTGATAGGGCTGGAAGTCACTCGATGGTGTCTACCCAGACCCCGAGCAGGTCCTGCTGTCAGGCTCTCACCTAGATGGCAGGGCTGGAAGTCACTCGACGGTGTCAGCCTTGGACCCCGAGCAGATCCCGCTGTCAGGCTCTCACCTAGCTGACAGGGCTGGATGTCACTCGGTGTCAACCTTGGACCCTGAGTAGATCCCGCTGTCAGGCTCTCACCTAGCTGGCAGGGCTGGAAGTCACTCGATCGTGTCAATCTTGGACCCCGAGCAGATCCCGCTGTCAGGCTCTCACTTAGCTGGCAGGGCTGGGTGTCCCTCGAGAAAAGTCCTACACTCTCCAGGTGGTCCAATAGGTTTGGCATCTCTCCTAAGAATAAGGGAGAGAGGCTCGGCATAGGCGAGTCAGAACTCGCCAGCTCAGCTCGGCCTCGGCAGAAGGGTGGTGAGCCGGCCGTTGGACCTCGCTGAAGGGAGGTGGATCCTGCCAGGACGCTTCGCCCCCCCCCCCCCCCCCCCCCCCTCCACTTTGTTTTACTTGTGAAAATTTTGTGAATTTGGTCCTATATTGATAAGGTTATGGGTAGCTCGCGAGCGATCTGGGGATGGTGCGCCCAGCGCGGTGGATAGTCCATCCCCGGATCATCTAAGATTCGGAAAGCTCTAAAAATGTACTCTTAGGAACGAGCTCTAACAACTATCCTACTTGCAAAACCTATCTACGCGAGGTCACCAAGGGAAGGGCTCGCGAGCAAGCAAGACACAGCAAAGACACAGAAAAAAGATAAAAAAGATGAGTAGAGGTTATATCAAAAATGTATTCCATCAAAAATAATGATAGTTACATGTGGATCTCGCCTCGGCGAGATTACAAAAAGAAAAATATATAGGATCAGCCTTTGCCCCCCTCGCCGGATTGGTTGTCCTCCACCCCCCCCCCCCCCCCCCCCTCTGCCGGACAGGTCCTGGAAGCCCTTCCTGAAGAGCGCATCAAGGTTATCCTCGTCCTCGCTGGGCGGCGTCGCCGGGCGGCGTCGCCGGGAACAGGCTCGGCATCAGGTCCTGAACTGAGATATCCTCGTAACCCTCCACCATCACTCTTGTATCCTTCATCATCTGGAGGGTACATTCGGCAGTTTGGATCGAGTTGATCCGCAGCCTCTCAGGTACATCAGCATCGCCGAAGATCCTCGGGCTCTTGTAGGGGAAGGTGGGCTTGTTCGCGATCTCGCGAACCTTGATCAGCGAGCCCATGAAATAGGCAACGCCATCCGGCGTCGCCTTGTAAGAAAAGAGTTTCCTGAACACCGTCAGGTTGAACTCTATCCTCTCCCGGTAGAGGAAGGTCACAAACGCCACCATCATGGCGATGGCGTTTGAGTTCAGTTGCGCGGGCACCGCGCCGTAGTACTTCAAGATCTGGCGGATTTCCGGCCAGAGGGGGAGTCGCAACCCCACCTCAAAATGCGAGATGGGGAGGCGAGTTCATCGTCATAGAAGGAGGTGATGGCCTCCCCCTCACTCGGTCGGCGCGCTTCAAAGTCGGGTGGCACATGGTCGCCGACAAATTCAGCGAGCTCGACCTCGTTGGTGTTTCCCTCAAAGAAGCAGTAGTCTCTGAAATGCTAGGCACATTTGGTGCGGCCGTCGGCGTCAGGGTTTGTCTTGCCCATGCTCACAAGAAGGGGTAGAGCGCGACTACGAAAGAGAGAAGTGCGTGAAGAGAGAGAAAATAAGCAGTTAAGACGGTGGTGCGGGGTTGGTGAGGGGAGGCCTATTTATAGAAAAAGGAATCTGGGGCCAATCTGTCCAATCGGCCGAGCTCGCCGTCCCAGCTCGCCAACCCCTAGCTCGCCGACATTCGGCGCGTTCCATCCCAGGCCAAGTGAAATAAGAAGCAATATAATTATTATTACCCAAACACTAGACACATCTAAGAATGTTTGCAGTTATTTATTATAGCAATCAAGTGCAGACATAAGAAAGCAGGGTGCACGGGCTGGGGGGAACCAGGAGGTGAGTGTCAGTCAGCTCGGCAAGGGAGCCGCCTTCTATCTACCCCGACCTCGCATCCCCCGCCCCCCAAACTGCCGCGCACGGAGAACCTCGCGGATCCTCCCCGAATTCTTCTGCGCCACCGAGACGCCGTCGTCGATCTCATCTAGAAGCCGGGAAGGAGACGTCATCTCGCCAGCCTGGCCGCTTCGCACCTCGTCAACAAGACACACGTAGTCGCATTGTAACGCCTTGTTGACTTCTTGCGACTCGCGCATCCCGTGCACAAGTTTCTTGAAGAGCTTGACCACCCTCCTCGTCAGCTCGTCTTGCTCCACTTCACGGCCTAGGTAAGAGTCCAGCGAGCTCGAGGAGGGGAGGGGAGAGTAGTGAGCTGCCCGTGAAGACTCCTCGGCCGCGGATTGGCTGGGGGGAGTTGTGAAGACAAAAACATCAGCAAGGGGAGGTGTGCTGAATAATCACATGACAAGAATTCAAGGCCAAGTTTATCTGACGAGCTCGACATCTCCAAGGAGCTGCGGGGAGGGACAAACCTCAGGTCCTTCCCACGGCCTGGGCCGTGGGGTTCCCGGTGAGAGGAGCTCGAATCCCGGGATGGGGATGGTTTTCACACCTGCCCCCGTTGTCATGACAGCTCGCTGAGGGGAGGGGGAGCACACCGGTGAGTTCGGCTTTTGCGAGTCCACCCCCAAGGTCCTAAAGGGGGCGACGAGTCCCGGGGACGATTCTCCGAAGTTCTGAATCGCGAGTCGCCAGGTGCGGTGTTGGCTCGTGGGGTGGAGACTCTCGGCGTGGTGCCCTCCATGACATCCCGTTGGCTATCCAGGACGTCACAGAGGTCAACAATATCTTTGCCCTTGTCAGGGGGAGGCAGATTGGACGAGTCCGCCTCATGCTTCAGGGCTGTCCTCATGTCATCATAAATCGGTTTGGCCGCTTGAGGAAATGGCTTCACCCTCTTGGAGTTGGGCTTGGCCGAGCCACCTTGCGGGACAGCGGGCGGAACTGCAGTCAGGGCAGCTATGCGAGCAGCTGAGGTCTGGCGAACCCGCGCGAGCCGCTCTTGGATCTCCTTTGGGATCGGCATCTCAGCAGGGCTAGATCAAAGGGAATGACAAGGGTCAAGCAGGTATGCAGGTGTATATATATAGCCACAGGTGGACCCCACTCGAAGATTCTCTCTGATTCACCCCGCACTCGTCGAACACTTGTGGGGTTGGATGTTTCTTTCTGAGCTTTTCCAAGCTCAAAAAGAGCGGGGATTATGTACAACCCCGTATCCGGCGAGTGAGGTCGCCAGGAACCAGACCGGCCAGTTCAGATCGCCCAGGCAGCAGGCGAGCTCGGCAGGGAAATCTGAAGGCAGCAGGCGAGCTCGGTAGGGAAATCTAAAGGAAAAGCTCGGCATTCGTCGACCCTTAGCTCGGCATTCGCCGAGCTAAGCCCGGGCTTCGTCGAGCTGAGCTCGACTACTGAGGACAGATCGAAGGGCGAGCACAGTAGCCAGCTCGCACTCGCCCTATGGAGCTCGGCAGACAGCAGGCGAGCGGGACCTCCAGGGGTGGCGGAGCTCCCTAGCTCGCCCAGGTCTATGAGGTACTTTTTACTATTTTGCCCCCGCTGGCCTGCCCATAGTCCTTCAGAACAGCGGGAGTTGGCTATTTGCAGGCCGTTTTTAGAAATCTATAAATAGGACTCAAGGGGTACCTCAGAAAGCATGTTTCTTGTGCCCTCTTGCTCCATCTCTCAAGCGCTTTCTGAGGATACCTTAGCTCGGCCTTTGGCTAAGGAGGGTAAGCGCTCTAAAGTCTTCTGGGTGTGTGGTGGGTCCTCCCCGCCGAGCCCTTGGGTCAGTTTCTTCTTTGCTCCCTTGTTGTTTTGCTTGCAGGAGCGAAGTAGGTGCGCGATCACCCCTTCCCCATTGGTGAACTCCACAAGAGACCGAATTTCGGTTTCAACAGTCTCGTGTTGGTTTTGTGAACGCGTGTGGATAATTTTTAATTTAAATTGCTAATTGTCAGGATCGGGTAGGTCTTTTTCGCTTGAGCGAATATATGCATATAGCCCTTGTTCAATATCTATAAGAGGTAGTGACCTTTTGTGTTGTGCATTGTTAAATTGTATGAATCATCATTAGTATTAATTTAGAGGACTATTACTCGCTGCGTAGTAATTTTAATTACCGATCTCAAGAACGCTTAGTGATTTAACTGTAGAAACCATAGGCCTGCATCAATGGTACTTTTCGACCTCCGCAAGGACGGACCACTCTCCACCACTTTCGTTGTTTTTTCAGCATCAGCTCTCCCGTCAGAATGAATAGGGACATTACTCCCCTTGCATCGGGAACTTGAAGCACCCAAACCTGAGCTTGACGGAGTAAGGGCTCCTGGAGATACATGCATCTCCACCAGAAAGTCATCAGCAGCTTCCTCCCTTCTTCCTTCTTCTCCGCTCTCTTTCAGCTCTACAGTAGAACCTCTCTGGTATGATGTCATCTTGTCGAATACCACATCCCGCAAAACAATGAACCGCCTTATCTTTGAATCCATGTACTCACACCTCTTCTTCCCTCGGTGTATCCAATGAAGACACACTTAAATGTCTTTGCATCCTGCTTGGTTCTGAGAGAATCCAGGATATGCAAAAAACAAGTTGATCCAAACAGCCGAAAATATTTAACACTTGATTTCTCCCTGAACATAAACTTCTTCATAACATGACACATCGACATCTTGTTGATGTCATTAGTAGCACAAGTCATTCTCTCCGCCCATAAGATTTTGGGTATGTCTTTGACATGCAATCAACTCACACAACTCTGAGGAATTCATCTATATTTAAAGAGTTCCTAAATTTAATATATTCTACTCTTAGAGAAGCGACACACCTGATCCCAAGCACAATAACTATGCAACATATGGGCTCAAAAATAATTCTTCCGCTTATAAGATTTGTCGTTCCAGGTCGATTGTTGCCTCTAGCCAAGCCTGCTTCCTCAAATTGAGTCAAAATTGCTCTTATTCGTATTGTTTCAACTTTTGTGGATCCATCCGGGTGAATTTGATGCCTTGTGAAACTTCAAATCGAATTAAGAGTAACATTATCATGATCACCCACTAATAATAAAATTTTCACACAATTCTTTCAATTCAGACAAAATACATTACAACCCTTATAATTTTTCACCAATTTCAACCACGTAGAAAAAGAATTCGGATATTATTCTCCACAAAATTAAAAAGTAATATATACAAAATAATTGAAATAATAATTATTTATTTCACGTAATTATCGAAGTAGCAAGCAGTCGAGCACATTATTATTTTTTACACATAATGCGGCGCAAATTGTGAGATATCAGATAAGTTCTGATATCAAAGTGGAATGACAAATAAGCCCTTTCTCTCCTAATGCTGGAGGGGAACTTGCGTGGTTCCTTTATTCCCAGGGTTTGTAGTTGTACACGTAGCGGTCATTTCTTTCTAGAATAATTTCCACGAATCCATACAACATTCCCTCCACCGTTGGATCTGAAGTACGGCCACCTCCATCGTACCGTCATCATACATACGCGCTGTGCCGCTGTACCAGCGCGGTGAAACCATGGCTGTCCCTCTCACGTGAGCACCACGTGCGTCCTCGGGCAAGTGAAGTAGAGTGGAGTTGGTCGTCAGAATTTAAGAACCTCCGTTAATTTATTATACGCCGCACAGTACCTAACCCGTAACATGCATCATAGGATTCGCCCGCCGGCCCGCCCACTGAAACTAGTTAGGCTGTGTTTGGCGCGGCGTCTGATCAGCTGCACACAGCAAATTCGCCAACATTCCTGCCAAACAAAATTTGGACCCCCGCTTATGAAATCGCCACCGCCCCCTCCCCGGTGTATTTTCGCGTTTCTTAGGTCGTGAAATTTTATCACGACTCAAGAAACGCCGGATTCCGCGACTCACCTCTTCCCCTGCCCGAGCCGCCTGGCCGACTCCCGCGATTCACCGCTTCCGCTGCAGATCGCCGACAAATCCATAGAATGATTTCTTCCCGTCCTCTCCCTGGCGACGAAGCAGAGCGACATTTCTTTTTTCCCCGGCGACAAAACATTTTCCCGACCTTTCTCCGGCGACGAAACATTTTTCCCGACCTTTCCCCGGCGACCGAAACAACTCTTCCGAAAACACAAGCTTGAGGTATTCTCTCGATCCCATATTTGTCTGCAAAATCGTGCATTTTTTTGGATTTCTACTCCAAAAACAACACCTTTCTACATTTTGGAACTGTATTTATCTCTGCAAAATCCTTGTATTTCAGTTTTTGAAATACATGTTATCATCTCCTCCATTTTAGAATTGTGCAGGCATCACAAACATGAAAATTAAGTAGGGTAATTTTGTGCTTGTTCTCAGGTTTTAGTGTTGCTGTTTCTCTTCTTGGGCGACATATTTTTGGCTTGTTTTCAACTATCAGGCTCAGCATCAACCGTTTGTGTAAGGTATATTGTTTCCTCTTCTCATTAAAACAATGTGAACAATGGTATTTGCTAATTGTTGTGTGACCTCTGTAATAGTAATTATCTTGGTGAACTATGTTCATTCTTGTTATACAAAAATTAATTGTTGTGATTGTTTCATCTCGTAGATGGGCTTATCTAAAGAAATTAGAATAACGACTAGTTGGGAGTCATCCCATGTTATTATATTCTGCGATCTCTGCAACCGAGAAATAGATTTAGGGAATAGACCAACCACTCACTTTAATAAAGAGGGTTGGGTCAATTTGATGAAAAATTTTAAGGAGTGTACCGGCTTAGAGTACAATCGTGCACACATGAAAAGCAAGTGGGATCAATTGAAACGTGATTAGAAATTATGACGCAAACTTAAAAGAGGAGAGACAGGGCTAGGTTGGAACCATACTAAATGAACGATAGATGCATCCGATGAATGGTGGAAGGAAAGAATTGAGGTTAGTTACAATGTTCATTTTTGTTTTTATTTTTTTTTATAAATTACTCTTTTCTATGAATAATTTCTTTTCAATTTTTGTAGATGATCCCAAATGCGAAGAAATTTCGGTCTGCTGGAATACCTCCAGAGCTTGAAGGGAAATTAGAGAAAATGTTCAGTTTGGTAGTTGCTATTAGAGATAATGTCTGGATGCCTTCGTCTGGAGAGTTGTCTTCTATTTTCACCGAACAAGAAACCCTATCAGGAGATGATGACCAAACCTTAGAACACAATCGCATACAAGCAGTTGCTCTCTTTGTCAATCTTGTGGCATCTAGTGCGTGTATGTTCACTGAGTATGCCTCACTATTTAGTGACAAAACACTCTGTATGACCTCATCTCAAACAGGACATAAATAGATACGTGAATTATTTGTCGGACATCCAGGGAGGTTTCATAATATGTTTCGAATGAATAATGTTATTTTTTTTTGATTTGTTAGCACTGTTAGAACAAACTCATGGTTTACAAAGAACACAAGCTTGTGATATATTGGCAATCATAGTTTATCTTTTGGGTCACAATGAAACATTCAGGAAAGCAAGTGAACGATTCCAACATTCTACGGAGACTATCAGTCGGCTATTCATGATAGGACTTCGTGCTCTAACTAGTCTGTCTATGAACATTCTTGCTCCTATTGATCCACAGTTTCGCGATATTCCTTCACACGTAAGATATGACGAGCGATATATGCCATTTTTTAAAAATTGTATCGGAGAAATTGATGGTACACATGTTGATGCACGAGTACCAGTTGAAAATCAAGTGTCGTACATAGGTCGTCACGGAAGCCCAACTCAAAATGTAATGGCAGTCTGCTACTTCAATATGTGTTTTACTTACGTTGTTCCTGGATGGGAGGGATCTGCACATGACAGCCGCATATACCATCATGCAGTCAGGGATCCGGCGAGTAAATTTTCATTTCTACCTGAAGGTACAAAATCTATGTTTTGATTATGTTTATCGTTTTGAAATATGTAAATATTAACTAATCTTTTTCATGTATAAAGGAAAATATTATCTTGTGGATGTCGGTTATCCATTAGAAAAGGGGCTTATAAAACCATTTCCGGAAACGAGATATCACTTGCCGGACTTTGCTCGGGGTAATCGGCCAACAGAAGGACGTCGGGAGATATTCAATAAAGCACACTTCTGGCTTCGTAGTGTGATTGAAAGGAGTTTCGGTGTATGGAAAAAAAGTGGGTCATACTTAGTAAAATGCCTCCGTTTGATTTCCCAAAGCAGTGTGTTGTTGTTGTCGCTACAATGGCACTACATAACTTCTTTAGAATACATCCATCGCATTCTGACCCTGAGTTTGATGTATGTGATGGAAACAAGAGCTTTGGTCATGCGGAGGCGTACGAGCTGCGACCAAACAGTCGTCCAAGAACAATAAATCCAAACCCCAATATTACACCTACTACGTTTGAAGGAACAGGAGCGACTGAAATGTCCAATATAAGGAACTACATTGCAGATGAACTAATGAAATATCACAGGTATATTACATAGTGATGTTTACAAATGCACTACAAAATATTACACTTTGTAACAATATTTATTCTTACTGTGCAGTTAGAGTTTGATGATCGAGAGAAGTTTCATGGGCAAGACAAAGGACTTTTATGGTTTTCCATTATGAAAAAACATTTTAAATGTTTTTACCACTCTTCAAAATATTATTGGGGTACTTAAAAATTATTTAGTTAACTTGTTTTTTTATTTTTTGGTTGTTTGTCTTCATGAAAAAACAATTGCATGTTATTTTAATTTATCAGAGTGATGAATATGTACAATAATTTAATTATTTTTTATTATCAGTAATTTAAAAAAAATCAAAACGAACAGTTGTTTTGCCAAACAGCTTTTCAGCTTCTCCGTTTGAAACAACACTGCAACAACTGTTCTTCCAAACAGATTCACAGATTATATCATCATTTTGCAAAACAGCTGATTATTCCACCACTGCTTCCCATCACTGATTCTCCAGTCGCTACAGCCGCGCCAAACAGAGCCTTAATTACTTATGGTCAGTTTGTTTCCACGATTTTTCTTCGTTGAGTTCCCACTGCACTGTTATTTTTTTTTCTTTTTCTTTGTTTTGGCATTCCATCATCAACGGAGCCGGCTTTTTTCGTTGCCAACGGAGCTTTCCGACAACAGCTGGGAGTAGCTTTCCAACGCCAACGTTCCCATCGCAATGCCATCACTGTATATAAGAGGTGAGGGGAGGCGGCTAGTGGCGCAACTAGGATTTCTGTTGAACCCGAACACCATACAAAAAAAAACTAATTATGCAGTGCAATCAAAAACAATAATGAAAGAATTAAACATACCTAGATGAGATCATGTGAAAGAAGAAAGATCCGGCCATGGGAAAGAACTAAGAAGAAAGAGCCGTCCGTCGGGAATGATTGAGGATGGCTGGAGCCTGGAAAGGGACGACCAACAGGGACGCGACCATGCGTGGTGCGACTGTGCAAAACGCCAAGAAAGAACAGTGAAAGTGCAGCTAGATCTGATATACTCTAGAGGGGGGTGAATAGAGTATATGGTGCTTAAAAACTTTTTACAACAATTGTTGTAATCTGAGTGAACAGGGAAGCAAATATTCAATCTAATCACAAAATAACCTACAAAAGAAATTAATCACAGATCTAAACTAATCACAGATCAATCACAGCCAGAAACAAAAATAAAGACAAGTAAGCCAGAAGACACAAGGAGCTATAGTGGTTCCCCTAAACTTGGGTACATCCACTCTTCTACCACCCTAGGTAGGAATCCACTGCAGGATGAGTTGATCAGGTTTCCTGGGCACCAATGAGCTTTTGATAAGGTGCTCAAAAACCAAATCAGATTTTTTGATCAGGTGTCTTGCCACCAATGAGCTTTTGACAAGGTGCTCAAAAACTAAGCTCAAACTTTTGAAGGGAGTTTGAAAAACCCTTTACAGAGATGGAGATGAGAGAATTATGGAAGTCTTCTCTGTCTCAAGGCAGCTGAGAAGACTATGTGGATTTGATGTTGTCAAAGCTCCCCCTGAGTTCTTGAGATGTTCAGGAAATGAAGCTTTGCTGTAGGGTGATAGGCCTTCAGAAGTTGATCTCCATCAAATGATAATTTCAGCAACAGCTGAAATGTTAGGTGTCTGGAGTCTTTGAAAGATGTTGGGCTTGAACACTTGAATCACAAGAGATCTGAAGGTTTCAGATTTGTTGATCTCCTTTGGTGTGTGTTCTTGAGTGAATTCTTTTAGCTCTTTCTCTTGTGAACAGTTGATGTTGAGAATGATGTTGTTCCAGAGAATATTGTAGCAGAGAATGTTTTGTTCTTCTTCTTCTTGTTCTGCTTATCTATGCTGTCTGTTCTGTGTTAGAGAGATTCAAAAAAAAACTTTTGTTTTATTCCCTGGTTCTAAATAGAAAATCATCCTCTGTCAAGAATAGCCGTTAGCCTGTCATTAATTGCATCCTTAATTGCAAATGTCTTCTTGGGGAAAGTCCAAAGAAACATTCCTTGATAATCCCTTGAAACTTGGTCCAGAATAAATGAAAACGGCTAGAAAATCTTCTGAATTAATTGCTGAATAACTCCTTAACTGTCCTGATTTTGAATCTTGAAAAATCCTTTAACTCATCAGAGAAACGTCGAACTGAGCTCTGCTATCGTCGAACTGAGCTCAGCGATTTGGACTTAGACAGCAACAGAAATCGTCGATCTGAGCTCAACTATCGTCGAACTGAGCTCAGAGATAGAGAATCAATACTGAGTCAAGATCGTCGAACTGAGCTCGAAGATCGTCGAATGGAGTTCGACGATTTGTTGAAGTTGAGCTCAGCGATCGTCGAATGGAGTTCGACGATCCGTCGAAGTTGAGCTAGACGATCGTCGATTGGAGTTCGACGATCCGTCGTACTGAGCTTGACGATATGACTTAGTCTTCAAACTGAAAATCCTTGGTCTTGAGGGCAGCTTCCAAACCTAAGTACTAACCCTTAGACTTAATTCTAATTTACCTTTAGATCTATACAGGAGGTCAAAACAGGTTTCCTAAAGACATAGTGATCCTGACCCAAATTAGTAATAGGGTGTTCCAACAATCTCCCCCTATTTGGGTTAGGATTACTATTTATAGAATTTGGAAAACCTAAAAAAAACAACATACAAAGCAACAAAACAGAAATGCAATAAGCAGGACATTGCAGAACCACAGATATATATTATCCCAGACAATAATCAGAAATCAGAATGATTGTCACCTTACATAGTTATTCTTTTCCTTGCTCTTTATAAGTTTGATTTCTCTATTGGGGTTAAGAGCTTCCTTTTTGGATCATGTGTCATCTGCTGCACCTAAAGAGGTTTGTTGTTTGGGCCTTGGAACCACAGCTTCAGGATGCAGCTCCATATATCTATCAGAGTCAAAGAATTTGCTTGAAGCATATCTTTCCAGTTCTTTCTTTCTTTGTTCAGACAGTGTAGTAATGTTGGAGGAATCTCTGCCTTGCTCTCTGACTTTCTTAATTTGATCCAGGGCAGCTAGTTCTTTCATCCTGGCAGTCCAAGCAGTTGGATTATTTTTAGGATCCTCAAAGGGCACTGGAGGCTCATATCTGTTGGATGGATTATCTTGAGGAGGTCTGGAGGAGACTACTTCTTTTAGCTTATAGGGAAAAGGACCTGAAGTTATGTCTGATGAAGCTTGTCCTTCCCTGGAGTAAGGATGTTGCCTTGAATAACCTTTTGAATAAACTTGGAATTCCCTTTGATTTCATCTATAGTTTCCTCTTCTAGATTGAGAACCCCTGGACTGGCTTCCCCTATAATAAGATCTTGCATGAGGCTGATAGGGGGTTTGGCTTTTGGCAGAAGGTTGAGCAGCTGAGCTTCCACCTGCACCTGCATCAGGAGGAGGTGGTGGAGGAGGATGAGAATGATGAAATTGAGAAGATCCCTTCTCATACTTCCTTTTCTTCTTCATGGCTTTTAGTTGGTTCTTGGAATACTGCATCCAATGCTCAGTGATGGGGCAGTCATGAAGAATGTAATATGGAATGTCATTAGTGTCCTTTACTTTGGCTGAAGGTACTCTTTTCATGGCTTTGCTCCTTGCCTTTCTCTTCCTGGCAATAGTGGCAGAGGAGTCATCAGAATCAGTCCTGAATTCATCACTCTCAGAACTTTGCTCATCATATAGAGCATCAATCTTTTTCATCAATTCTTTCTGAAGCTGGGTTGAAGCATATGAAACAGCAGTAATATTAGCAGCAGTAATAACAGTAGCAGTTGGGGCAGCAACAGTTTCAGATAGAACAATTTCAGATACAACAACAGCAGCAACAGCAGTTTCAGATATAAAAGGTTCAGTAGCATTAATAGCATCGGCAATAGCAGCAGGCTCAAATTCATATGCCTCTGTCATCTGCATATCCTTAGAGATTAACTCATCAACAGTATCAACAATAACAGCAGCAGAAACAGAAACATCAACAATATCAGCAGCAGGAGGGGCAGCAGCATCAGTGGAACCAGACAGCTCAGCAGTAAAAACTGTATTTATGAATGAATGAATAATGTTGATGTCACAGCTAGAGAAGGGCACAATGGCCTTGGACAAATCCTCTGATGGCTGGACAACAACTTTCTCTGGAAGACAACTGAAGTAAGCTGGATCAAACACTGATAGCAGAGACCTTAGGTCTATTGAAAAGACAGCAACTAGAGGTGGAACTGGAGCTTGAGGAACAACAGCAGCAACAACAACAACAACTGAAGAAACAGTAGGCAAGCTAACTTCATAAGGCATCTCCCCCTGCCTAGATTCAGAGAATGCTGGATCAAGGCACACTGAGGAAGAGATTGCCTGAGGAAATAAGGAGGATAGCCTGGCAGAAAGAGCTGCCACTGACTGAAGTAATGGAGCAAAGGAGGTCTCCAATAGAAGATGTAGCCTGGGGGCAAGCAGTTCATATAACTGGTCAGCTAGGACAGGAATGTCTACTTGCTCTGCAGTGACTGGAGCAGAGGTAGAGAGGGATGGATGAGCAATTGGTGATGGTGGTGGAGAGCTGGTGTATGGGGGAAGTGATGGTTAAGGTGTGGGTAATGTTGAGATGGAAGACAGTGGGATGGAGATAGAGGGTGTGAAGGTGGGTTGATCAATAATTTCTTGCAGAAGTTGTTGGTATGAAGTTGATGAGGAGGGTAGCTCAGGAGGAGATGAGGGTGAGTCATCCATGAAGGAATCATCTAAAAGATTGAAGGATGGAATGGTGGATGATGTTTCAATGTCTGGTGGAGGGTAGGAATATAATGGATGGAAGATTTCTTCTGTGACTAGTAGAGTTGGAATTGGAGATGGTATTGATGTTGGAGAAGGGCTAGAAATGATGATTGTGGATGGGGTTTGAATGGTGGATGAAACTGGAGAAGATGGAATTGGAGGAGGAGGAGAGGCAGCAGCAGGCAAGTCATCTGCAGGGGCAGAGACTTGAGGGGAAGTGACTATTACAGTCCTGGTGCCTGAAGGTGTGCTTGCAGAAGGCCTGCTGGGCTTGGTCATCTGCCTGTCCCATTTGCCAAATAGGGCACATGACAATCTCTTTGAAGCATTAATATGTATCCCAGAAGATACAAGCAGAGTAGGGCATCTGTTCTGAAGGAAGAGCCCTAGGATCCTCCCAAAATTCACAAAGTTCTTGTTGATTTTCTTTTTAATCAGGTCAAAGAAGACCTCTCCCCAGTTCAATTGCTTTTTATCCACAATGGCTCCCATCAAGCACAGCTGATACCTAGAGATAGTATCATGTGATGAGTGCTTGGCCAGCAAAACCTTGCACACTAAATCTGCTAAGAACATGTATTCCACAGCTTGGTTCTTCTTCAGCAGCTTGCTAGGGTTAGCCTCAGAGTGACCCATTCTTGCAAGCAGATCATCAAATTCCTCTCCAGATAAATCAGCAGAATCTCTACCAGAACTTAACTCAAAAACTTCTGTCAGAATGGCTAGAGTCAAGGGTACCTGGGTTCCAGAAATTGAACCAACTATTGTGTTTTGATCGTGGTTGTGGGCAGTGTAGACCCACTACTTAATCTCATCAGCAGCAAGTTTGATTCTGGTGGTCATGATGGTAGCAAGTTTCTGCTCTTTGAATAGTTCCAGAATATCATGAAAAACCTGATCAGTGGTGCTGAAGGATTCCATGTCAATATCAAATCCGACATCGAATTTTATTGCGGCAAGAACAGCAACAGAAATGGTCATGGTTACCTGCAAAAATCAACAAACAAACGACCAAGTGTAGAAATGTTTGGAGGGAAAGAGAATTTTTGCAGAGAAATCGAAAACGCAAAAGGAGAACGACGGCGAAAAATGAATTTTATATTAGGGTTCGACGCAGAAAAGGAAAGATCGTTGAACTCAGTTCGACGATCGGGGCTACTAAAGGAATCTGAAGAGTCTTCAATATCGTCGATCTCCGTTCGACGATATTGGAGAGCATCGAGCTCTTGTCGACGATAGTTCAGAGAACAAAATCGTCGAGCGCCGTTCGACGATCGTTGACCGGAAGAGATAGTTCATACTATCTGAGGAGCGCTGAACTCAAGTCGATGATTTCGGAAATCGTCGATCTCCGTTCGACGATCTTGGGGAAAATCGTCGAGCGCAGTTCAGAGACCAGAAAAACACTCTAGACACTACGAAAAATCAAGATGTTTGCCTAGTCTTGGTCAATGTTTTTTAAACTTTTTAAATCTTGGATATTATTTTAGATCTCCTCCATCTAACATTCCTAACTGATTTAGGAAGAAGGTGTGTTTCTTTTCATCCAAGGACTTGGTGAAAATATCTCCCCTTTGTAAATCAGTTGGGATATATTGAAGTTCAATTTTATTCTTCTCAACATTATCCCTTAAGAAGTGATGCCTAATCTCTATGTGTTTTGTCCTACTATGGAGGACTGGATTTTGGGCTATAGAAATAGCACTGGTGTTATCACAAAAGATTTTAGACTTCTCTAAGTTCTAGCCATATTCTAGGAGTTGGTTTTGAATCCACAAGATTTGTGAACAACAACTGCCTGCAGCCATATATTTAGCTTCAGCAGTTGAAGTTGACACAGAAGTTTGTTTCTTGCAAAACCAAGAGACAAGTCTGTCACCAAGAAACTGACAAGTTCCACTGGTGCTTTTCCTGTCAATTCTGCATCCAGCATAATCAGCATCAGAAAATCCAGTTAATTCAAATGCTGAATCTTTTGGATACCAGAGACCTAGATTTGGACAACTTTTAACATACCTGAGAATCCTCTTTACTAGTGTTAGGTGTGACTCTCTAGGGCTTACTTGGAACCTAGCACATATACATGTAGCAAACATTATATCTGGTCTACTGGCTGTAAGGTACAGTAAAGAGCCAATCATTGCTCTATATGTTGTCTGATCAACAGGTTTCCCATGTTCATCAGCATCCAATACAGCATTAGTAGGCATAGGTGTTTTCATGCAAGATGCTTCAGACATACCAAATTTCTTAACCAATTCATTTGCATACTTGGTTTGAGAAATAAAGATGCCTTCAGCATGTTGTTTGACTTGCAATCCTAGGAAGAAGGATAGCTCACTCATGCTACTCATTTCAAATTTAGAATGCATTAGGTTGGAGAACCTTCTGCACAATTTTGAATCAGTAGAACCAAAAATAATATCATCTACATAAATTTGTACTAGTAGGGTATGAGACTTATGGGTTCTAATGAAAAGAGTTTGGTCTACTCTACCCCTTATAAATCTATTTTCCAAAAGGAAGCATGCTATGGTCTCATACCATGCTCTAGGAGCTTGCTTGAGACCATATAATGCTTTGTTCAACTTAAAAACATGATCAGGATGGGTTGGAGAGATAAAACATGGAGGTTGTCTAACATAGACTTCTTCTTTGATGTCTTCATTAATAAATGCACTTTTGACATCCATCTGATATACCTTGAAGCCTTTATGTGCTGCATAAGCTAAGAATATTCTGATGGCTTCCAATCTTGCAACTGGTGCAAAAGTCTGGTCATAGTCTATGTCTTCTTCTTGAGAGTATCCTTGAGCAACTAGCCTTGTCTTGTTCCTTACAATTACTCCTTGATCATCCAATTTGTTTCTGAACACCCACTTTGTTCCAACAATGGAGTGATCCTTAGGCTTTGACACTAGTTCCCAAACTTTGTTCCTTTCAAATTGATGCAACTCTTCTTGCATTGCAATGATCCAGTGTGGGTCTTGCTCTGCATCTTGAATGGACTGAGGTTTAATTTGAGATAGGAAGCAAGTGTGCAACATCTTTTGGTTGACCTGATTTCTGGTTTGCACACCAGCTGAGATGTCTCCAATTATTTGGGAAATTGGATGGTCTCTTGATGTTACTAAATCAACAGGGGGTGTTGATTGTTCACCAACCTGTGTTGTTGTTTCCTCTTGTGGTACAACAACTGGCTCTTCAAGTTGTTTCTCTTCAGTATGTTGAATGCTTTCTTCATCTTCACTGCTTTTCTTTTTTTGAGTAACTTGTAACTTGTTCAATTCTTCAACAAGAGAATGTTCCTGCAAAGGTTCTATGGTAGAAGTGTTCTTCTCCTTGAAAGACATGTTAGATTCATCAAATGATATATGAAGAGATTCCTCAATTTTTAGAGATGATTTATTATAAACCCTATAAGTCTTACTGATCATGGACTATCCCAGAAACACTCCTTCATCAGCTTTAGCTTGAAATTTTGCTAAATATCTCTTATCATTATTGTGTATATAACAAATGCAGCCAAAAACTCTAAAATAATTAACTTTAGGTTTCTTCCCTTTGAGTAATTCATAGGGAGTCTTTCCCTTTAGTTTATATATCAAACTTATATTCAGCACATAGTTGGAGGTGTTCACTGCCTCTGCCCAAAAAGATAGAGGAAGGTGAGCATCTGACAACAATGTAGTGACAGATTCAATAAGGGTTCTATTTTTCCTTTCAGCTACCCCATTTTGTTGAGGAGTTTTAGGAGCTGAGAAAGTGTGTCTGATCCCTTCACTCTGACAGAACTCTTGCATAAGAAGAGAATCAAACTCTGTCCCATGATCACTTCTGATCAGGGCAATGTGAGTATTGAACTCAATCTGTATACATTTGAGAAACTCTGTCAAACACTTAAAGTTATCAGACTTCTTCCTCAGAAAGAACACTCATGTGAATCTAGAGAAGTCATCTACAACTACTAAGGTGTAAGATTTCCCTCCTAGGCTTTATACTGTAATGGGTCCAAAAGGATCCATGTGTAACAGATACAAGATCCTAGGTGAATCACTCTTATTAAGTGACTTAAAACTATTTTTAGTTTGCTTGCCTAATTGACAGGCCCTGCAGAGTCCTTCCTTCTTGTAGGGGCCAGAAGGTAGTCCTCTAACAAGGTTGTCCTTGGATAGCCTAGCAATAGTTCTAAGGTTTAAGTGTCCTGGTCTCTTATGCCATAAAATATTAGGTCTACAAATAGAATTGAACAGGCAAATATCTACATCTGTTGAAGGAAAATCTACTAGATAGATGTTACCTTTCCTTTTACCTGTCAACACAGTTGTGTTGTCCTCTGACTTGATCTTGCATAATGCTTTGCTGAAAGTCACCTGGTAGCCTTCATCACATAGCTTACTGATGCTTATCAAATTATGCTTCAGTCCTTCCACATAGGCTACCTTCTTGAATGTTACTGTCCCAATCTGGACTGCACCATATCCCTTAGTTTGTCCAAAGTTTGAATCACCAAAAATAACTTTGGGTCCAAGCTTGGCTTTAAAGGATGTGTGGTTGTCCTTATTTCCTGTCATGTGCTTAGAGCACCCACTATCCAAGTACCATTGCTGGTTAGATGTTGGATAGTTCTTCACCTACACATAAAATAATTCATTTATTTTTGACCCAGTTTACCTTGGGCCTAGGTTGATAACCTTTAAACTCAGAAATTAAAGACATCCCAGGTTGACTCTTATAACCTTCAGGATGATATCTCCTTGGTGGTATTATTCATTCAGTATAAGGGTTAAAGATTTGGGATGAAGGACCCCTAGGATTGGATTTTGATTTACCCATGAAAGAAATACCAGAGCTCTGATCTTTGTTCGACGATCGTGGAGCTGCGTTCGACGATCTTGGGTCAGATCGTCGAGCTCCATTCGACGGTCGAATGTGGCAGAGTTCAGGAATTTGAGATCGTCGACCTGAGTTCGACGATTTTGCCTGAGATCGTCGATCTGCGTTCGGCGATCGTCGAGCTCCGTTCGACGATTTCTGCTGGAACTTAGTTTTCTTGGGCAGATCAGAATTTTTCCTAGCTACCTCTACAACTCCCTTTCCTTTATCAGAAATGAACTTGATTGGGGTTGTTAGAACTATAGGTTGGCTGGATGAAGCACCCAAGCCCAGTGTACTATTAAATCTGGAGTTCACTGTGCTTGTGATGTCCATTAGCTTGATACTTCTCCCTTTAAGGGATTCTTCAAGCTTCTTAGCCTCAGATAGCTCACCTTTTAGTGAAGCTATCTGCTCCCTAGAGCACTCCAACTCCTGAGAGAGTTTGAGGTTTTCTGACTTTAAGGTATTATGTTCAGATAAATGATTTCTGAGAGAGATAATTTCTTTCTCAGATTTTAGTAAGTCTAAACATAATGTTTTAAACTCAGATTTAAAGTCCTCTGAATTGAAATCAAAAGAACTGATTACCTGGTCTTCTTCAAGTTGAGTCTCTGAGTCTGACTCTGACTCTTCTTCATCTGAATTATGTTGAGAGGCATTGATTGCCATCATGCAGAACTCCTTCTCTTCTGCATCATCTTCATCATCACTGGAGCTGGATGAGGCTTCTGATTCCTCTTCAATTTCACTCCAGGATTCAGCAACAAATCCCTTTCTTGTGTGTTTGTTTTTGCTTGAGGAGGGTTTTCCATTGTCATTCCTCTTGAAGTCCTTCTCCTTTCTTCTTTCTTTCTTGTCCCTTCCGTCCTTGTTTTTGTTTTCTGGACAGTCAGGTACAATGTGCCCTGGTTTCCTGCAACCAAAACAAACAATTTCTTTATTGTTAGACTTATCATACCTTGGCTTATCATGCTCCTTGTATGATCTCTTTCTGAAGTCCTTTCTGGCCATCTTGTAGAATCTTTTGGCCAATAGACTGAGCAGCTCATCATTGCCTGTGACTTTGTCTTCAGGCTGATCTTCAGTTGCTTTGAAGGCTATTGTCTTCTCTTTTCTTGTGACTGGTGAAGCAGCCTTCTACTCTTCTTCTCTATTTTTGATTAGCAGCTCATAAGATTTGAGCTTGCCCAAAAGAGCTTCTGTGGTGATCTCATTCAAACTTCTGGCATCCTTGATTGGCCAGATTCTTGAATCCCAAGTGCTTGGGAAGCACATTAGGATTTTGTCATTAAGTTCAGTTAGTGAGATCTCTTTATCCAAGGTCTTGAGTTCATTAACTATCAGACTGAGCCTGCTATACATATCAGCTACTGGCTCAGCTTCTCCTTTTTTGAAGTTCTCATATTGGGATATGAGGTGAGATCTCCTGTCCTTTCTTTCATCAGCTGAGCCTGAGACTATTTCAGAGAGTTTATCCCAAATTTCCTTTGCTGAATTACATTCAGCCACCTTTTGAAAGATGTCATCAGACATGGTCTGGGCTAAGATATTCATAGCCTTTGCATCAGCTACCTTCCACTTTTTGATATCAGCATCTGTTCCTGATGGAGGTGGAACAGCATTTGTACTTGAGTTCTCTAGAGGCCTTGGACAGACTGTCAAAACAGAATTAAAAATATCCTCGTCAATAGAATTCATGTATAATCTAATCCTTGCTTTCCGAAGTGCAAACTTGGATAGATTGCACACTGGAGGTCTGGTGCTAGCATAATCTTTGTTTTGGGCCATGATTTGTGAAGAAATAATCTAATAATAAAGTCTACAACAAACAGATCTAACTAGGGATCTTTGGGTTCAGGTGTTAGCCTGTGCAACCACCAAGGTGTGGTATCTTTAACCAACCTGTCTCTGATACCAATTGAAAGTGCAGCTAGATCTGATATACTCTAGAGGGGGGGGGGGTGAATAGAGTATATGGTGCTTAAAAACTTTTTACAATAATTGTTGTAATCTGAGTGAACAGGGAAGCAAATATTCAATCTAATCACAAAATAACCTACAAAAGAAATTAATCACAGATCTAAACTAATCACAGATCAATCACAGCCAGAAACAAAAATAAAGATAAGCAAGTCAGAAAACACAAGGAGCTATAGTGGTTCCCCTAAACAAGGGTACATCCACTCTTCTACCACCCTAGGTAGGAATCCAATGCAGGATGAGTTGATCAGGTGTCCTGGGCACCACTGAGCTTTTGATAAGGTGCTCAAAAAACAAATCAGATTTTTTGAGCAGGTGTCTTGCCACCAATGAGCTTTTGACAAGGTGCTCAAAAACCAAGCTCAAACTTTTGAAGGGAGTTTGAAAAACCCTTTACAGAGATGGGGATGAGAGAATTATGGAAGTCTTCTCTTTCTCAAGGCAGCTGAGAAGACTATGTGGATTTGATGTTGTCAAAGCTCCCCCTGAGTTCTTGAGATGTTCAGGAAATGAAGCTTCGCTGTAGGGTGATAGGCCTTCAGAAGTTGATCTCCAGCAAATGATAATTTCAGCAACAGCTGAAATGTTAGGTGTCTGGAGTCTTTGAAAGATGTTGGCCTTGAACACTTGAATCACAAGAGATCTGAAGGTTTCAGATTTGTTGATCTCCTTTGGTGTGTGTTCTTGAGTGAATTCTTTTAGCTCTTTCTCTTGTGAACAGTTGATGTTGAGAAAGATGTTGTTCCAGAGAATATTGTAGCAGAGAATGTCTTGTTCTTCTTCTTCTTGTTCTGCTTATCTGTGTTGTCTGTTCTATGTTAGAGAGATTCAAAAAAAACTTTTGTTTTATTCCCTGGTTCTGAATAGAAAATCATCCTCTGTCAAGAATAATCGTTAGCCTGTCATTAATTGCATCTTTAATTCCAAATGTCTTCTGGGGGGAAGTCCAAAGAAACATTCATTGATAATCACTTGAAACTTGGTCCAGAATAAATGAAAACGGCTAGAAAATCTTCTGAATTAATTGTTGAATAACTCCTTAACTGTCCTGATTTTGAATCTTGAAAAATCCTTTAACTCATCAGACAAACGTCGAACTGAGCTCTGCTATCGTCGAACTGAGCTCAGCGATTTGGACTTAGACAGCAACAGAGATCGTCGATCTGAGCTCAACTATCGCCGAACTGAGCTCAGAGATAGAGAATCAATACTGAGTCAAGATCGTCGAACTGAGGTCGAAGATCGTCGAATGAAGTTCGACGATTTGTTGAAGTTGAGCTCAGCGATCGTCGAATGGAGTTCGACGATCCGTCGAAGTTGAGCTAGACGATCGTCGATTGGAGTTCGACGATTCGTCGTACTGAGCTCGACGATATGACTTAGTCTTCAAACTGAAAATCCTTGGTCTTGAGGGCAGCTTCCAAACCTAAGTACTAACCCTTAGACTCAATTCTAATTGACCTTTAGATCTATACAAGAGGTCAAAACAGGTTTCCTAAAGACATAGTGATCCTGACCCAAATTAGTAATAGGGTGTTCCAACAAAGAGTGAAACACTCACGTCATTCAGGGGTGTTAATGTACCGCTGTCTATTATAGAAAAAAAATAAGAGAATAGACAGCGATTTTTATAAAAACCGGTGTCTATTCGAGCTGCATTATTTTTTTAAAAAAAAAATGCAGGGTGCGCGGCCGCACCCCCTCGCGCTACACTGCATCCGTCTTTGGCTAGGCCTGTGCCAAATTAGAACCGGAATTGTGCCCGGGTGTGTATAAATTGATCCTAAATTGTATTTGATTGGACCAAAATCAATACCTTTAATTTTTTTCCCGAAATTTTGGACCTGGGCACATGCTCGTGTGTTCCCGTGAACAGTTCATCCCCAGGAGGCGGCGTCGTGCATCGGCGTGGGGCGACGGAGGCAAACTCCCGCAAGGGCTGCGGTCGTCGGCAAGGTGGCGTTGTTTTCTTCTGACGGAAAAACGATGAACAGTCAAATTATATAACCGGTGGAGCCCTTTCACCGGTCATGGACGTCGAAGCTCCGCTACCCTCCCAACGGAGAGAACCCCCCCCCCCCCCCCCCCCCCCCCCCCGGCGCTGACGCTATGCTGCTCTGCCACTGGCTCCCGTGATAATTTTCCGGTGATTCTAAATTCTAAAGTTATGATTACTATATAACAATATTATTATTACACGACGCTAATATTTGCAAACACATAATCGATATTTGCAGCCTTTGGATATTTGCAGTGCTCAGATAGATATTTGCAACCCCAATGGATAGTTGCAGCACTTTTTAAAAAAAATTTAATTTTTGTATTCTTTATCTTTTTTCCTGCTAAAAATAAGATAAAGAAATTGATAGCGCTTTTCTAACACTCCGGTATTTGGGGAGAATTGGTAGGCGTCATTTCTAACATGAAGACCGCCACTCAACAATTATGGAAACATCTTAATGAGTTAGCATTGTCAAAGATTAAATATATTTTAACATTGCAAATTTGCAATCATTAAAATAAAAACTAATTACAAATCATCATCGGGAAGAGAATGGGGAGACTGGTTATGCTACTTTCTTCAAAATCTCAAGCTCAATAGGCAATGAACAGAGAGGCACAATAAACAAAGCGGAGCAATGAACAGAGCAAATCCTAAAAAAGGAAAAAAAAAGCAGGATATGAGGGCGGCAATGAACAGAGTAGCGTGGCGTATGAGAGAAGCGTGGCGTCGGAGAGAAGCGTAGGGGCGAGAATACAGGCAACGAGCAGACAATAGTACTCCAAGAGACGGCAAAGAGCACTCCTGGCGGCGGCGGCGTCAACAAGGAGGCAGTGGAGGGGCACCAGCGGCGTTTCCAAGCACTCAGGCGGCGGGAGTTCCGTTCGTGCGTGCAAAAGCGAGATCGTGAAAATAGGGTCGGGTGCTGAAGGGGCTGCAATTAGGATTTTTTATTTATGTTATAAATTAGATAATTTTTTAAAAAATAAGCCTGCAAATATCTATTATAGGTTTACAAATATCAACGCCCTTATTTTATTACAGTATTATTATTAATATGATGATTATTATTATTAATAAATTAAATTTATAATAAATATTAATTATAATCCATTTTTTTAGCGTAATTGTAATTTTTTATAATTAATTGTAACTTAAACGTCACCACTGTTTTACCAAACTCGAAGGTGACATGCCGCCTCTAGATACAATTATTGCGGGGAGAGAGAAGGGCTCTGAGAGTGACAGGTCACAACTTGCAGACCTAAGTACTTTTAATTTGTTTTGTGGGGTGTGATGTGCTCGAGATGCTCTTAAGCCTTCTGCTCGTGCTTGGAAGTTGAATGGGCACGTTCTGCACATCTTGCAGTCTGTGACTTAATCTTGTTGCGTGCAGGAGAGTGCATCACTCTCCTGCATTCTAGAGTCTTCGGCTGCTGCTTGGAGGCTGGAGGGGTGGGTTACGAGCGTTGAGCGCGTTGCACAAGGAATGCTTATTATGGTGCGTGCAGGGCACTTGTTGTAACGCCCCGAAACTCAAAAGAGCGACGGGTGACGTTTTGGGCCAGTTTTGGGTTCTGGCAGGAGGCACACGGCCTGGGACACGGGCGTGTCACAGGGCGTGTCAGGCTTATGTCGTCGAGTTGGTCGAGAGGTCGACGAATTTCGCTCGACGTTGTGTCGAGACAGGGCACACGGCCTGCGACACGGGCGTGTCGCAGGGCGTGTCGACCCGTGTCGACACTCAGCCAGCGAAGTCGACACTCTGCGCTCGACGAAGTGTCGAGACATGGCACACGGTCTGCGACACGGGCGTGTCGCAGGGCGTGTCGACACTCGTCCTGGGGGTCGATGAATTTTGCTCGACGAAGCGTCGAGACAAGGCACACGGCCTAGAACACGGGTGTGTCCAAGGCCGTGTCGTGAGGTCGACGAACTTCGCTCGACGAAGTGTCGAGTGTCGAGACCGTGTACACGGCCTGGAGCCCAAGCGTGTTGAGGTAGACACAGGTTAGGACACGGGCGTGTCGTAGAACCCGTGTAGTTCTCGGGTTGTTTTTGGGATAAATCGATGGGGGTACACGGCAGGACACACGGCCGTGTCAGGTGGAACACGGGCGTGTCAGGTCGAACACGGGCGTGTTCGATGCCCGTGTGTTGTTCCAGGCGCATTGATTTTGACGGCGAATGAGGCACACAGCCCAGGACACGGGCGTGTGCCAGGTCGTGTGCGGTCCAGATTATACTTTTTAGTCCCGAATCAAAGCCGTTCGTTTCTTTATCTTGGGATCCGACGGCTAGGGGTTGTTCCTGATGGGATATACCCAGGATTGGACCCTTGAAACCCTCACTTTTACTTGAGTGGTTATCTTTCTAAAGCTTAGAGAGAGAGGAGAGCCAAAGAAGGAAGAAGAAGCTAGATCCGGCCATTGGAGGAGCTTCGAAGCTCCAAATCGCGAGCCGACTCCGGATCCACGGAGGCGAAGAGAGTGCGGTGCTTTTCATCCACTTGCTTTTCCATGACGCCAAAGAAGAACGCTATGGTAACGATTCTCTTCTTGAGCATGTGAAGCTCTCCTTCTTTGCATAGGAAGCCCGCTCTCGCGAGTTTGCGGTGAGTTGGAAGCGTTCCTTCGGGTAGATATGTAAAGTCCCCGTTGTTTAGAGTCCGTAAGCGAGAACGGACATAGGCATGATGTGTGAAGCCTATCCGGACATATTGGTCTGGATCGGTGATGTTGTATTGCATAAATGCCGGAGAAGACTCCGTGCGATTGGTTGTTTTTCGGGTTTTCTACGTGGTAGATTGCAATAGGGAGCCTTGGGGATTAACCCAAAGGTGCACCCGGAAAACTGGGCGGATGCGTGATCTTTCCAACTTGGTGGCCTGAGAGCCAACTTGAGCATAATCGGGTTATGTGAAATGTGACGGAAACGAGACTCGGGAGAAGTTTGACCCGCGTAAATGACTTAAATTGTCATTGCGATGTGAGCACGGGTTAGATGGAACCGTACCCGTTCTATGTCGTTCGGTTAAAGAGACCTAAGGGTACGTGGCACTTGCCATTGGAATAGATTAGGGTCTTCGGCGGTCTATGGCTTAAATTGTCGTGACCCAGGCCAAGAAGACAAATGCTCATAGGTTTGGCCGTCAAAGTGGCGGTGGTGAGTCCGGAATGTCTATGGCTTTAATTGACGTGACATCGACCGGTTCACCGAGAATGTGCCCTGAGAGCACGGGGCGTGTGGCCGTGCGAGCCAACGTCTGTGACGAAATGATTATTGCTATATTGCTCGCTTATTCTAATGAACTGCAGGGAAGGAGCATCGCCGCCCCGAGCTGGGGGCGGGATCGTTATAATTTGGTCAGCATTGTTGTCTGTTGCCTTGTTTTGCCACTGTGTGGTGGTTTGTTGCTTGCAGGTGCTGCTGGACCAAGCGGTCAATAGCGGGCTAAAGCCCAAACTGCGAAGCCGGCCCTCGAAGGCCTAATTGGAGTGTTTACTGTTTTTATTCATGTATGACCGGCCTGCGTGTCGTGGTTTGTAAATCATGTAATATCAAGTGAACCATTTTGTAAGGCCTAAAGTCCTGTACTTGTGTATGTACAACATTCCTATTTGGTATTAGTGGACATTCATGCTTTTGTGTTGGGTTCTTTATTGCAACTTATTAATCTGCTTCCGCTAGAATGCTCTGTGTAGGACGTGATGATTGGTTGGATGGTTTCCATGAGTAACCACCTGGTCTGTCTGTGGTATGTGGCGTCGGGCCCCGGCCGGACCTACTGCTATATGCTATGCGACGGATAGGGGGTGTTACAATTTGGTATCAGACTACTGGTTTTGGTCGGGCTTAAAATGAATTCGTGGGCGAATTTTTTTTAAGGGGTGGTGAGCACATGTGTGTGCGTCATCGTTATAATAGTAAAAGAACCCATGAATGTCCACTTAGGAATGAAATACACGTGTTTGAGGAACCTGCGTGTTCCTATAATTGATGTTTGCAATTTTATTTGGTCACTTAACGGTGTTTTGTACCACTATAGGTGACCAGAAGTGGTGCTGGGCCATCGGAACGTCGAGTTTCTGAGGCTAGCAGTGCACCTAATGAAGCTCCTGCAACACCTCTATCGGCTGAGACCATACGATTGGTGGCCGAAGCAGTGTTGGCTATGATTAATGCGCAGCCTGCAAGGCAAACACAGCAGCCCGTTCCTGCGATGGAGCAGGTACCGCTGCAAGAGGCTGAGCCGAGGAGAGTGGAACAAGTGGTAGTGGAACCGTTGGTGCCAAGGAGGGCAACCGAGAGGCAGCTTAAGCATGTAATGAGCTTTAACCCTCCGGTATTCTCGGGGTTGGGAACCCCATCTCAAGCTGAAGACGGGCTCTCCAGGGTGAAGAGAGTCATGACAGCAATGGAGACGGAGGAGTGGCAAATGACCACCATTGCTACGTTCCTTTTGTACGGTGAAGCGAGAATGTGGTGGGAAGGATTGGAGCTGCATCTACTGAGAGGTAGACAACTTGTTGATGTCTCGATGGAGGAGTTCTTGAGATTGTTCTTGGCTAGATACCTCCCTTTGGCGCAGAGGATAGCATTGGAGAACGAGTTCCTGAAATTGGTTCAAGGAGACAGTACCGTGGATGAATATCTCCACGAGTTTACTCGTCTGAGTCATTATGCTAGCTCCACTATTATGGATGAGGAGCGCAAGACTAATCGCTTCTACGAAGGGTTGAGAGATGAGTTGAGGTTACTACTCTCGGGGCCGATGACGCAGGGTTTCTTAACCTTGGTCAACACGGCCCGGTCCTTGGAGAAGGATATGAAGAACGTACAAGAAAAGAAAAGCTTGGGTGACAAGAAGTCTGAATTCAAAGTGCCGACTACTTCAAAGTCTGGCTATCGAAGGTCCTTCAAGAAGCATAGGACTTCGGGTCCAGCTCCTTCTGGTGCTCCTGGGGCGACCACGGGTCGGACCCCGGGCGCATGTTGTACTTGCGGAAAGTCGAGGCACTTTGCCCGCGATTGTTGGAGCGGACGCCCCAAGTCTGAGAGAAGGCCGGGAGCGACTTATGAAGAGAAGGGCAAGGCGGTGGAGTCGACCGCGTCCCACTATGCTCCGGCCCAACCAAGGGTGTACAATCTTGGCCAACAGGAGGCCATCAAACAGGCGGATGTGGTGACAGGTACGGTTTAATTTATAGCAAGTTAATTTCTTTAAATACTTGTTATGCACATGTTACCTTACCACTGCTTGTTTAGGATTTGTTTTGATTTGTGAAAATCCGGCAAGAGCACTCTTCGATACGGGAGCTTCACACTCCTTCTTGTCTGAAGGATTTATATCACGCATCGGAGTCCCTTCTTCGATGGCGAAGGATAAGTTGGATGTGTTGTTGCCCAATGGGTGTTCGATGCGCGCGGATAGGATCTGCGATGTTAAGATTCGTATTGGGAATCAGGAGTTCGATCTGCAAGCGTCGTTACTTCCGTTGGTGGATTTCGACGTTATTTTTGGCATGGACTGGCTCTCGGAGCAGCAAGCCTATATCAATTGCGGTCGCAAGGAAGTCAAGCTGGGAGCAAGTCGTGAGACGACTTTTACGGGCTTAAAGGGGTCGAGCAAGACATTGATGTCTGCTCTTCAGGTGGTGAAGGCGGTTCGTGCCGGTGCAGAATTGTTCTTTACACTAGTGGAGGTTGCAATGCCGAAGCCCGTGTTGGATAATATTTCAGTGGTATCGGAATACCATGATGTGTTCCCCGCAAATCTTCCTGGAGCTCCGCCTCAGCGGGAGATAGATTTCACGATTGAGCTAGTGCCAGGTGCAAAGCCTGTGTCACGATCTCCGTATCGGCTAGCGCCTAAGGAAATGGCGGAGCTGAAAGTTCAACTACAAGAGTTGTTTGAGCAAGGGTATGTGCGCCCGAGTTCTTCGCCTTGGAGCGCGCCGGTCCTCTTTGTTAAGAAGAAGGACGGAAGCTTGATGCTATGTATTGATTATCGGGAGCTCAACAAGTTGACGGAGAAGAACAAGTACCCGATCCCCCGGATTGATGATCTTTTTGATCAGTTAGTCGGGTCAACGGTGTACTCAAAGTTGGATCTCAAGGCTGGGTACTATCAGCTGCGAATAAGGGAGAGTGATATCCCGAAGACAGCGTTTAGTACGAGATACGGGCATTATGAGTTTACGGTCATGCCATTTGGGCTGACTAATGCGCCGTCAGTGTTCATGGATTTGATGTACAGGACTTTCAGGGAGTACTTGGACCATTTTGTGATCCTCTTCATCGACGATATTTTGGTGTACTCGCAAAGTGAGGAAGATCACTTCAAGCATCTTCATTTGGTTTTGGAGATGCTAAGGAGGAATCAACTGTATGCCAAGTTCTCGAAGTGTGAGTTTCGGTTATCCTCAGTGGCGTTCCTCAGCCATATAGTGAGTGGAGAGGGTATTGCTGTGGATCCGGCGAAGATTGTTGCGATACGGGAGTGGCCTGTTCTTGCTACGGTAGCGGAAGTCCGGAGCTTTCTGGGCTTGCCGGCTATTATAGGCGCTTCGTAGAGAACTTCTCGCGGATAGCGTTACCTCTCACTACTTTGACGAGGAAGGAGCAGAAGTTCGTTTGGACGCCGGAGTGCGCGCGAGCTTTTGAGGAGTTGAAGTGTCGGTTGACCACGGCGCCTGTGCTGAGTTCGCCATGTGGGACCGAAGGCTATGAGATTTACAGTGATGCTTCGGGCAGCGGTTTGGGTTGCGTGCTACTGCAATACGGAAGTGTAATAGCTTATGACTCGAGACAGCTAAAAGTACATGAAAGGAACTATACGGTCCATGACTTGGAGTTAGCGGCCGTGATTTTTGCCTTGAAGCTGTGGAGACACTATTTGTACGGTGTGAAGATTGATATCTACACCGATCATAAGAGCCTGAAGTATCTGATTGATCAGAAGGATCTGAATATGCGGCAGCGTAGATGGATGGAGTTCCTGGGGGACTATACATTCAAGATCCACTACGTACCTGGTAAGGGTAATGCGGTTGCGGACACGTTGAGTCGCCGAGCCCCAGCTCAAGCCAATTGGCTATCGGTGCATGATGAGCGGTTGGTAAGGGAGTTGGAGGCGTTGGAGATTGTTTGTGTGGATAGGCAATCAAGTGCTGAAGCAGTTCTGAATTGGACTGAAGTCCAATATGACCTGGCTGATCGGATTCGGCAGGCTTTGGATATGGATGTCCATATGAAGCAGTTCATGGTAGAGGCTCTGGATGGGTCAAATTCCCAATTTGTTGTGGAGGACAGATTGCTTTGGAAAGACGGTCGTCTGTGCGTCCCAAGTGTGGGCGATTTCCGGGTGGAATTGTTGTACGAGCCACACCATACTAAGTACTCAATTCACCCGGGGAGCACGAAGATGTACCGTGATGTCAAGAAACTGTTTTGGTGGTCGGGTTTGAAGAAGGATGTGGCGCTCTACGTAGCGAAGTGCCAAACTTGCGCCTTGGTGAAGGCGGAGTGCCAAAAGCCGGGAGCATTTCTGAAGTCCTTGCCTATTCCGGAATGGAAATTCGACGACATCTCGATGGACTTTGTGTTGAAATTTGTGAAGTGGAAGTGGGTGACGGGTCAGGCCGCGCGGCCTGTGGCAGACAGCTTTGGCGGACTGGGCGGACTGGGCGGACTGCGTTTTGCGGCCTGGTGGAAAGTCTGGTGGAAGCCGGCTGTGTTGAGCGGGTTGTTGCATGGAGTCCGCGGTTTGGTGCGGCCTGGTATCTGCGGATAGAGAGGCTTGCGGACTGATGCATTGCTCAGAGGCCGCGGGTGCAAGTTTGTGCTGATAGGTGGGTTGGCTCGAGTTCGCGGGAAGCCTTGCGGACTGATGTGTCCGCGGCGCGGGCTGTTGCGGACTGGGCTTAGAGCTTGGCTGAGGCCTTGTCAAGTTCTGGTGTTACAGCAGGTCTTACTGTGGAGACCGGTTGGCGGACTGTTTCTTGGAGTCCGGCAGGAAGCTGCTGCGTTGGACAAGTGCGAGGTGCTCGCGGACTGGTGGCGGTCTGTGCTAGGGTGTTTGGCGGACGGGACTTTGTGTCCGCCATGCTCGCACTGGCCTTTGTTGGTTTTGGACTTGGTCACACATTGTGCCAAGTTCATGGTGTCCGCCGTATCCGCCAAGTCCGCTGTGACCGGGCGGACTGTTGCTGTTTGCCTTTGGTCGTGGACTTGTGGCGGATTGAGGTGTGAGTCATGCGGACTGCCTCGGGTTGGTGCGGACAGCCATTGAAGGGGGTTTGCTGTCCTGATGCAGTTGGAGCTTTGCGGGCTGGTGCCTTGTCCGCTTAGCTTAGGCGGACTGGAGAGGGTTCGTCATTGGTTGCCTTGCTCCTGGCGGTTTCCCTTGGTGACCGGCTAAGTCCTCGCGGACTGAGCGGACGGTGGTTGTATTCGCGCGGACTGAGGGTGGTGTCGCTATCTCTTGGGCGGTGACCACACTCCTCACCTTGCCTATAAATAGGACCCCCCTGGCACATCTACAGTAACCTAAGTAACTTGAGTGAACAGTAAGTTGGGGTGGGCGAGTGCTGCGGTCTGTGTTTTCCAGTCCGCGCGGATTGTTTCAGGCTGACGGTTTGCTGTGTGCAGGTCGCGCGGATAACTTCAAGGAGCCAGGAGTTTGGCTGTGACTTCGGTCAGTGCTTGGAAGTGTGCGGTCTCTGCGGACTCAGCAGGAGGTCGCTCTGCGGCTTGTCAGTTCTGTTTCATCTTTGCCAGCTTCAATAACCTGTCCGCCGGCTTCAGGCGGGTAGGGGAGTTCCTCAGTTCGGGTTCAGCAGGAGGCGAATAACGGTCTGTCCGCGCGGCCTCGCGGCTTCGGCGGACTCCGTGGTATTCGGCGGATTGCAGCATAGCTTGGGCGAGCTCAGCGGTCTCGGCGACCTCGCGGTCTCGGCGGACTGGAGTGCTGTCCGCCCGGCTTGTTTTTTGGTTCTTTCTGTTTACCGCTGTAATACTAGTGAAATCATGTCTCGCTATGTATGCCTCAGATTGTAAAGAAGTGAATGCATAATAAGACCTTCTTGTGCTTCCATTATTTTGTTGGGTGCAACCTCTAGTCCTTGGGTTTTCCGCAGGTTCAGCGTGCGAACTGGGTAGTTCCGAAGATATTAATTTGGCGTTTGGGCTATCTTGCTGACCACGTTGAGAAAATTTAACATGATATCAGAGCGAGGTTTCTGAGGTTGCGGAGGTTCAGTTGCGTGAGCGGAGGTCAACCAGCGTTGTTACTCAGTGATTGAGTGGTGTTCAACCTGTGTTGTTGCTCGGAGCTGCTGAAGGGTACCAACAGGTGATTGCAATGGAAGGAAGCTTAGCAAGAGGTCTGGGCATTGAACTCTTAACGCCGACTAACTACAAGAAGTGGAAGTCGTGCATGAAGAGCTATCTTCTAGGCGAGGAGCTGTGGGAAGTTGTCGGTGGAGACGACAGACAGGAAGTAACTGCTGCTTTCGGTACTGCTGAGCAGGTGAGGCTCTGGAGAAGAACTAATGCTAAGGCAGAGTTCGTTCTGAAGAGAGCTGTCTCTCCGGAACTGTTTGATCACATCATTGGGTGTGAGTCGGCTGCTGATATTTGGACAACCATTGATGAGTTGTTCAATAGGAAGAATGTGGCGCGGCTGCAGTTCCTGGAGAATGAGTTGGCCAGGGCAACTCAGGGAGATCTTTCCATCTCCAAATACTTCTTAAAGATGAAGAGCCTGTGTGCTGAGCTGTCGGCACTGGATCCTGATGAGCCTATCTCTGAGGCAAAGATGAAAAGGCACATTATCCGCGGCTTGCGGAAGGAGTATGTGGCCTTTGTCACATCTATTCAAGGGTGGGCTACTCAGCCGTCGCTGCTGGAGCTGGAAAATCTGCTTGCCTCGCAGGAGAGCTTAGCAAGGCAGATGGCTGGAGTGAATCTGAATCAGGAAGGCAGCGAGGCTCTCTTCTCAGGCGAGAAGAAGGGATGGGAAGGGAAGAAGAAGAAGAAGGTGCAGGCTGCTGTTGAGAAGGAGCCTTCGTCTTCATATCCGCCGGAGAGGAGCAATGCTCCTAAGGACTGGAAGAAGAACTTGAAGTGCTACCGGTGTCATCAGCGAGGGCACTTCAAGCGGGACTGCAAGGTCAAACTGCAGCCTGGGCATGCTGCGGGAAAGGAGGAAGCTTGCTCGCGAAGTGAAGAAGCAGAATGGGGAGGAGCTTTCATGACGGGCACTTGTGTCCGGGCCTTATCTGCTGAGGACTTCAACAGCGAGTGGATCGTCGACTCCGGGTGTGGTCATCACCTCACCGGAGACAAGTCGAAGTTCACCTCCATGCAGGCTTACTCAGGTAATGAAGCTATTATCACTGCTGATAATACTGTTTATGCAGTAGAGAAGGAGGGGGTCGTGTCTTTGGGTAGTGATCAGGGGCCACTCACGTTAAGGAGTGTGTATCACGTGCCGGGCATGAAGAAGAACCTCTTCTCGGTGACCAATGCGGTGGACGCTGGGTATCACGTTCTGTTTGGGCCAACAGACGTGAGGTTCCTTCGCAACGTATCAGCGGTGAAGGCTGATGTTGCTCATGTTGGGAGGAGGGTGAAGAACTTGTGTGTTCTTTCCACCAGTGCCTATGTTGATAGGATGAGGGCCAATGATAGTGCGGCTATCTGGCATGAGAGGCTGGGGCATGTTGGCATGGACAAGCTGAAGGCGATGGCTAGTAGAAGTCTGGTGAGGGGGTTGCCGATGTTGTCCTCCTTTGGTGATGGGCATGTTTGTGCGGGCTGTCAATACGGTAAGGCACATCGCCTTCCGTTTGATAAATCTCAAACAAGGAGCAAGAAACCATTGGAGTGCATTCATGGCGACCTGATGGGACCGACTGTTACTGCCAGCCTTGGTGGAAGCAAATACATGCTTGTCTTGGTTGATGACTACTCAAGGTATACTTGGGTGTACTTCTTAAAGGAGAAGTCGGAAGCCTTCCGTTTGTTCGTGGAGTTCAAGGAGTTGGTAGAAGGCCGGCTTGGCTTGCGGGTTAAGAAGTTTAGAACTGATAACGGAGGAGAATTTGTTTCCTCCGAGTTTTCCAACTTCTGCAGGAAGCACGGTATCTAACGAGAGCTTACTTGTGCTCACACTCCACAACAAAATGGGATAGCGGAGCGGAAGATCCGTCATCTGACGGAGACCTGCAAATGCTGGCTTCATGCGAAAGATATCCCAAGGTCCTTTTGGGCGGAGGGAATGTCTTGTGCTGCCTATGTTATCAACCGGATGCCACTCAGCCCTATCAACATGAAGACTCCTGTTGAGCTGTTACTGAAGGAGAAGCCGAGTGTGGGACACCTTAGGGTGTTCGGTTCAACTTGCTATGTGCATGTCCCGGATGCTTCACGGACAAAGCTGGATGCGAAGGCAAGGAAACTTGTCTTTGTTGGCTACGATGAACGGAAGAAGGGATGGAAATGCATGGACCCTGTGACGAAGAAGTTCGTGGTGTCAAGAGACGTTGTCTTTGACGAGCTGACGTCATATGGAGGTGGCTCGGTGGAGCTTACCGGAAGTAGCAAGGTTGAGGAAGCACCGGTGGAGGTTGCTGATGGCTTGGAAGAGGAGCTTGCTGTTTCACCAGCAGCTCCTGTTGCTTCGAACTCCGAGGCTGAGCCTTCTGGCTCAGGAAGCAGGGGGAGCACTGCTCAATGCTTGCCCCAGGTAGGAGTGGAGCCTGAAGAAGCAACGGAAGCTGTGAGCAAGGAGCCATGTCTTCGGAGATCGAAGAGGGTGGTTAAGCCACCGGCTCGGTACTGTGATGGGAATGCAGTGAGCTTTGTCTCCTGCTTCTTTGCAGGTCCTCTGGATGAGCGAGAGCCTGCAAACTTCAACGAGGCCACTGGAGTGAAGGAGTGGGAAGGTTCCATGAAGGAAGAGATTGATGCTCTGAAGAAGAATGAAACCTGGGACCTTGTGCCCAAGGTTGATGGCATTACTCCGGTTACTTGCAAGTGGGTGTATAAGTTGAAGAAGAAGGTTGATGGGAGCATTGATCGTTTCAAGGCTCGCCTGGTGACTAGAGGATTCTCACAGCAGTATGGAGAAGACTATGAGGAGACATTTAGTCCAGTTGCGAAGATGACGTCTGTAAGAGTGGTGATCGCCTTGTCTGCTAGCAAGGGATGGAGGTTGTGGCAACTCGATGTGAAGAATGCCTTTATTTACGGAGAGATTGACAAGGACATCTTCATGGATCAGCCGCTTGGTTTCGTCTCTAAGAAGCATCCGGACTATGTCTGCAAACTCAGGAAGGCTCTCTACGGGTTGAAGCAAGCTCCTAGAGCGTGGTATGGGAAGATTGCAGAGTACCTGCAATTCTGTGGATACTTTGCTTCTAACTCGGATTCCAGCTTGTTCATCAAGAAGAAGGGAGAGCTAAGAGTCTTGGTCCTACTGTATGTGGATGACATGATCATCACAGGGAATTCGGAGGAGGAAGTAGCAAGGCTCAGGGCTGAGCTTGCTATACGCTTCGAGATGAAGGACTTGGGAGAGTTGCATCACTTTCTCGGTCTGGAAGTGGAGAGGAAGGAGTGCGGGATTCTCATTAGCCAGAAAGGGTATGCTGATCGTATTGTGAAGCGGTTTGGCATGGGCGAAGGGAAGAAGTGCTCTACTCCACTGGAACCTGGGCTAAAGCTTCGACGAGATGAGGGAAGGGTTCTTAATGATCCCTTGGTGTTCAGGGCTCTTGTTGGGAGTTTGATCTATCTGACGATTACAAGGCCGGATATAGCTTATGTTGTTGGCCGAGTAAGTCGATATATGGCTGAACCAAGTAAATCTCATCTGTTGGCGGCAAAGGGGATTCTGAAGTATGTCAAGGTGACTTCTGAGATGGGACTCCTCTATGGAAGGGATGCGGAGTTTGCGTTGCTCGGGTACACGGATGCTGACTATGGCGGTGATTCAGATGATCGAAGGTCTACTTCTGGTTATGTGTTCACTTGCGGTTCAGCTAGCATCTCGTGGTGTAGCAAGAAGCAGGACTCGGTGTCAGTTTCAACCACGGAGGCGGAGTATAAGGCTTCGGCCTTGGCTGCTCGGGAAGCCGTTTGGTTGAGGAGACTCATAGAGGATGTTCATGAAGAAGTGCAAGGGCCTACTTTACTCCGGGGTGACAATGAGAGTGCTCTCAAACTGGTTAACAATCCAGTGTGTCACGCCAGGACCAAGCATATAGAGATTGATCACCATTTCATCAGGGAGAAGGTGTTGGAAGGATCTCTGCTGGTCGGGCATGTTCGGAGTGAAGATAATCTTGCTGACATCTTCACGAAGCCGCTGTCGAAGGGGCCTTTTGAACGCTTGCGCAGCTTGCTGGGCTTGGTCACCACTTCTCACTTCAAGGGGGAGTGTTGAAATTTGTGAAGTGGAAGTGGGTGATGGGTCAGGCCGCGCGGCCTGTGGCGGACAGCTTTGGCGGACTGGGCGGACTGGGCGGACTGCGTTTTGCGGCCTGGTGGAAAGTCTGGTGGAAGCCGGCTGTGTTGAGCGGGTTGTTGCATGGAGTCCGCGGTTTGGTGCGGCCTGGTATCTGCGGATAGAGAGGCTTGCGGACTGATGCATTGCTCAGAGGCCGCGGGTGCAAGTTTGTGCTGATAGGCGGGTTGGCTCGAGTTCGCAGGAAGCCTTGCGGACTGATGTGTCCGCGGCGCGGGCTGTTGCGGACTGGGCTTAGAGCTTGGCTGAGGCCTTGTCAAGTTCTGGTGTTACAGCAGGTCTTGCTGTGGAGACCGGTTGGCGGACTGTTTCTTGGAGTCCGGCAGGAAGCTGCTGCGTTGGACAAGTGCGAGGTGCTCGCGGACTGGTGGCGGTCTGTGCTAGGGTGTTTGGCGGATGGGACTTTGTGTCCGCCATGCTCGCACTGGCCTTTGTTGGTTTTGGACTTGGTCACACATTGTGCCAAGTTCATGGTGTCCGCCGTATCCGCCAAGTCCGCTGTGACCGGGCGGACTGTTGCTGTTTGCCTTTGGTCGTGGACTTGTGGCGGATTGAGGTGTGAGTCATGCGGACTGCCTCGGGTTGGTGCGGATAGCCATTGAAGGGGGTTTGCTGTCCTGATGTAGTTGGAGCTTTGCGGGCTGGTGCCTTGTCTGCTTAGCTTAGGCGGACTGGAGAGGGTTCGTCATTGGTTGCCTTGCTCCTGGCGGTTTCCCTTGGTGACCGGCTAAGTCCTCGCGGACTGAGCGGACGGTGGTTGTATTCGCGCGGACTGAGGGTGGTGTCGCTATCTCTTGGGCGGTGACCACACTCCTCACCTTGCCTATAAATAGGACCCCCCTGGCACATCTACAGTAACCTAAGTAACTTGAGTGAACAGTAAGTTGGGGTGGGTGAGTGCTGCGGTCCGTGTTTTCCAGTCCGCACGGATTGTTTCAGGCTGACGGTTTGCTGTGTGCAGGTCGCGCGGATAACTTCAAGGAGCCAGGAGTTTGGCTGTGACTTCGGTCAGTGCTTGGAAGTGTGCGGTCTCTGCGGACTCAGCAGGAGGTCGCACTGCGGCTTGTCAGTTCTGTTTCATCTTTGCCAGCTTCAATAACCTGTCCGCCGGCTTCAGGCGGGTAGGAGAGTTCCTCAGTTCGGGTTCAGCAGGAGGCGAATAACGGTCTGTCTGCGCGGCCTCGCGGCCTCGGCGGACTCCGTGGTATTCGGCGGATTGCAGCATAGCTTGGGCGAGCTCAGCGGTCTCGGCGGTCTCGGCGACCTCGCGGTCTCGGCGGACTGGAGTGCTGTCCGCCCGGCTTGTTTTGTGGTTCTTTCTGTTTACAGCTGTAATACTAGCGAAATCATGTCTCGCTATGTATGCCTCAGATTGTAAAGAAGTGAATGCATAATAAGACCTTCTTGTGCTTCCATTGTTTTGTTGGGTGCAACCTCTAGTCCTTGGGTTTTCCGCAGGTTCAGCGTGCGAACTGGGTAGTTCTGAAGATATTAATTTGGCGTTTGGGCTATCTTGCTGACCACGTTGAGAAAATTTAGCACTTTGTGCATGGTTTGCCAACGTCGCAAAAGGGCAACAACGCCATTTGGGTGGTCGTGGATCGGTTAACGAAGGTGTCGCATTTCATCCCGCATAGGAAGGATGATCCGGTGGAGAAGTTGGCAAAACTGTATGTGGATAACATTGTACGGCTTCATGGTGTGCCCCGCAGCATCGTGAGTGACCGAGATGGGCGGTTCACGTCCAATGATTGGAGGCTTGTGCAGCAAATGTTGGGAACAAAGCTGAAATTCAGCACAGCCTTCCATCCGCAAACAGATGGGCAGACCGAGAGGGTCAATAGAACTATGGAAGACATGCTTCGCATGTGTGTCTTGGATTTTGGGAAGCAATGGGAAGACCACCTTTATTTGGTGGAGTTCGCATACAACAATAGCTACCAAGCGAGTATTCAAATGGCGCCTTTCGAGGCTGTATATGGTAGAAAATGTCGCACGCCGTTGTCTTGGCTAGAAACGGGTGAGTCAAAGTTGTATAAACGATTAGAAGTGGAGGATGCTACTTCTTTGGTGAGAACCATTTGGGAGAGGTTGCTTATCGCTCAGGACCGGCAAGCGAAGTACTATAATGCCAAGTACAGGAACGTGGAGTTCGCTGTGGGCGATTGGGTGTACTTAAAGATTAAGCCGTTCAAGGGTGTCTCGCGGGTGCGGCGATTGAAAAATCTAAGCCCGCGGTACCTTGGGCCGTTTGAGGTTTTGGAGCGAGTTGGTGAAGCAGCCTATCGGTTGAAGCTTTCAGTGGAGCTTGGTGGATTACATGATGTATTCCATATTTCGGTGCTTCGGAGGGCGGTGCAAAAGCCTTCGCAAGTGATCGCGGTTGATCAAGTGTCGGTGGATAGTGGGTTGACGACAAAAGTGAAGCCCGTGCGGATTGAGGACTCGGAGGTCAAGCGGCTACGCAATAAAGAGATCAGGATGGTCAAGGTCCGGTGGGACAATTGCGGTCGTGAGGAGCTCTCTTGGGAGCGAGAGCAGACTATGTTTGACGAGTATCCGGAGTTGTTCCGCTCAGGTACAAATTTTGGTTTTGTACATGTCTTTCCTTTATATAATTTCGTGGACGAAATTCTTTTAAGAGGGGGAGAGTTGTAACACCCCGAAACTCAAAAGAGCGACAGGTGATGTTTTGGGCCAGCTTTGGGTTCTGGCAGGAGGCACACGGCCTGGGACACGGGTGTGTCCCAGGGTGTGTCAGGCTTGTGTCGTCGAGTTGGTCGAGAGGTCAACGAATTTCTCTCGACATTGTGTCGAGACAGGGCACACGGCCTGCAACACGGGCGTGTCGTAGGGCGTGTCGACCCGTGTCGACACTCAGCCCGCGAAGTCGACACTCTGTGCTCGACGAAGTGTCGAGACATGGCACACGGCCTGTGACACGGGCGTGTCGCAGGGCGTGTCGACTAGTGTCGACACTCGTCCCGGGGGTCGACGAATTTTGCTCGATGAAGCGTCGCGACAAGGCACACGGCCTAGGATACGGGCGTGTCCAAGGCCGTGTCGTGAGGTCGACGAACTTCGCTCGACGAAGTGTCGAGTGTCGAGACCGTGTACAGGGCCTGGATCCTAAGCGTGTTGAGGTAGACACGGGTTAGGACACGGGCGTGTCCTAGAACCCGTGTAGTTCTCGGGTTGTTTTCAGAATAAATTGATGGGGGTACACGGCCGGACACACGGCCGTGTCAGGTGGAACACGGGCGTGTCAGGTCGAACACGGGCGTGTTCGATGCCCGTGTGTTGTTCCAGGCGCGTTGATTTTGATGGCGAATGAGGCACACGGCCCTGGACACGGGCGTGTGCCAGGACGTGTGCGGTCCAGATTATACTTTTCAGTCCCGAATCAAAGCCGTTCATTTCTTTATCTTGGGATCCGACGGCTGGGGGTTATTCCTGATGGGATATACCCGGGATTGGACCCTTGAAACCCTCACTTTTACTTGAGTGGTTATCTTTCTAAATCTTAGAGAGAGAGGAGAGCCAAGGAAGGAAGAAGAAGCTAGATCCGGCCACTAGAGGAGCTTCGAAGCTCCAAATAACGAGCCGACTCCGGATCCACGGAGGCGAAGAGAGTGCGGTGCTTTTCTTCCGCTTACTTTTCCATGGTGCCAAAGAAGAACGCTAGGGTAACGATTCTCTTCTTGAGCATGTGAAGCTCTCCTTCTTTGCATAGGAAGCCCGCTCTCGCGAGGTTGCGGTGAGTTGGAAGCGTTCATTCGGGTAGATATGTAAAGTCCCCGTTGTTTAGAGTCTGTAAGCGAGAACGAACATAGGCATGATGTGTGAAGCCTATCCGGACATGTTGGTCCTGATCGGTGATGTTGCATTGCATAAATGCCGGAGAAGACTCCGTGCGATTAGTTGTTTTTCGGGTTTTCTACGTGCTAGATTGCAACAGGGAGCCTTGGGGATTAACCCAAAGGTGCACCCGAAAAACTGGGCAGATGCGTGATCTTGCCAACTTGGTGGCCTGAGAGCCAACTTGAGCATAACCGGGTTATGTGAAATGTGACGGAAACGAGACTCGGGAGAAGTTTGACCTGCGCAAATGGCTTAAATTGTCATTGCGATGTGAGCACGGGTTAGATGGAACCATACCCGTTCTATGTCATTCAGTTAAAGAGACATAAGGGTACATGACACTTGCTGTTGGCATAGATTAGGGTCTTCGGCGGTCTATGGCTTAAATTGTCGTGACCTAGGCCAAGAAGACAAATGCTCATAGGTTTGGCCGTCAAAGTGGCGTTGGTGAGTCCGGAATGTCTATGGCTTTAATTGACGTGACATCGACCGGTTCACCGAGAATGTGCCCTGAGAGCACGGGGCGTGTGGCCGTGCGAGCCAACGTCTGTGATGAAATGATTATTGCTATATTGCTCGCTTATGCTAATGAACTGCAGGGAAGGAGCATCGCCGCCCCGAGCTGTTGGCGGGATCGTTATAATTTGGTCAGCATTGCTGACTGTTGCCTTATTTTGCCACCGTGTGGTGGTTTGTTGCTTGCAGGTGCTGCTGGACCAAGCAGTCAATAGCGGGCTAAAGCCCAAACTGCGAAGCCGGCCCTCGAAGGCCTAATTGGAGTGTTTACTGTTTTTATTCATGTATGATCGGCCTGCGTGCCGTGGTTTGTAAATCATGTAATATCAAGTGAAACATTTTGTAAGGCCTTAAGGCCTGTACTTGTGTATGTACAACATTCCTATTTGGTATTAGTGGACATTCATGCTTTTGTGCTGGGTTCTTTATTGCAACTTATTAATCTGCTTCCGCTAGAATGCTCTGTGTAGGACGTGATGATTGGTTGGATGGTTTCCATGAGTAACCACCCGGTCTGTCTGTGGTATATGGCGTCGGGCCCCGGCCGGACCTACTGCTATATGCTATGCGATGGATAGGGGGTGTTACACTTGTTGCAGTGCGCACGGAGCGTGCTTTGCTCATGGTGGAGTGCATAGCAAAATGCATGCAAGGTGAAACATGTGCATGAAAGAATATGCGCCGAGTGGAATGTGCACTAGGTGTAATGTGCGCAAGGCGCACTGTGTGCAAGGTGTAAGACCCCCTTTTTTTTCTTTTTCGACACCGGGGTCTTAGGCCCAGAACCGCCGTTTTGCGGTGACCCCTTCACGCCCTGAAGGGTCATCACCACAAAGCGCCGATTCTGCCGGCCGATTTCGATCACAGAAAAGTAGCATAAAGAAGTAAATGCAAAATTGCAGTCCACAAAAAATCACATGTCATAATAAATATAACTCCACAAAGCGAGTGTCCACAGAATAAAACATCAGAGTAGTAAAAACGGGCTTATGCCCGGTACATCATAGCCTCACTACAAAATCACTCATGCGGAAGCAGAAAAACTACTCAAGGTCGAGACTCACGGTCCCGGCTATATGAACTCCGGAGCTAGACTGCCCCACCTCCAAGCGCACCGGTCTCTGGGGCTGCTCCTCCATGCTGGTCTCCACGATCCCCTAAATGATGCGGTTCGAAAACCGTTAGTCTAAAAGACTAAGTCCTATCATCCCCCGCCCCTTCCCCCACGGCTCCTAGGCACCGAGCGGAGAGGAAGAAAGGGGAGGACTTGAAAGTGGAGAATATCAAAAGCAGATAGCAGCGGTCCTATACTAGTAAATTCTATAGCATGCAAAGACAATAAGCTGAAATATGAAAAGTAACCTTTACTTATGTGAAAACACATAAGCTAAGGGGTCTTCTGCAAGGCTCCCATCATATAAAAAGTCTCATACCAATTTATACGTTGGGGTGTCGGTTATCAAACAGCAGTAACTATATATATCAAAATTAACCTTAATTTATAAACTTGCCCACACAAGCTTATAGACCAAGGGGTCGTTTTGCAGGTCCTAATGTATAAGCGTCCCATTCCACTTATACATTAGGTGACAGGGGTTAAATGATTCGATTATGCTATGACATGCAAGTGGGTATGATGGACATGCAAGTGCAATGCACACACCCGACTCTGTGCACACAGACCTTTAGTTCCCCCTTTCTGGAGCCGTAACCTCCCAGGATACCTCCGTAGTGGCAGACGGAAGCGGTGGGTTGGGCCTCGCCCACCTCTAAACCAGTAAAGCACTACCGGTCAGACCTATCGTACGCCTCAACGCTTGGTGCAAGAAGCGGACTCCTGCGTACTCTTGCCGGCTGGCGCACTGGACTTCTGTTGGCAAAGTGCTAACCACACTTGCCGAGTCAACGTATTGGCGTCGGTGCATCGACCCTCCAATACCGAAGACCCACCACCTTAATTTCCTTTCCTTTTTATGCACATGCAAATTAGCGTAATCAAGAACCGAGCCGAAGCTCCCCGGACCAACACGTCCGTCTCAAACAATCGAGCCGAAGCTCCCCGGACCCAAAGTCCGCCTTTTAACCATCCGAGCCGAAGCTCCCAGCTAACTTCCGGTGCTAACAGTGTTTGTGTAAGGTGCAACCCTAATTACTAAGTTACTCTTTTCAGCTTGTTAATACAGTTTACGTTAACCCAGGACTGCCCCTGGTATTCCCTGTGAACGGCTCTCAAGGGGCACTAGGAACTGTGTTTGGATTACGCCCAGCGTTCCCTTTCGCAAGGTACTTAGTTGTTATTGGTTGGTTCCCTTACCCATTACTTTCTCATGTTCCGATATGCTAATCCTAGGGTGATTTGACTCCAACTCTCCTTGGGTAGGACGATCTTTCGTCGGACCCGAACGCCTCTAAACCCCAGACAAAAACCACACTCTACTCACTCATCTCCTATATATGCCACCCATTCTACATATCCTTCCAGCAATCCATCAAGAGCCATCACACGTGCTCTAATTCATATCCAAAATGATTTCCTGCAGTTTTGCTATATGCAGACCACTTAAGCTACACGACCTGTAAAAAGGGAAGTATATGAAATACTCATCCAGTACCCCTATGATAATTACTAGAGGGCTAAAATGATATTTTAAGCATAAATCCAGAAATCCATAATTTTCCTAATTTGTCTGATAATTTATTTATTTATTCTAGTATCCAAAAGGCCCAAGTTTGAACATGAAGTAGTAATTTCAGACAAGATAATGATCCAAAATATTTATGGTAACTACAAAATGCATAATCAATTCTAAGGCCTAAGTCTTCAAATTTTTCAGCAAGGTTTGGGCCCTTAAATTTAATTTCAAAGTTACCTCATAAAAAGTCAATTTAAAAGATTTAACAGTAATAATACCTCCAAAAATTCAGAGAAAATTCAGGGATGATTGTGATGGCCTACAAATACCCTAGAAAAAGTTTCATAATTTATCATAAAAAAATGAGGCTATATTTGATTTTCTCATGAAATTTCAAGTTTATGGGTTAATGAACAAGGTATACTAATTATCCATCAAATATTTCCACAAAAATTCTCACATGATAATATTGAGCTAAAAACACTAAGTAGCAAGTTTCATGATTTTTCAATTTTTCAATAAGTAATGGGCTCTTGCAGGGATTATTTAGTGTGTAATCAAAATAAAGCACTTGTGAAGTAGATGCCCTAACTAGTTATCCAAAAATTCTATCAAAATTCATACATGATTAGTATAGCCTAAAACTACCTCTGCCAAAGATTCATGCCCTTTCAATGGGCAGTGAGACCACAATAGCCAAATTATTAATTAGGGCAATCTTAATGGTTACAAATGAGGTGCTGCAAATATAGATCAAAACTCCTCAAGTAAATTATCAGAGGCTCAAAATATCCCCATTCCCTCACTACTCAAATTTGGTTAAGTTTCAAGATGTTTAGCTAACTCAAACCTACACTACAAGTTTTAGGTCCTAAGCTAGGGTTAGGGTTTTGGGGATACTACTCTTTTCAAAATTAGTTAATATTTCTAACAGAGGGTTTTATATATCCTAGGAACCCCCTTGCAAAATTTGGAGTTCATCCAAGGTGTTTAGGACTCATGCCCTTCACAAGGCAAAAAGGTCCCTCCTTAAGGTTTGGCCTAGGGACTTAGGGCAAATCAACTCCACTCTACCCCACATTCCAAGGGGAGGTGCTAAGTGCCATAACAAGTCAGTGGCCCAAATTTCAGCCCCTGTTGAGGTGATTTGGTCACTGAAAATCAGAAATGCACTTTTTGACCAAAATGCCCTTATTAAGGTATAGTTAGGGTTGGGTCAAAACCTATTCAAAACATATCCAAATTAGGTGAAACTGTACACAGATACCTAAAATGAACCCAGGGACCACTCACCAAAATTTGGGAGGGTTTGGAGGTGTTTAGGGCACCTATTTAATTTATTTAATAATTATTAAATTTTTCAAAAACTATAGAAATATTTTCTCCAAAAATTCCCATTTTTGAACAAGCCCTAGGTATAGCTAGGGTAGACTCTCTGTCAAAGTTTCAACTGATTTGGGCTAGGGATGAAGTGTGGGCACTCAATTTAATGACTGCCTAGCCCTAAGGGTATGTCCCACCAAAATGGGTGCCCTGGTCAGCCCATACACCCAAATGGGTTCAAACAAATTTTAAAATAAAATAGACTCAGAGGGCGACAACTTCTATGTTGATCATTTCCTCATACAGAGCCTCTAACTATTTTTAAATAATTAAAACATTAAATGACAAAAGTGTGACAGAATGAAATAATTAGAAATAATTTCCTATAGTTTAACCCTGATGCAGCACGAATCTTGGCGCAGGGATCAACAGCATCCGGTCATCTTCTCCATTCAGCCAACGATCCCGATTGATCCCGCCTGGAGCAACTTCCAAACGCTGCCGCCGGCGACCCGGCCGCCTCCCCGGCCTGCCACCGACACCACCACCTCCGTTGAGGTGGTGGCCGTAGCCAGGCGGCGGCTTGGCCGCCGGAAACCCCTTTTCCGGCGATCCCGAGAGGTGAAGTTTTTCAGAAAATTCCATGAAAAAGCCGAATTGGATCGGGCTCAATTGAGCCCGAACCTTGGACCTATTGATTGTTACGATCTATTCATGAGTTAAGGAGAGGGGGAGGACCTTCCTGGCGGCCTGAATGCGAGAAGAGCGGCAGGATGCCATTGACGACGGCGGCGGGGCTCGGCTTCTGCAACAGCACAGTGGGATGGCTCGTCTCCTCCTGGTAAACGCTCTAAAATGTTCCCCTTGGCCCCCTGATGGTGTTTAAATGGCAAATGGGGAAGAGGGGAGGCTGGTTCTTCAATGGCCATCAACACCATTAATGGTGTGGCTCGGGTAGAGTGGAGGGGGGCTGAATCCATCCCTTGGTGGCCGGGAAACAGCTGGAATCAACTCCTCTCCCCTAGAGGAGTTGATTGCAGCCATAAATGGTGGCTGTTAGCCTCCCTTGGCTGGTCTTCCACTCTCCCCTTCCTCTTCCTCAATTTCTCTCTCCTCCATTATCATGGAGGGGAGCTTCTTTCTCTCTCCTAGTCACCTCTGGTTGACTAGTCAACCTCACAAGCTAAATGCAGCCCACTTGGTTATGATGGTCATGGGAATGGGGTTAGCCTAAGGGGGAAGTGGCTTGGGCTTGGGTTAGTGTAACACCCCCTATCCGTCGCATAGTATATAGCAGTAGGTCCGGCCGGGGCCCGACGCCATATACCACAGACAGACCGGGTGGTTACTTATGGAAACCATCCAACCAATCTCAACGTCCTACACAGAGCATTCTAGCGGAAGCAGTTTATAAGTTGTAAACAAGAACCCAGCATCAAAGCACGAATGTCCACTAATACAAAATAGGAATATTATACAAAATACTCAAAACAAGCCTTAAGGCCTTACAAAATGGTTCACTTGAATATTACATGTTTTACAAACCACGACGCGCAGGCCGGTCATACATGAATAAAACAGTAAACACTTCTACTTGGGCCTTCGAGGGCCGGCTTCGCAAAAAGGGCTTTAGCCCGCTATTGACCGCTTGGTCCAGCTGCACCTGCAAGCAACAAACCACCGTACGGTGGCAAAACAAGGCAACGGTCAGCAATGCTGACCTAATTATAACGATCCCGCCCCCAACTCGGGGCGGCGATGCTCCTTCCCTACATTTCCTTAGCATAAGCGAGTAATATATAACCATAGCCATAACATCGCAGACGTTGGCTCGTACGGCCACACGCCCCGTGCACTCAGGGCACATTCTCGGTGAACCGGTCGATGTCACGTCAATTAAAGCCATTAACATTCCGGACTCACCACCGCCACTTAGACGGCCAAACCTATGAGCAATTTGTCTTGCCGACATGGGTCACGTCAATTTAAGCCATTGACCGCTGAAGACTCACATCTATGCCAACGGCGAGTGCCACGTAACCTTAGGTCGCTCTAACCAAACGACATAAAGCAGGTACGACTCCATCTAACCCGTGTTCACTTTGCAACGACAATTTAAGCCATTTGCGCGGGTCAAACTTTCACTGAGTCCCATTCTACCGCAAGTCACATAACTCAGTTATGTTCGAGTTGGCTCTCAGGCCACCAAGTTGGCAAGATCTCGTATCCGCCCAGTTTTCCGGGTGCACCTTTGGGTTAGTCCCCAAGGCTCCCTGCTGCAATCTACCGCGTAGAAAACCCGAAAACAACCAATAACACGGAGTCTTCTCCGGCCTTATGCAATGCAACATCACCGATCCGGACTAACATGTCCGGGTAGGCTTCACACATCATGCCTATGTCCGTTCTCGCATACGGACTCTAAACAACGGGGACTTTATATATCTACCCGAAGGAACGCCTCCAACTCTTCGCAAACTCGCGAGAGCGGGCTTCCTATGCTAAGAAAGAGAGCTATTCATGTTCAAGATGAGGATCGTTACCCTTGCGTTCCTCTTTGGCGCCATTGAAAAGTAATCGGATGGAAATCACCGCACTTGCGTTGCCTCCGTGGATCAGGAGTCGGCTTGCGATTCGGAGCTCCGAAGCTCCTCCAATGGCGGATCTAGCACTTCTTCTCCTTGCCTTAGCTCTCCTCTCTCCAAGGATTTAGAAAGAGAACAAGTGAAGAAAAGTGAGGTTTTCCAAGTCAACTCACGGGTATATCCTCTCAGGAACAACCCCCAGCCGTTGGATCTCAACCTAAGGAAATGAACGACTTTGATTCAGGGCTGAAATGCCCAATCTGGACCGAACACGGCCTGGCACATGCCCGTGTCCAGGGCCGTGTGCCGCATTCGCCGTCAAAATCGAATCTCCTGGACCCTCACACGGGTATCGAACACGCCCGTGTTCGAGCTGACACGCCCGTGTTCCAGCTGACACGGCCGTGTAACCGGCCGTGTACCCCATGATTTTTCCCCATTTTCAACCCGAGCACTGCACGGGTTATAGGACACGCCCGTGTCCTTGACCGTGTCACCTTGACACGCCTGGGACCCAGGCCGTGTACACGGGACATTTCGTCGAGTGAAGATCGACGACTTGATGACACGGCCTTGGACACGCCCGTGTCCTAGGCCGTGTGCCTTGTCTCGACGATCGTCGAGACATTCTCGTCGACTCCCCGGGTCGATCGTCGGGACAGGTCGACACGCCCTGCGACACGCCCGTATCGCAGGCCGTGTGCCTTGTCTCGACGAATCGTCGAGTAAAGCTCGACGACTTCGCGGCTAAGTGTCGACACGGGTCGACACGCCCTGCGACACGCCCGTGTCGCAGGCCATGTGCCATGTCTCGACACACTGTTGACACCAAAGTGCCGACTTCGCGGCTAAGTGTCGACACGGGTCGACCCGCCCTGCGACACGCCCGTGTCGCAGGCCGTGTGCCATGTCTCGACACACTGTCGACACCAAAGTGTCGATACCCCGTCTTAGTGTCGACACAGGATTGACACGCCCTGGGACACGCCCGTGTCCCAGGCCGTGTGCCTGCAGCCAGAACCCAAACTGGCCCAAAACGTCCCCCTTCGCTATTTTGAGTTTTGGGGCGTTACAACTCTCCCCCTCTTAAAAGAATTTCGCCCACGAAATTACATAAGGAAAGGCATACAAAATAAAACTTGTACCTGAGCGGAACAACTCCGGATACTCGTCAAGCATAGTCTGCTCTCGCTCCCAAGAGAGCTCCTCACGACCGCAATTGACCCACCGGACCTTGACCATCCTGATCTCTTTATTGCGTAGTCGCTTGACCTCCGAGTCCTCAATCCGCACGGGCTTGACCTTTGTCGTTAGCCCACTATCCACCGGCACTTGATCGACCACGATCACTTGCGTAGGCTCTTGCACCGCCTTCCGAAGCTCCGAAATGTGGAATACATCGTGTAAACCACTTAGCTCCACTGAAAGCTTCAACCTATAGGCCGCTTCTCCAACTCGCTCCAGAACCTCGAACGGTCCAAGGTACCTCGGGCTTAGCTTTTTCAATCGTCGCACCCGCGAGACACCCTTGAACGGCTTGATCTTTAAGTATACATAATCGCCCACAGCGAACTCCACGTTCCTGTGCTTGGCATTATAGTATTTTGCTTGCCGGTCCTGAGCGATAAGCAACCTCTCCCGAATCGTTCTCACCAAAGAAGTAGTATCCTCCACTTCTGATCGCTTATACAACTTTGACTCACCCGTTTCTAACCAAGACAATGGCGTGCGACATTTGCTACCATATAGGGCCTCGAAGGGTGCCGTCTGAATACTCGCTTGGTAGCTGTTGTTGTATGCGAACTCCACCAAATAACGGCGGTCTTCCCATTACTTTCCAAAATCCAAGACACACATGCGGAGCATGTCTTCCATGGTTCTCTTAACCCTCTCGGTCTGCCCATCCGTTTGCGGATGGGTGGCTGTGCTAAATTTCAACTTTGTTCCCAACATTTGTTGCACCAGCCTCCAATCATTGGACGTGAACCGCCCATCTCGTTCACTCACGATGCTGCGGGGCACACCATGACGCCGTACTATGTTATCCACATATAACATTGCTAACTTCTCCACCGGATCATCCTTCCTATGCGGAATAAAATGCGACAGCTTCGTTAATCGATCCACGACCACCCAAATGGCGTCGTTTCCCCTTTTGCGACCTTGGCAAACCGTGCACAAAGTCCATAGAGATGTCGTCGAATTTCCATTCCGGAATGGGCAAGGACTTAAGAACTCCTCCCGGCTTTTGGCACTTCGCCTTCACCAAGGCGCAAGTTTGGCACTTCGCTACGTAGAGCGCCACATCCTTCTTTAAACCCGGCCACCAAAATAGTTTCTTCACATCAAGGTACAACTTCGTGCTCCCCGGGTGAATCGAGTACTTGGTATGGTATGCCTCGTACAACAACTCCACCCGCAAATTGCCCACACTTGGGACGCACAAACGACCGTCTCTCCAAAGCAATTCGTCCTCCACGACGAATTGGGAATTTGGCCCATCCAGAGCCTCTACCATGAACTGCTTCAGCACTTGATTGCTTGTCCATACAAACGATCCCCAACACCTCCAACTCTCGCACCAACCGCTCATCTTGCACCGATAGCCAATGGGCTCGAGCTGGGGCTTGGCGACTCACCGCGTCAGCAACCGCATTCCCTTTATCAGGAGCGTAGTGGATCTTGAATGTATAGTCTCCCAAGAACTCCATCCATCTACGATGTCGTATATTCAGATCCTTCTGATCAATCAGATGCTTCACGCTCTTGTGACCGGCGTAGAGATCCACTTTCACACCGTATACAATTATGCCTCCATAGCTTCAAGGCAAAACTCACGGCCGCTAACTCCAAGTCATGGACCGGATAATTCCTCTCGTGCACTTTTAGCTGTCTCGAGCCATAAGCTATCACGCTTCCGTGCTGCAGTAGCACACAACCCAAACCGCTGCCCGAAGCATCGTTATATATCTCATAGCCTTTGGTTCCACATGGCGAACTCAGCACAGGCGCCGTGGTCAACCGACACTTCAATTCCTCAAAAGCTCGCGCACACTCCGGCGTCCAAACGAACTTATGCTCCTTCCTCGTCAAAGTAGTGAGAGGTAACGCTATCCGCGAGAAGTTCTCTACGAAGCGCCTATAATAGCCGGCAAGCCCCAAAAAGCTCCGGACTTCTGCTACCGTAGCAAGCTCAGGCCACTCCCGTATTGTAACAATCTTCGCCGGATCCACCGCAATACCCTCTCCACTCACTATATGACCGAGGAACGCCACTGAGGATAGCCAAAACTCGCACTTCGAGAACTTGTCATACAACTGATTTCTCCTTAGCGTCTCCAACACCAAATGAAGATGCTTGAAGTGATCTTCCTCACTTTGCGAGTACACCAAAATATCGTCGATGAAGACGATCACGAAATGGTCCAAGTACTCCCTGAACGTCCTGTTCATCGAATCCATGAACACTGACGGCGCATTAGTCAGCCCAAACGGCATGACCGTAAACTCGTAGCGCTCGTGTCCTGTACTGAACGTTATCTTAAGGATATCACTCTCCCTTATCTAATTTAGAGTACGCCGTTGACCCTACCAACTGATCACAAAGATCATCGATACTTGGGATTGGGTACTTGTTCTTTTCCGTCAACTTGTTGACCTCCTAATAATTAATACATAGCCTCAAGCTTCCGTCCTTCTTCTTAATAAAGAGGGTCGGTGTGCTCCAAGGCGAAGGACTTGGACACGCAGACCCTTGATCCAACAACTCTTGCAGTTGAACTTTCAGCTCCGCCATTACCTTCGGCGTTAGCCGATACGGAGATCGTGACACAGGCTTTGCACCTGGCACTAGCTCGATCGTAAAATCTATCTCCCGCTGAGGCGGGGCTCCAGGAAGATCTGCGGGGAACAGATCAGGGTATTCCGATACCACTGAAATACAATCCAACGCGGGCTTCGGCTTTGCAACCTCCACTGGTGTAAAGAACAGTTCTGCTCCAGCACGAACCGCCTTCACCACCTGAAGTGCAGACATCAACGTCTTGCTCGACCCCTTTAAGCCCGTAAAAGTCGTCTCACGACTTGCTCCCAGCTTGACTTCCTTGCTACCGCAATCTATATGGGCCTGCTGCTCCGAGAGCCGGTACATGCCAAATATAACGTCAAACTCCACCAACGGAAGTAACGACGCTTGCAGATCGTACTCCTAATTCCCAAACCACAAACTAAGAGCAACAAATTCTACCCGCGCACAATATAGTTCCTAATAAAGGAATGCGAAGCTCCCTAAACGAACGGTGCTTTTGCAGATAATGTAAAGTGATAACAAGGCTTAACACCAGTAGTTCTAAGCCAACATGCTTAAGGGCGACAAGTGTTTAGGACAAAACTATCTTTAAACCATACCTGTCGTCACGGCAGCATGCTTCTTCTCGGACTTGGGACGACCGCTCCAACAGTCTCGGGCAAGGTGCCACGGTTTTCCACAAGTGAAACATGCGCTCGGGGTTCGACCCGTAGTCACCCCAGAAGCACCAGAAGGAGCTGGACCCGAAGTCCTATGCTTCTTACACCATTTTCGATATACAGACTTTGAGGTGCTCGACACTTTGAATGCTGTCTCCTTTGCATTTGAGTCCTTGACTGCTCCTGACATAACTTTCTTGGCCTTCCTAGCACCTTTCCAACAGTCTCGGGCAAGGTGCCCTTTCTTTCCACAAGCAAAACATGTGTAAGTAGCATTGCTAGTCGATGCCATAGCCCCCTTCTCCACCATTCTGCCGGATGCAGCTCTTATGGGGTTTGTATAGTTCGATACCATGGTCGCTGGCATCGGGAGGGTCTTCCTCAAATCTGCCTCCAAAGATCTAGCTGATTCCACCAAGGCTCGGAATCCCAATAACTTTGGTCCTAGCAGTAGAACTCGTAACTCGGCGCGCAGGCCATTATAAAACCTATCGACCGTAGCTTGCTCATTATCCAACACGAAGCATGGGTAGCGGCTTATGATAAGAAATGCTTGCAAATATTCCTCAACTGTGTGCGCTCCCTGCACTAAATGCATGTTCAGCTGCTGCCCCAATGGTCTACCAAAGGTCGTCTGCTGCATCACGCCCACCGGCGTTGCCGCCACAACAGGGGCGTAGGGTTGTACATTTCCTCCTAGCTGTGCACCCGTCACAGTGAACACCGCTTCTACGATCCTTCTAACGGTTTCATATGAAGGAGGAGGCTCAAACACCTCACCGGGTGCACTATGCTCCTCAGAAACCGGACATTCTGGCTGTCCAGCACCGCTTCCGGTCACCTATAGTGGTACAAAACACCGTCAAGAGACCAAATAAAATTGTGAACAGCAATTATAGGAACACGCAGGTTCCTCAAACACGAGTATTTTCATTCCTAAGTGGACATTCATGGGTTCTTTTACCGTTATAACGATGACGCACACAATGTGCTCACCACCCCTTAAAAAGAATTCGTCCACGAATTCAGCTTAAGTCCGACCAAAACCAGGAGACTGATACCAAATTGTAACACCCCCTATCCGTCGCATAGTATATAGCAGTAGGTCCGGCCGGGCCCCGACGCCATATACCACAGACAGACCGGGTGGTTACTTATGGAAACCATCCAACCAATCTCAACATCCTACACAGAGCATTCTAGCGGAAGCAGTTTATAAGTTGTAAACAAGAACCCAGCATCAAAGCACGAATGTCCACTAATACAAAATAGGAATGTTATACAAAATACTCAAAACAAGCCTTAAGGCCTTACAAAATGGTTCACTTGAATATTACATGTTTTACAAACCACGGCGCGCAGGCCGGTCATACATGAATAAAACAGTAAACACTTCTACTTGGGCCTTCGAGGGCCGGCTTCGCAAAAAGGGCTTTAGCCCGCTATTGACCGCTTGGTCCAGCTGCACCTGCAAGCAACAAACCACCGCACGGTGGCAAAACAAGGCAACGGTCAGCAATGCTGACCAAATTATAACGATCCCGCCCCCAACTCGGGGCGGCGATGCTCCTTCCCTGCATTTCCTTAGCATAAGCGAGTAATATATAACCATAGCCATAACATCACAGACGTTGGCTCGTACGGCCACACGCCCCGTGCACTCAGGGCACATTCTCGGTGAACCGGTCGATGTCACGTCAATTAAAGCCATTAACATTCTGGACTCACCACCGCCACTTAGACGGCCAAACCTATGAGCAATTTGTCTTGCCGGCATGGGTCACGTCAATTTAAGCCATTGACCGCCGAAGACTCACATCAATGCCAACGGCGAGTGCCACGTAACCTTAGGTCGCTCTAACCGAACGACATAAAGCGGGTACGGCTCCATCTAACCCGTGCTCACTTCGCAATGACAATTTAAGCCATTTGCGCGGGTCAAACTTTCACCGAGTCCCATTCTACCGCAAGTCACATAACTCAGTTATGTTCGAGTTGGCTCTCAGGCCACCAAGTTGGCAAGATCTCGTATCCGCCCAGTTTTCCGGGTGCACCTTTGGGTTAGTCCCCAAGGCTCCCTGCTGCAATCTACCGCGTAGAAAACCCGAAAACAACCAATAACACGGAGTCTTCTCCGGCCTTATGCAATGCAACATCACCGATCCGGACTAACATGTCCGGGTAGGCTTCACACATCATGCCTATGTCCGTCCTCGCATACGGACTCTAAACAACGGGGACTTTACATATCTACCCGAAGGAACGCCTCCAACTCTTCGCAAACTCGCGAGAGCGGGCTTCCTATGCTAAGAAAGAGAGCTATTCATGCTCAAGATGAGGATCGTTACCCTTGCGTTCCTCTTTGGCGCCATTGAAAAGTAATCGGATGGAAATCACCGCACTTGCGTTGCCTCCGTGGATCCGGAGTCGGCTTGCGATTCGGAGCTCCGAAGCTCCTCCAATGGCGGATCTAGCTCTTCTTCTCCTTGCCTTAGCTCTCCTCTCTCCAAGGATTTAGAAAGAGAACAAGTGAAGAAAAGTGAGGTTTTCCAAGTCAACTCACGGGTATATCCTCTCAGGAACAACCCCCAGCCGTTGGATCTCAACCTAAGGAAACGAACGGCTTTGATTCGGGGCTAAAATGCCCAATCTGGACCGAACACGGCCTGGCACACGCCCGTGTCCAGGGCCGTGTGCCGCATTCGCCGTCAAAATCGAATCTCCTGGACCCTCACACGAGTATCGAACACGCCCGTGTTCGAGCTGACACGCCCGTGTAACCGGCCGTGTACCCCATGATTTTTCCCCATTTTCAACCCGAGCACTGCACGGGTTCTAGGACACGCCCGTGTCCTTGCCCGTGTCACCTTGACACGCCTGGGCCCCAGGCCGTGTACACGGGACATTTCGTCGAGTGAAGATCGACGACTTGATGACACGGCCTTGGACACGCCCGTGTCCTAGGCCGTGTTCCTTGTCTCGACGATCGTCGAGACATTCTCGTCGACTCCCCGGGTCGATCGTCGGGACAGGTCGACACGCCCTGCGACACGCCCGTGTCGCAGGCCGTGTGCCTTGTCTCGACGAATCGTCGAGTAAAGCTCGACGACTTCGCGGCTAAGTGTCGACACGGGTCGACACGCCCTGCGACACGCCCGTGTCGCAGGCCGTGTGCCATGTCTCGACACACTGTCGACACCAAAGTGCCGACTTCGCGGCTAAGTGTCGACACGGGTCGACACGCCCTGCGACACGCCCGTGTCGCAGGCCGTGTGCCATGTCTCGACACACTGTCGACACCAAAGTGTCGATACCCCGTCTTAGTGTCGACACAGGCTTGACACGCCCTGGGACACGCCCGTGTCCCAGGCCGTGTGCCTGCAGCCAGAACCCAAACTGGCCCAAAACGCCCCCCTTCGCTATTTTGAGTTTTGGGGCGTTACAGTTAGCCCTTTTGGGCTAGGTTTGACTTGACCTAAAGGAGGGTTGACCAGGGCCAATTTGACCATCTGGGTTGACCCCATTGGGTTTTAGTGGCCCATTGGACTCCCTTAATGTCTAGGGTTACTTGAATAGGGTTGGTTGGGCATCTTGGTGGTCACATGTCCCTTGGCAAGGGCACTTTGACCATTTTAGGGCTAGAGTTGACTTGGGTCAACATGGCCAATTGGGTTGACCCCTATGGGTCCTGGGTGACCCATTGGCTTCCCCTAGGGTCTAGGTAGGGTTATATAGGGTTACCCTGCACTTTGGAGGTCACATACTCTTAGTAAGGGTACTTTGACCAGATTAGGGGCTTGAGTTGACTTGGGTCAACCTGGCCTCTAGGGCTGACCCCAATGTGTCCTTAGTGACCCATTGACCTCACTTTAGGGTTAGGAGGGCATAGGTGGGGTCCTCTAGGCTAGGAGTGGGTCAATTGACCCTAAGTAGGCTAGTTTGACCCATTTAGGGCTAGGGTTGACCTTGGTCAACTGAGCCTCTTGGGTTGACCCTAATGGGTCCTTTTGGCTCTAATGGGCCTCCCAAGGTATTAGGGGTGCTGTGGTAGGGTCTTGGGGTTAGGGTGTGGCCCATGGTCATCCTAAACCATGCTCAGAGTTCTACTATTTGCAGACCATGATGATCTTCCACATTCTGTCCCCTATCTCTTGGCCCATTTCTGGCTTCCTAGGGTTTTGTCATGACCTAGTCATGGCCAAAACCACTCTTAGGGGTCTAGTTGGAAATGGGATGTTACAAATCCCAATAAACAAAACAAAGATTTCGTCCCCGAAATCAAGGTTGAGTCTACGAGACTTACTACCGAAGAAAAGAACCTTGTAACATCCCAGCATGGCGCCTTGTTTGCTAAAATAGGTTTAAAGGGAAACCTAGATCTATGACCATTTCGCCCAATCGGCATACCAAGATCCCAATAAACAAGGATAAGCCCCCAATGAACAAAAGATAAGCCTCTATCTGCCTAGAGCAGCCCTTAGTAAATTAAAGCAGGAGAATAAATTAACATCTTGAGGGGTCTGAGAGGTGTACCTGACTGAATAGCTCTGGGTATCTTTGTCGCATCAGGTCCTGCGGCTCCCAGGTATGCTCCTCCTGGCCGTGGTTCCTCCACAGGACCTTGACTAGTGGGACCTTCTTGCGTCGCAAGACCCGTACTCCTCGGTCGTCGATCCTAACCGGCTCCAAACGAACTGACCGGTCTGAAGCTACCGGCCCTTCGGTGGTCAAAATCTGCTGCTCCGGGCGTAGCAGAGCCCTCCTCAGTGAAGAAATATGGAAGACGTCGTGCAGCGCTTCCAGCTCTGGTGGTAACTCCAGCCGGTAGGCTAGGGGTCCGATCCGCTCCAGGATCCTGTAAGGGCCCATGTACCTAGGGCTGAGCTTCTTCCTCCGACCACGCACCTGCGAGACTCCATGCATGGGCAGGATCTTCAGAAACACCCGGTCTCCCACCTGGAACTCCACCTGCCGATGCCGGACGTCATAGTACTTAGACTGTCTACTCTGCGCCTCTAGCATCCTGTCTCTGATCAGCCTCACCTGTGCCTCGGTGTCTTCAACAAACTCTGATCCCAACACCTTCGGATCTTCGTGCTGAACCCAAGAAAGCGGGGTCCGGCATCTCCTCCCATACAAGGCTTCGTAAGGCGCCATCCTGATGCTGGACTGGTGGCTGTTGTTATAGGAGAACTCGACCAGGGGTAAGAGTTTCTCCCACGGTTCCCCGCGGTCCAAAATGCATAGCCTCAAAAGGTCTTCCAGCGTCCGGTTGGTGCGTTCTGTCTTCCCGTCTGTCTGGGGATGAAATGCAGTGCTGAAGGTCAATCGCGTGCCTAAGTAAGCTTGAACTGATCGCCACTCCGTGGATGTAAACCGCCCATCACGATCTGACACTATCGTCATGGGCACGCCATGATAACGAATGAACTGCTCTACAAACTTCCGCACCAGTACTCCTACTGAATCGTCCTTCCTTATTGGTATAAATCGAGCCACCTTGGTCAACCGATCAACGATTACCCAGATCGAGTCATTCCCTGTCCGAGACCGGGGAAGCCCATGTATGAAGTCCATGGCTATGTCATCAAACTTCCACTCCGGCACCGGGAGTGGCTGCAATAATCCTGCGGGGTTCCTGCACTCCGCCTTCACTAGCTGACATGCCTCACAATGGGTCACGAAGTAAGAGACATCCTTCTTCATGCCCGGCCAGAACATAGTCTTCTTCAAATCAGCTGTCATCTTTGTGATCCCCGGGTGCACAGAATACCGGCTGCAGTGCGCCTCCGTCATAATATCCTCCCGGATCTGGCCTCCCTCCGGTATATACACCCGTCCTCTGAAGCACACTAGGTCGTCCCTCAGTGTGTAATCTCCTGCAGTGCCTGCCTCCAGGGCTTGGAAGATGGGCTCTAACTTGGCATCCTGCCTCTGTCCTTCTCTGACTCGGTCTCTGATGTCATCGGTAACGCCCATCGCGGCCAAGTACTCCTCATAGAGCTCAGGATCGTCAGACGACACCAGAGTAATGTGCATGTCCTCTAGTCTCTACAGCAGCTCCATAGACATCAACTGAGGCTCTGCTCCTGCTGTGGCGGCTCTCCTACTCAGTGCATCCGCTACCACGTTCGCCTTCCCCGGGTGGTAGTGCATCTCATACTGATAGTCAGATAGAAACTCCACCCACCGCCTCTGCCTGATGTTCAGTTCCTTCTGCGTGTCCACGTACTTAAGGTTCTTATGATCAGAGTATATATCACAGTGGACTCCATAAAGGTAGTGTCGCCATATCTTCAGTGCGAATACAACTGCTCCCATCTCCAGGTCGTGCACTGGGTAGTTCTTCTCATGGGTCTTCAGCTGGCGGGAGGCATAAGCTATGATGTGTCCGTTCTGCATCAGCACCGCTCCCATCCCCTGATATGATGCGTCGGTATACACCTGAAATCCTTCCTTCCCAGATGGAAGGGCCAGAATAGGGGCTGAGATGAGTCGGTCCTTCAGCTCCTGGAAGGCTGCCTCACACTGTCGCGTCCACACAAAGGGCACATCCTTCTTCGTCAAGGATGTGAGTGGAAGGGAGATCCGAGAAAACCCCTCCACGAATTTCCGGTAATAACCGGCAAGCCCCAGGAAACTCCGCACGTCCGTGGCCGTCTTCAGCGGCGGCCAATCCCTGACTTCCTGAATCTTTGCCGGGTCCACCGCCAGCCCGGCTCCGCTGATAATGTGGCCTAAGAAAGCCACCTCCTTCAACCAGAATTGACACTTGCTGAACTTTGCATAAAGGCGATGCTCCCGCAGTCTCTCCAAGGTCAGTGCTAGATATCGTGTGTGCTCCTCCTCCGTCTTAGAGTAGATAAGGATGTCGTCTATGAATACTATGACGAACACATCCAAATAAGCCTCGAAGACCCGGTTCATGAGGCTCATAAACGCCGACGGAGAATTCGTGAGCCCGAAGGGCATCACGATGAACTCATACAATCCATATCTGCTACTAAAGGCCGTCTTCGGAATATCCTCCTCCTGGATCCGCAGCTGGTAGTAGCCTGACCTCAAGTCCAGCTTCGAGAAATAATGGGCTCCCTCCAGCTGATCGAACAACTCGTCTATCCTGGGGAGCGGATAGGTATTTCGGACGGTCAGCCTGTTTAGTGCTCGATAGTCGATGCACAGGCGAAGAGTGCCATCCTTCTTCTTCACGAATAGGACCGGAGCTCCCCATGATGAGGAGCTCGGCCTAACAAATCCTGCTTCCACCAGCTCCTGCAACTGTGTCCGAAACTCCGCCAACTCCTTCGGGGCCATCCGATAAGGGGCCTTGGATACCGGCTTAGCCCCTGGTACCAACTGAATATGAAAGTCCTTCTCCCTATGCGGAGGCAGTCCTGGCAGCTTATCCGGAAAAATATTGGCGTAGTCACGAACCACCGGAATGCTAGCAATCAGGTCCTTCTCCTCAGTCATCTCGAATAATACCTGATATACCTCGTATCCTTGCATGTGAGCCTTAACGGCCTGAATAGATGAAAGCAGGCGGCGGGAAACCGGAGTAGTACCTTCGAATGTCGCATAAGTATCGCCGTGGCTCAGCACGACCCTCCTCGCCGGGCAGTCAATCTGGGCATGGTTCCAGACAAGCCATGTCATGCCCAAGACAAGGTCGAAGTCCGGCATTCTCAGGATCGTCGCCGGGGCCTCGAGTGTCAACCCGTCTATGGTAACCTCCAGGAGGCACTTCTCTGTGGACTGGATCTCCATCCCATTGGGGAGACGCACCCTCCTGGATAATCCCGTATAATATCGAATCTGGTCCAGATCCTTGACGAAATCCTCCGACACAAATTTGTGCGATGCCCCCGTGTCGAACAGGGTATGGGCAGGCTTGCCGCACACCATCACCATTCCTAAATCAGTTTTAAAAAAAAACTTTGGTGTAAGGTTTTCTAACCTAGGTTGTGTAGTAGTTCTATCAATACTTAATATGAGCAGGGAATAAATTCAAAACTAAAATTACTCTCATACCTGCAATAACCCTGTCCGGGTTCCGGGGCTGTACTAAGTCCAAAGCGTAAATCTGCTCCCCATTCTGCCTGCGGTCGCCTCCCTGGTAACCACGTCCTCGGCCGCGTCCTCGGCCTCCGAAATGCTGGGCAGGTGGGCCACCCTGTGGTGCTGGAGGTGGTGCCCCCCTCATAGGGCAGTTTCTCCGGAGATGTCCCACCTGGTGACAATGGAAGCACTCCGGCGGGGGATACGCCATACCCCCGGGTCTCGGCATCTCCTGAATCTGGAGAGGTTGAGGGGCCAAAACCACCTGCTCTCTTGGCTCCTGCCTCACCTCCTGACGAGGCTGCTCCTCTGTCCTCCTCCCATCTGGTATGGTGCCTCGCCGCTGATCATTTCGGGCCCTCCGGCCCTGATCCTCCGCTTGCCGCTTCCGGCCCCGAGTGGTGTGCCAATCGGCCTCAATGCTCTTCACCATCTCCAAAATCCGGGAGATAGGCCCGTTAGAGACAAACAGCAAGGCCTCCCTCAACTCCTCTTTTAGGCCCTTATAAAACCTCTTGACGTAACCTGCTTCGTACAGCTGGTAAGAGCCCGCATACCGGGCCAAATGATCGAACTCTCGGTGGTACTCCACCACCATCCTGGTGCCCTGCCTCAGCTGCAAGAACCGCTCCTCCAACTCGTCCCTGGCCGACTGCGGAACAAAGTGCTCCAGCAGCGTGGCCCTGAATTCCTACCAAGTGATTTCAGCAATCTCCCTATCAGCATATGCCGTGTCCAACAGCGTCTTCCACCACCTCTTAGCATGGGACTCCAAGCAAGATACCACCAGGGCCACCCTCTCCTCCCAAGGGCATCGTATCCCAGTCAACATCTCGTACATAACATCCAGCCACTCCTCTGTCCGCACTGCCGACTCTGTCCCCAAGTATGATGGGGGAGAGAGTCCTCGGAAGGTGCTCATCTAGTTGGCCCCTGGGTTTGGCTGCTGGGCTGGAGCCTGCTGAGCCCGGAAGGCCTCAAGGATAGCTGTAAGGGTCTGCCCCATGTCTGACTGGAGGAAATGTGTGGGGACCATGGGAGGTGGTGCAATATCTGGGGTCTGCTGAGCTCCACCTTATGGGGTGGGCTGAGCTGGGGGCTGCAAAACGAACTATATTAGTAGGTAATCGACTAAATACCTAATAAGACTGGACAATTTACATGTGATCCCCCATATGGGCACACCACGCTTCCGCTGCTTAGTTTGTCCCCAAACTAAACTCGCGCGGGGGGTGACCCAGGGTTGTGGACTGCTACTTTTCGATCGAGGTTCGCACTGATACCACTTGTAAGACCCCCTTTTTTTTCTTTTTCGACACTGGGGTCTTAGGCCCAGAACTGCCGTTTTGCGGTGACTCCTTCACGCCCTGAAGGGTCATCACCACAAAGCGCCGATTCTGCCGGTCGATTTCGATCACAGAAAAGTAGCATAAAGAAGTAAATGCAAAATTGCAGTCCACAGAAAATCACATGTCATAATAAATATAACTCCACGAAGCGAGTGTCCACAGAATAAAACATCAGAGTAGCAAAAACGGGCTTATGCCCGGTACATCATAGCCTCACTACAAAATCACTCATGCGGAAGCAGAAAAACTACTCAAGGTCGAGACTCACGGTCCCGGCTGTATGAACTCCGGAGCTAGACGGCCCCACCTCCAAGCGCACCGGTCTCTGGGGCTGCTCCTCCATGCTGGTCTCCACGATCCCCTAAATCATGCGGTTCGAAAACCGTTAGTCTAAAAGACTAAGTCCTATCATCCCCCGCCCCTTCCCCCACGGCTCCTAGACACCGAGCGGAGAGGAAGAAAGGGGAGGACTTGAAAGTGGAGAATATCAAAAGCAGATGGCAGCGGTCCTATACTAGTAAATTCTATAGCATGCAAAGACAATAAGCTGAAATATGAAAAGTAACTTTTACTTATGTGAAAACACATAAGCTAAGGGGTCTTCTGCAAGGCTCCCATCGTATAAAAAGTCTCATACCAATTTATACGTTGGGGTGTCGGTTATCAAACAGCAGTAACTATATATATCAAAATTAACCTTAATTTATAAACTTGCCCACACAAGCTTATAGACCAAGGGGTCGTTTTGCAGGTCCTAATGTATAAGCGTCTCATTCCACTTATACATTAGGTGACAGGGGTTAAATGATTCGATTATGCTATGACATGCAAGTGGGTATGATGGACATGCAAGTGCAACGCACACACCCGACTCTGTGCACACAGACCTTTAGTTCCCCCTTTCTGGAGCCGTAACCTCCCAGGATACCTCCGTAGTGGCAGACGGAAGCGGTGGGTTGGGCCTCGCCCACCTCTAAACCAGTAAAGCACTACCGGTCAGACCTATCGTACGCCTCAACGCTTGGTGCACGAAGCGGACTCCTGCGTACTCTTGCCAGCTGGCGCACTGGACTTCTGTTGGCAAAGTGCTAACCACACTTGCCGAGTCAACGTATTGGCGTCGGTGCATCGACCCTCCAATACCGAAGACCCACCACCTTAATTTCCTTTCCTTTTTATGCACATGCAAATTAGCGTAATCAAGAACCGAGTCGAAGCTCCCCGGACCAACACGTCCGTCTCAAACAATCGAGCCGAAGCTCCCCGGACCCAAAGTCCGCCTTTTAACCATCCGAGCCGAAGCTCCCAGCTAACTTCCGGTGCAAACAGTGTTTGTGTAAGGTGCAACCCTAATTACTAAGTTACTCTTTTCAGCTTGTTAATACAGTTTACGTTAACCCAGGACTGCCCCCGGTATTCCCTGTGAAGGGCTCTCAAGGGGCACTAGGAACTGTGTTTGGATTACGCCCAGCATTCCCTTTCACAAGGTACTTAGTTGTTATTGGTTGGTTCCCTTACCCATTACTTTCTCATGTTCCGATATACTAATCCTAGGGTGATTTGACTCCAACTCTCCTTGGGTAGGACGATCTTTCGTCGGACCCGAACGCCTCTAAACCCTAGACAAAAACCACACTCTACTCACTCATCTCCTATATATGCCACCCATTCTACATATCCTTCCAGCAATCCATCAAGACCCATCACACGTGCTCTAATTCATATCCAAAATGATTTCCTGCAGTTTTGCTATATGCAGACCACTTAAGCTACACGACCTGTAAAAAGGGAAGTACATGAAATACTCATCCAGTACCCCTATGATAATTACTAGAGGGCTAAAATGATATTTTAAGCATAAATCCAGAAATCCATAATTTTCCTAATTTGTCTGATAATTTATTTATTCTAGCATCCAAAAGGCCCAAGTTTGAACATGAAGTAGTAATTTCAGACAAGATAATGATCCAAAATATTTATGGTAACTACAAAATGCATAATCAATTCTAAGGCCTAAGTCTTCAAATTTTTCAGCAAGGTTTGGGCCCTTAAATTTAATTTCAAAGTTACCTCATAAAAAGTCAATTTAAAAGATTTAACAGTAATAATACCTCCAAAAATTCAGAGAAAATTCAGGGTTGATTGTGATGGCCTACAAATACCCTAGAAAAAGTTTCATAATTTATCATAAAAAAAATGAGGCTATATTTGATTTTCTCATGAAATTTCAAGTTTATGGGTTAATGAACAAGGTATACTAATTATCCATCAAATATTTCCACAAAAATTCCCACATGATAATATTGAGCTAAAAACACTAAGTAGCAAGTTTCATGATTTTTCAATAAGTAATGGGCTCTTGTAGGGATTATTTAGTGTGTAATCAAAATAAAGCACTTGTGAAGTAGATGCCCTAACTAGTTATCCAAAAATTCTATCAAAATTCATACATGATTAGTATAGCCTAAAACTACCTCTGCCAAAGATTCATGCCCTTTTAATGGGCAGTGAGACCACAATAGCCAAATTATTAATTAGGGCAATCTTAATGGTTACAAATGAGGTGCTGCAAATATAGATCAAAACTCCTCAAGCAAATTATCAGAGGCTCAAAATATCCCCATTCCCTCACTACTCAAATTTGGTTAAGTTTCAAGATGTTTAGCTAACTCAAACCTACACTACAAGTTTTAGGTCCTAAGCTAGGGTTATGGTTTTGGGGATCCTACCCTTTTCAAAATTAGTTAATATTTCTAACAGAGGGTTTTATATATCCTAGGAATCCCCTTGCAAAATTTGGAGTTCATCCAAGGTGTTTAGGACTCATGCCCTTCACAAGGCAAAAAGGTCCCTCCTTAAGGTTTGTCCTAGAGACTTAGGGCAAATCAACTCCACTCTACCCCACATTCCAAGGGGAGGTGCTAAGTGCCATAACAAGTCAGTGGCCCAAATTTCAGCCCCTGTTGAGGTGATTTGGTCACTGAAAATCAGAAATGCACTTTTTGACCAAAATGCCCTTATTAAGGTATAGTTAGGGTTGGGTCAAAACCTATTCAAAACATATCCAAATTAGGTGAAACTGTACACAGATACCTAAAATGAACCCAGGGACCACTCACCAAAATTTGGGAGGGTTTGGAGGTGTTTAGGGCACCTATTTAATTTATTTAATAATTATTAAATTTTTACAAACACTATAGAAAAATTTTCTCCAAAAATTCCCATTTTTGGACAAGCCCTAGGTATAGCTAGGGTAGACTCTCTGTCAAAGTTTCAACTGATTTGGGCTAGGGATGAAGTGTGGGCACTCAATTTAATGACTGCCTAGCCCTAAGGGTATGTCCCACCAAATTGGGTGCCCTGGTCAGACCATACACCCAAATGGGTTCAAACAAATTTTAAAATACAATAGACTCAGAGGGCTACAACTTCTATGTTGATCATTTCCTCATACAGAGCCTCTAACTATTTTTAAATAATTAAAACATTAAATGACAAAAGTGTGACAGAATGAAATAATTAGAAATAATTTCCTATAGTTTAACCCTGATGCAGCACGAATCTTGGCGCAGGGATCAACGGCATCCGGTCATCTTCTCCATTCAGCCAATGATCCCGATTGATCCCGCCTGGAGCAACTTCCAAACGCTGCCGCCGGCGACCCGGCCGCCTCCCCGGCCTGCCACCGACACCACCACCTCCGTTGAGGTGGTGGCCGTCGCCAGGCGGCGGCTTGGCCGCCGGAAACCCCTTTTCCGGCGATCCCGAGAGGTGAAGTTTTTCAGAAAATTCCATGAAAAAGCCGAATTGGATCGGGCTCAATTGAGCCCGAACCTTGGACATATTGATTGCTACGATCTATTCATGAGTTAAGGAGAGGGGGAGGACCTTCCTGGCGGCCTGAATGCGAGAAGAGCGGCGGGATGCCATTGACGACGGCGGCGGCGCTCGGCTTCTGCAACAGCACAGTGGGATGGCTCATCTCCTCCAGGTAAACGCTCTAAAATGTTCCCTTGGCCCCCTGATGGTGTTTAAATGGCAAATGGGGAAGAGGGGAGGCTGGTTCTTCAATGGTCATCAACACCATTAATGGTGTGGCTCGGGTGGAGTGGAGGGGGGCTGAATCCATCCCTTGGTGGCCGGGAAACGGCTGGAATCAACTCCTCTCCCCTAGAGGAGTTGATTGCAGCCATAAATGGTGGCTGTTAGCCTCCCTTGGCCGGTCTTCCACTCTCCCCTTCCTCTTCCTCAATTTCTCTCTCCTCCATTATCATGGAGGGGAGCTTCTTTCTCTCTCCTAGTCACCTCTGGTTGACCAGTCAACCTCACAAGCTAAATGCAACCCACTTTGTTATGATGGTCATGGGAATGGGGTTAGCCTAAGGGGGAAGTGGCTTGGGCTTGGGTTAGCCCTTTTGGGCTAGGTTTGACTTGACCTAAAAGAGGATTGACCAGGGCCAATTTGACCATCTGGGTTGACCCCATTGGGTTTTTAGTGGCCCATTGGACTCCCTTAATGTCTAGGGTTACTTGAATAGGGTTGGTTGGGCATCTTGGTGGTCACATGTCCCTTGGCAAGGGCACTTTGACCATTTTAGGGCTAGAGTTGACTTGGGTCAACATGGCCAATTGGGTTGACCCCTATGGGTCCTGGGTGACCCATTGGCTTCCCCTAGGGTCTAGGTAGGGTTATGTAGGGTTACCCTGCACTTTGGAGGTCACATACCCTTAGTAAGGGTACTTTGACCAGATTAGGGGCTTGAGTTGACTTGGGTCAACCTGACCTCTAGGGCTGACCCCAATGTGTCCTTAGTGACCCATGGACCTCACTTTAGGGTTAGGAGGGCATAGGTGGGGTCCTCTAGGCTAGGAGTGGGTTAATTGACCCTAAGTAGGCTAGTTTGACCGATTTACGGCTAGGGTTGACCTTGGTCAACTGAGTCTCTTGGGTTGACCCTAATGGGTCCTTTTGGCTCTAATGGGCCTCCCAAGGTATTAGGGGTGTTGTGGTAGGGTCTTGGGGTTAGGGTGTGGCCCATGGTCATCCTAAACCATGCTTAGAGTTCTACTATTTGCAGACCATGATGATCTTCCACATTCTGTCCCCTATCTCTTTGCCCATTTCTGGCTTCCTAGGGTTTTGTCATGACCTAGTCATGGCCAAAACCACTCTTAGGGGTCTAGTTGGAAATGGGATGTTACACAAGGTGTTCGTAAGATGTGTGTAAGATGTCTGCAAGGCGCACTGTGCATAAGATGTGTGCAAGACGAAGTGTGCGCAAGGCGCAGTGTGTGCAAGGCACACTGTGTGCAAGGTGTCGTGTGAGCAAGGTATGATGTAAGGGTAGATGTGTGCAAGGCAGAATACACGGGGGCGCTCAAAGGAGATTGAATATTTTCGAATGCTCTTCAAAAATGCTCGAAGATCTTGGAAGCATTTTTCAAAGATGCAAGGAGATCTTCGAAGGAGTTCTCTCGTGCGTATGAGACAAAGTGGAGGGAGGAAAAGATAGAAATTAAGGAGGCCCTAGTGTCATAGTTATAATTTTTGAGGGTGACATTTTCGTAAATAAGTGGTGGTTATAGTTGCTATGCGGTTATCCGCACACTCTAACCAATTATGTGATATGCACACATTTGTTTGTATAGTTTGCGATGATATGTACTTATTTTACGGATATGGTTATGTGCACATCATAATTATATTATTTGCTATTCGTAGACCATCTTGGAGGATTTTACTATTTGCATCACATGATTGATGATTTCACTATTTGCACCTCATGATGAAGGATTTTACTCTTTGCACCCCCATGTTGAGGATTTTATTATTTGCACTCAATGATGTGAGATTTTACTATTTGCACCTCATGATGGAGGAATTTAAGGCTTTATCCCATGATGGAGGATTTTACTATTTGCACCTCCATGTTGGAGCATTTTACTATTGGCACCCCTTGATGGAGAATTTACTATTTGCACCCTCATGATGAAGGATTTTACTATTTGCTTCCACATGTTGGAGGATTTTACTATTTGCACTACATGATGATGGATTTTACTATTTACACCAGCTTGTTGGAGGATTTTACTATTTGTACCATATGATAGAAACTTTTACTATTTGCACCTTATGATAGTGAATTTTTCTATTTGCACCCCATGATGAAGTTTTTTCTATTTTCACCCCCATGATGGAGGATTTTACTATTGCACCCCCATGTTGGAGAACTTTACTATTTGTGCCTCACAATAGGGCATATTACTATTTGCACCCCCAAGTTGGAAAATTTTACTATTTGCACCTCATGATGAGAAATATTACTATTAGCACCCCATGAAGAAGAATTTTACTCTTTGCACCCCATGATGAGAAATATATAGTGTCTTATGCTTATCAGTAAAATTTTCAATACCAATACTACCAGCATCTTTGCAAATCATGCAACCTAGTTTCAATCTCTATGTGATCATCGCAAGCATGTTTTGCACTTCTAACATACCATCTCACTTTTTATTTTGTTATCGACATTATATTTATCTATAGTATGTTAAAAGGGAAAACATGCTTTGCTGAAATATTTAACTTTTCGATTTAAACTCTCTTTATTATAAAATTTTTAATTTCTTTAAAATGTGTGTTTGGAATATTGCCCTTCAATGTTACTTAAATTTGAAGAGGCATCGTCATCAATACTAAGAGCATAGATGTATTTGATGCATGCTCAAGTTTTATGTGTGCAGGATGTTCTTTGTCACAATGATTAGACAGGTTGTTTAAGTGATAGTGACTGGTGGACACAAGAAAGAATGGTGGAAAGATAGAAATTTATCTAAGTCCACAGGCGTTGAGTGAAGGCAGTTCACTTAACACTAGATGTCAAGAAACGCTGAGTAAAGCATGGGCAGTCAAAGCCTGACTGTTGACAAAGCAGAATTTTGGTTAAGTCCACAGGCGTTGAGTGAAGACAGTTCACTTAAAGCCATATAACAAGAGGCTCGATAAAGATCAGTGTTGAAGTATGGAGGCCGAGCAGTCTGCTACTGTTCGGAGACCGGGCGGTCTGGCGGTTTATCTAGCCGGCCTGTCTGCCGGGCTGTTGCTGTTTGGTGTTCCAGCGGCCTGGCGGCTTGTCTCAAACGGCTTGGAGACCGGGCGGTCTAGCGGTCTCCTATGGCGGCTTGTTCTCTGTGGCGCTTATTCTCTCCTCCTGTTATTGTCGGGCGGTTACCCTGCTTGTCTAACCGCACGACCTGTCCAGTTTGTCTTTTTGTAAAGCCGCATATACTTGTAAATTTTTAGTCCCACATTGTTTAAGTGTAATCTCTCTCATCTCCTTCATTCGATAAAAGGGAGGCTATACCATTGTAATTGATACCTTTTTTTGGATAATAAAGTTTGCATTACTTCAATTTTTCGGTCTACTTGTTTTTGTTTGCACATGGTATCAGATCCCTCAATCTTTTCCTCCTGATTCTGTGAGCTTCCTCATTCTGCGCGACCTATCCGCGCGGCTTGCTTCTTCTTCTCGCACCTTGTTTGCGACTTGTTTCTTCTGCCTGTTTGCGTCTTGTCTGCGTGACTTGCTCCTTCTTCTCCCAACCTGTTTGCGACTGTTCTCGCGATCTGTTTCTTCTCTTGTCGCGCCTGTTCGCGCGGTTTCTTTCTCCTCTTGGTCTCCGCCCTTTATGTGTGCAGCCTATATCTTCTTTTTCTCTGCGACCTGTTTTCGCGGTTGCTATGTCTCCTCTCTCGCCGCGGTCTCTCTTTATTCGTGCGGCCAATTTCTATTCGTGCGGTTTCTTCTCTGTTCGCACGACCTGTTTGACTTTCTCGTGAAATCCTCCCAGTTTGCGCGGTCTTCTCTCTCTCTCCTATTCGCACGGTTTTATCTCTAGTCGTGCGACTTCTTTCCCTCTGCTTTGCTCTCTTCTTGCCGCGGCCATCCTAGTCGCACGCCCTGCTTGTTGGTCGCCCGGCTTGGTCTTTCTGCCCTTGTCGCCGCGCCTTCTTTCTCTTCTCTTCCTATTGTTCTCGTGCGGTCTCCTAGTTTCTCGTGCGATCTCTCTTCTATGGCCTCCACCTCCTCCACACAACCTGCCTCGGTGGTCACATCTTTTGTAAGTGCACACGTTGTTACTCACGGTAGATGGTTGATCGACTCTGGTGCTACAAATTATATGATAGGCAATCCTCAGTGTTTTTATCTTCTAGAAACACATGATTAGTTGCCCCCAGTCTTTGTTGCAGATGGCTCTTCCTCTCCGGTCAATGGGACGGGAGTGGTTCAAGTCACTTCGTCACTTCGCCTGGCAGATACCCTCTATTTGCCCACGTTCCCTTGCAATTTATTATCGGTTACTTCTCTATGCAAGCAATTACGGTGTTCCGTCACATTCACTCATACTTCTTGTTCTTTTCAGGATCCGGACTCCCAACGGACGATTGCTACTGGGACTGAGAGCGGTGGCCTCTACTTCCTCGACAACGTTTCTGCTCTATCCGCCTTCTCCTCCCCCTCTACAGATCTTCTCCAGTGACATCTTCGCCTTGGTCATGCTCCTCCCCGACTTCTTCTTCAGCTTCTACCCCACCTCCCTCCACATCATCCACCTCTCAACTGTGATGCATATCAGCTTGGCAAGCATCACCGCTCCTCCTTCCCACCAATGCAAAGCCGCGGCTCTTCCCATCCATTCGATCTCGTTCACTCTGACGTATGGGGTCCTGCTCCTACCCTCACCATCAGTCAGGGTAGTTCATATTTTTTCACATTTATTGATGACTTCTCTACGTGTACGTGGGTGTATCTTTTAAAGGATCGCTCCGAACTATTCCTTGTCTCGACATCGTTTTATTATATGATTAAGACTCAGTTTGATACATCTATTAAACTCCTTCGTTCTGACAATGATAAGGAATATCTTAGCCATGATTTCTCCTCTTTTTGTATGTAACATGGTGTTATTCATCAAACTAGTTGTGTCTACACCTCACAGCAAAATGGGGTGGCGGAATGCAAAAATCGTCACCTCCTCAATGTCGCTCGCACTCTGATGACCCACATACACGTTCCTCGCTCCTGTTGGGGCTATGCTTTCCTCCCCTCCTACTATCTCATCAATCGCATTCTCTCCACAGTTCTCAACGGTGCCACCCCATTCTTCATTCTTTATCCGAACTAGAATCTGTTTCCTCTTACTCTGCGCATCTTTGGGTGCACCACCTTTGTGCACTCTCCCGCTGCCACCAGTGACAAACTGTCACCACGGGCCACTAAATATGTCTTTCTGGGGTACTCTACCACTCAGAAAGGTTATTATTGCTTTGACCATGTTACCCGCAAGCAGTTCGTCTCTACGGATGTCACATTCTTTTAAAATGCATCTTACTTCTCTCACATGTCCTCCTCTGCTCCTGATGATCCTACTTCTCATATCAACCCATCCATTCCATCTACACCTACTGACGTTCCGCCACCTCCGCCATGTCCACCTCCCGCAATATCTCCCACCTCTCCGCTGTCGTCTCTCTGGGCCAGCACTCTCCACCACGGATGCTCCGGATACTGAGGAACCCACTGACCTAGATCTCCCCATTTCTCTTCGTAAAGTGGTTCGGGCATGTACCCAACACCCACTTGCTGCTGTTGTTTCCTATGATCGTCTTACCCCTTCTCGCAGAGCTTTTGCACTGGTTATCTCGGCCACTGCCACCCCTCGTTCCTACCAAGAGACCCTTATTATTCCTCATTGGAAGGCTGCCATGGATTTGGATATTTCTACTCTCACTGAACGAGGTACATGGACCCTATGTCCTCCTCCCTTCGGCGCAGATGTCGTTGGCTGTCACTGGGTCTTTGTTGTCAAATTCCATCCCGATGGCAGCGTGGATCGCTACAAGGCCCGCCTGGTGGCCAAAGGCTTCACTCAGACCTATGGTGTTGATTACTTCGACACCTCTCCCGTTGCTCGTCTCAGCACCATTCAGGTCCTTCTTTCTGTCGCTATCAACAGGGATTGGCCCATTTCGCACATGGATGTTAAGAATGTTTTTATCTGCGGTGATCTACAGGAAGATGTTTATATGGAGAAACCTCCTAGGTATGTTACTCAGGGGGAGACACGAGTATGCCGGCTAAAGAAGGCAATTTATGGCCTCAAGCAGAGCCCTCGTGCCTGGTTTGACAAGTTTAGTGGCATTGTTGCGGCCATTGGTTTTGCAAGAAGTTCAGCCTATCACTCCTTGTTCGTTCGGAAAACCGCCTCTGGTATGGTAGTTCTTGTGGTTTATGTTGATGGCATTCTTCTTACTAGTGATGACCAGGATGGGGTAACTCTGACAAAGAAACACCTCCGTCAACACCTGGTCACAAAGGATATGGGCTCCCCGAAATACTTTCTGGGGATTGAAATCTCAAGGAAGCCCAACTCCATGGTCCTTTCCCAACGGAAGTATGCTCTTCATCTTCTAAAGGAGGCAGGATTGATTGGTGCTAAACCTGCCCGTTGTCCCATGGCAGCTGGAGAAGACAAAACATGGACAGATGACTCTCCTCTTATATCCGATCTTAAGAGGTACCGACGTCTGGTTGGCAAACTCATTTATCTCACGGTAACCAGAACCAACATCTCTTATGTTGTTGGCAAGGTGAGCCAATTCATGCAAGTTCCTAGGGAGTGTCATCTACAATCTGCCATGAGGATATTGGAGTATATTAAATCAGCACCAGGGAAAGGACTCCTTTTTAAGAAAAATGGTCACTTAAGGGTTGAAGCGTACTCAGATTCGAGCTAAGCTGATGACAAAGGTGACCGCAAGTCAACATTAGGTTTCTGCATGTTTGTTGGAGGCAATCTTGTGAGTTGGAAGAGCAAGAAATAGTTTGTGGTCTCTAGGTCTAGTGCAAAAGCATAATATCGCAGTATGGCGTCGACCACGTGTGAGTTGAAATGGTTACGGGTTCTCATGCTTGACTTAGGAGAGGTCTATAACTACCCTCTTCTTATGTTCTGTGACAACAAGGCCGCAATGTACATCTCCAAAAATTTGGTCTTTCATGAGAGAACAAAACACATAGAAGTCGACTGTCATTTTATTCGGGAAAAGATCTTGAAGAAACAGATTTGTACTTCGTTCGTCACTTCTGACAACGAGTTGGCGGACATCTTCACCAAGCCGGTGTCCGCTTCTTTTTTCACATTTGCGACAAGTTGGGCATGATTGATATCTATGCTCCAGCTTGAGGGGAAGTGTAGAAGTATAGAGGCCTGGCGGTCTGTTGCTGTTCGGAGACCGGGCGGTCTGACGGTTTATTTAGTCGGCTTGTCTGTCAGGATGTTGTTGTTTAGTGTTCCAGCGGTCTGGCGGCTTGTCTCAGACGGCTTGGAGACCGGGCGGTCTAGCGGTCTCCTGTGGCGACTTGTTATCTGTGGCGCTTATTCTCTCCTCCTGTTGTTGTCGGGCGGTTAACCGACTTGTCTAACCGCACGACCTGTCCGGTTTGTCTTTTTGTAAAGCCGCATATACTTGTAAATTTTTAATCCCACAATGCTTAATTGTAATCTCTCTCGTCTCCTCTATTCTATAAAAAGGGGGCTATACCATTGTAATTGATACCTTTTTTGGAAAATAAAGTTTGCATTACTCCATTTTTTCGGTCTACTTGTTTCTGTTCGCACACTCAGACAGTCAAAGCTTCATCATTGGCAAGGAAAACATCTGGCTAAGTCCAGAAGCGTCGAGTGAGGACTGCTCACTCGATGCCTGAAGAAAGAAGCATCGAGTAAAGCTCTATGCTGTCAAAGCCATATAAATTGAGAAGAAATCTGGCTAAGTCCAGAAGCATTGAGTGAAGCCAATTCACTCAACGCCAAGATCAGAAAGAGTCAACATAACAAGATTCAGCCAAAGCGTCAGAAGAAGTGGACAAAAATTGAAAGACTTTAAATTCAAGGGTAGCTAATCACCTAGAGGGGGGGGGTGAATAGGTTATTAAGGTCTTTTTGTTTTCTTTTGACCTTAAATGATTTAGGCTCTGTTGTGATTGATTAGTTCTGCCTTCAAGACATTCACGCATAGCACTCCAAAGTTTTATAGTGGTTTCCCAGTGTATGGGTACATCCACTGTCCCTCCCACCTTTCTAGCAATATGTTAGACAAGGCATTTCTCCAATAACTCAGCTCCTCAGAGCTTACAACACAATCCCGCAGGACCACTTAATCTCCTCCGAGACTTGCAACTCGGGTACAATACCCTACCACTTAGATTCAAGAATGAATCCTACCACTCAGATCTATACCAGATCCTACACTCAGACTTTATAACTTAGGCTTACAATACATATCTCACCAGATCTAACCCTCAGCCTCTATAATCTAGGCTTATAACTCAGATCTTGAAAAGATCATATAGATATGAAGTAATTGTTGATGTAAATTAGACGCCAGAGATTTATTCTCTGAGTCTACAACTTCTTGAACTAGGAGAATCTCAGCCCAATTTTCTTCACATTCACAAAGATGATGGTCTTCAAGATTTTGATGCTTGTGCTGAAATTTACTCAGAAACAAGTTTCTGATTGTGCTGATGAAGGGAGGAATATCAAGAAGGATGGTCTTCAATCAGCTAACCTATTTTGGCAGAAATTATATTGCTCTGCCTCTCCTTCTATCCTGAGAAAACCCTGAACAGATATCTTCTTCACCGATCCTGAGATTAATCTTCAGATTTGGCTCTGATTGGATCAAGAAGTCACTACAGTTAGGGCCAGCCTTGGCTATTTCTTCTTCCTCAGAAAATATTCATGATCGAGCTATAGCAAATGTTGATTGCAGTAACTAACTCAGAGAACCTTTAGATTCGTCGAAATGACCTTCTTGTCTCTGCAACAATGGCGGGGGGGAGGGAAGAAGACAAAGTCTCGCTCCTCTTTCGTGAAAATGAGTTGATTCCGTCAAAAGTTCTGGATCTAATCTGATTCAATTGCCTTTTATAATCCCACCATCCAGTGACTCAATTGACATGTGTTGTTATGTTAATGACAGATTATAATCTTTATTTTGTAGAATAAGACTGACTGTGATGTTAGTGATGAATTGCAGCTCTTTCATAACCAATTTGAATTTTGTAGACTTTTGTTAACTTTGCTGACGTCAGCCAACTTAGGAAATTTCAGACAACTACACAAGCGTTGAGTGCATTGAGTGAACAAGCATTACTCAACAAATATGGACTTAGGCAAATTTTTTGCTCTGCTAGATGTTGAGTGAATAAGCTTCACGCAATGCTTTTGAACTTAGTCAACATTTTGCATCCTTCTGCAGCTCTATGCGTTGAGAGCGTTGAGTGAACTGGCTTCACTCAATGCCTCTATACTTTGTCAAATCTCCTTCTATCTAAAGGCATTGAGTGAGCTGTCCTCACTCAATGCTTTCTGCCTTTGCCTCTGAAATATGGCGTTGAGAGCGTTGAGTGAACTAGCTTCACTCAACACTTCTAGACTTAGCCGATTTTTTGGTCTTCCTCTTGGTTGTCTACATTAACTTGACTCAAAGCCTTTTGATCTTTGCATTGAGTGAACAAGCTTCACTCAATGCTTCTATACTTAGTCGAATTTTTTGACAGATTTTATGTGGCATTAACTGAAGCAGCTTGATTCAACACTTATGGCTATATGGCGTTGAGTGATTTGTCTTCACTCAATGCCTGTGGACTTATTGGCTGTATTTCTGCGTTGCCAACACTTAAAGCTTGACTGTCTGCCTTCTCTCAGCAATGTTAGTTGTATGGCGTTGAGCGAACTGACTTCACTCAATGTCTATTGACTTAGTAAATTTTGTTTCTCTATCAACTGCCTTGATATCTGGCGTTGAGTGAGCTTTCTTCACTCCACGCCTATATACTTAGGCAAATTTTTGCCTTTCTAGTCAGCTTCTATGAGTCCACCTGACAATCTCACTTACACCACCTATCCAATCAATATGATATAGACAAACCTGCATGCATAACCTTAAACATAATGTTGAAATTTGTGAAGTGGAAGTGGTTGACGGGACAGGCCGGGCGGCCTGGGCGGACTGGGCGGACTGGGCGGACTGTTGTGTGCGGTCTGGTGGAAAGTCTAGTAGAAGCCAGCTGCTCTTCTGAGCGGGTTGCACAGGTGAAGTCTGCGGACTGTGCGGCCTGGTATCTGTGGATAGAGAGGCTTGCGGACTGGTGCATTGCTCAGTGGCCGTGGTGCAAGCTTGTGCTGATAGGCGGTTTGGCTCATGTCCGCGGGAAGCTTGCGGACTAGTGTGTCCGCGGTTTGGGCTATTGCGGACTGGGCTTAGAGCTTGGCTGAGGCCTTGTCGAGCTCTGGTGTTACAGCAGGTGTTTTGCTGTGGAGGTCTTTGGCGGACGGAAGTTTGGAGTCCGGGAGGAGGCTGCTGCGATGGGACAGGTGTGCGAGTAGCTTGCGGACTGCTGGTGGTCTGTGCTCCGGTGTTTGGCGGACGGGAGTTTATGTCCGCCATGCTCGCATTGGCCTTTGATGGTTTTGGACTTGGTCACACTCTATGCCAAGACCATGGTGTCCGTCGTATCCTCCAAGTCCGCTGTGACCGGGCGGACTGTTGTTATCTGCCTTTGGTCGTGGATTTGTGGCGGATTGAGGCTTGAGTCTTGCGGACTGCCTCGGGTTGTGCAGACAGCTATTGAAGGGGGTTGCTGTCCTGCAGTGGTCGGAAGCTTTGCGGGCTGATGCCTTGTCCGCATAGCTTGGGTGGACTGGAGAGGGTTCGCCAATGTTGCCTTGCTCCTGCTGGTTTTCCTTGGTATCCGGCTAAGTCCTTGCGGACTCGGCGGACGGTGTTTTGCTATCGCGCGGGCTAGGGCGGTGTCGCTATCTCTAGGGCGGTGACCACACTCCTCACCTCGCCTATAAATAGGACCCCCTGGCACATCTACAGTAACTTGAGTGAACAGTAAGTTGGGTTCGGCAAGGAGCTGCGGTCTCAGGTTGTCTGTCCGCGCGGATTGATCCAGTGCTGACGGTTTGCTGTGTGCAGGTCGCGCGGGTAGCTTCAAGGAGCCAGGAGTTTGGCTTTGACTTCGGTCAAGTACTTGGAAGTTGTGCGGTCTCTGCGGATTCAGCAGGAGGTCGCTCTGCGGCTTGTCAGCTCTGTTTCTTCTTTGCCAGCTTCAATAACCTGTCCGCCGGCTTCAGGCGGGTAGGGGGTGTTCCTCAGTTCAGCTTCAGCAGGAGACGAATAACGGTGTGTCCGCGCGGCCTCGCGGCTTCGGCGGACTCCGTGGCTATTCGGCGGATTGCAGCTTAAGTTCGGGCGATATCAGCGGACTCGGCGTCCTCGGCGACCTCGGCGGTCTCGGCGGACTCCGGTGCTGTCCGCCCGGCTTGGTTTTTGGTGCTTTCTGTTTACAGCTGTTATACTGGCGAAATCATGTCTCGCTATGTATGCCTCGTGTTGTAAAGAACTGAATGAATAAAATATCTACTTGTGCTTCCATTGTTTGTTGGGATTAACCTTTGTTCCTTGGTTTTCCGCTGGTTCAACGTGAGAACTGGGTAGTGCCGAAGATATTAATTTGGCGTTTGGGCTACCTTGCTGACCATGTTGAGAAAATTTAACATGGTATCAAAGCGAGGTTCAGTTGCGTGAGCGGAAGTCAGCCAGTGTTGTTACTCAGTGATTGAGTGGTGATCAACCTGTGTTGTTGCTCGGAGCTTCTGAAAGGTTGCCAACAGATGCTGCAATGGAAGGGAGCTTTGCAAGAGGTCTGGGCATTGAACTCTTAACGCCGACTAACTTCAAGAAGTGGAAGTCGTGCATGAAGAGTTATCTTCTTGTGAGGAGCTGTGGGAAGTCGTCGGTGGTGACGACAGACAGGAATTCACTGCTGCGTTCGGTACTGCTGAGCAGGTTAGGCTCTGGAAAAGAACAAATGCTAAGGCGGAGTTCATTCTGAAAAGGGTCGTGTCTCCGGAACTGTTTGATCACATCGTTGGATGTGAGTCGGCTGCTGATATTTGGACAACCATTGATGAGTTGTTCAATAGGAAGAATGTGGCGCGGCTTCAGTTCCTGGAGAATGAGTTGGCCAGGGCAACTCAGGGAGACCTTTCCATCTCGAGGTACTTCTTAAAGATGAAGAGTTTTTATACTGAGCTGTCGGCACTGGATCCTGATGAGCCTATCTCTGAGGCGAAGATGAAAAGGCACATTATCCGCGGCTTGCGGAAGGAGTATGTGGCCTTTGTAACATCTGTTCAAGGGTGGGCTACTCAGCCGTCTTTGCTGGAGCTGGAGAATCTGCTTGCTTCGCAGGAGAGCTTGGCAAGGCAGATGGCTGGAGTGAATCTGAATCAGGAAGGCAGCGAAGCTCTCTTCTCAGGCAAGAAGAAAGGATGGGAAGGGAAGAAGAAGAAGGTGCAGGTCGCTGGTGAGAAGGAGACTTCAACTTCATATCAGCCGGAGAGGAGCAATGCTCCTAAGGACTGGAAGAAGAACTTGAAGTGCTACCGGTGTCATCAACGAGGGCACTTCAAGCGGGACTGCAATGTCAAACTGCAGCCTGGGCATGCTGCGGGAAAGGAGGAAGCTTGCTCGAGAAGTGAAGAAGCAGAATGGGGCGGAGCTTTTATGACGGGCACTTGTGTCCGGGCCTTGTCTGCTGAGGACTTCAACAGCGAGTGGATCGTGGACTCCGGGTGTGTTCATCACCTCACCGGAGACAAGTCGAAGTTCACCTCCATGCAGGCATACTCAGGTAATGAAGCTATTATCACTGCTGATAATACTGTTTATGTAGTAGAGAAAGAGGGGGTCGTGTCTTTGGGTAGTGATCAGGGGCCACTCACGTTAAGGAGTGTGTATCACGTGCCGGGCATGAAGAAGAACCTCTTCTCGGTGACCAATGCGGTGGACGCTGGTTATCACGTTCTGTTTGGGCCAACAGACGTGAGGTTCCTTCGCAACGTATCAGCGGTTAAGGCTGATGTTGCTCATGTTGGGAGGAGGGTGAAGAACTTGTTTGTTCTGTCCACCAGTGCTTATGTCGATAGAATGAGGTCCAATGATAGTGCTGCTATCTGGCATGAGAGGCTGGGGCATTTTGGCATGGACAAGCTGAAGGCGATGGCTAGTAGAAGTTTGGTGAGGGGGTTGCCTAAGTTGTCCTCCTTTGGTGACGGGCATGTTTGCGCGGGCTGTCAATACGGTAAGGCACATCGTCTTCCGTTTGATAAATCACAAACAAGGAGCAAGAAACCATTGGAGTGTATCCATGGCGACCTGATGGGACCGACGGTTACTGCCAGCCTTGGTGGAAGCAGATACATGCTTGTCTTGGTTGATGACTACTCAAGGTATACTTTGGTGTACTTCTTAAAGGAGAAGTCGGAAGCCTTCCATTTGTTTGTGGAGTTCAAGGAGTTGGTTGAAGGCCGGCTTGGCTTGCGGATTAAGAAGCTTAGAACTGATAACGGGGGTGAATTTGTTTCCTCCGAGTTTTCTAACTTCTGCAAGAAGCACGGGATCCAACGAGAGCTTACTTGTGCTCACACTCCACAACAAAATGGGATAGCGGAGCGGAAGATCCATCATCTGACGGAGACCTGCAAATGCTGACTTCATGCGAAAGATATCCCAAGGTCCTTTTGGGCGGAAGGGATGTCTTGTGCTGCTTATGTTATCAACCGGATGCCACTCAGCCCTATCAACATGAAGACTCCTATTGAGCTGTTGCTGAAGGAGAAGCCGAGTGTTGGACACCTTCGGGTGTTCGGTTCAACTTGCTACGTGCATGTCCCGGATGCTTCACGGGCAAAGCTGGATGCGAAGGCAAGGAAGCTTGTCTTTGTTGGCTACGATGAGCAGAAGAAGGGATGAAAATGCATGGACCCTGTGACGAAGAAGTTCGTGGTGTCAAGAGACGTTATCTTTGACGAGCTGACGTCATATGGAGGTGGCTCGGTTGAGCTAACCGGAAGTAGCAAGGTTGATGAAGCACCGGTGGTGGCTGCTGAAGGCTTGGAAGAGGAGCTTGCTGTTTCACTAGCAGCTCCTGTTGCTTCTAACTCCGAGGCTGAGCCTTCTGGCTCAGGAAGCAGGGGGAGCACTGCTCAAAGCTTGCCCCAGGTAGGAGTTGAGCCCGAAGAAGCAACGGAAGCAGTGAGCAATGAGCCGACCCTTCGGAGATCGAAGAGGGTTGTTAAGCCACCGGCTCGGTAATGTGATGGGAATGCAGTGAGCTTTGTCTCCTGCTTCTTTGCAGGTCCTCTGGATGAGCTAGAGCCTACAAACTTCAACGAGGCCACTGGAGTAAAGGAGTGGGAAGGTGCCATGAAGGAAGAGATTGATGCTCTGAAGAAGAATGAAACCTGGGACCTTGTGCCCAAAGTTGATGGCATTACTCCGGTTACTTGCAAGTGGGTGTATAAGTTGAAGAAGAAGGCTGATGGGAGCATTGATTGGTTCAAAGCTCGCCTGGTCGCTAGAGGATTCTCACAGCAGTATGGAGAAGACTATGAGGAGACATTCAGTCCAGTTGCGAAGATGACTTCAGTAAGAGTGGTGATCGCATTGGCTGCTAGCAAGGGATGGAGGTTGTGGCAACTCGATGTGAAGAATGCCTTTCTTTACGGAGAGATTGACAAGGACATCTTCATGGATCAGCCGCTTGGTTTTGTCTCTGAAAAGCATCCGGACTATATCTGTAAACTCAGGAAGGCTCTCTATGGGTTGAAGCAAGCTCCTAGAGCGTGGTATGGGAAGATTGCAGAGTACTTGCAATTCTGTGGATACCTTGCTTCTAACTCGGATTCAAGCTTGTTCGTTAAGAAGAAGGGGGAGCTACAAGTCTTGGTCCTGCTGTATGTGGATGACATGATCATCACAGGGAATTCGGAGGGGGAAGTAGCAAGGCTCAGGGCTGAGCTTGCTATACGCTTCGAGATGAAAGACTTGGGAGAGTTGCATCACTTTCTCGGTCTTGAAGTGGAGAGGAAGGAGTGCGGGATTCTCATTTGCCAGAAAGGGTATGCAGATCGCATTGTGAAGCGGTTCGGCATGGGCGAAGGGAAGAAGTGCTCTACTCCACTGGAACCTGGGCTAAAGCTTCGACGCGATGAGGGAAGGGTTCTTCTTGATCCCTTGGTGTTCAGGGCTCTTGTTGAGAGCTTGATTTACCTGACGATTACAAGGCCGGACATTGCTTATGCTGTTGGTCGAGTAAGTTGATATATGGCTGAACCAAGGCAATCTCATCTAGTGGCGGCGAAGAGTATTCTGAAGTATGTCAAGGCTTCTTCTGACATGGGACTCCTCTATAGAAGGGACTCAGAGTTTGCGTTGCTCGGGTACACGGATGCTGACTATGGCGGTGATTCGGATGATCGGAGGTCTACTTCAGGTTATGTGTTCACTTGCGGTTCAGCTAGCATCTCGTGGTGTAGCAAGAAGCAGGACTCGGTGTCGGTTTCAACCACGGAGGCGGAGTATAAGGCTTCGGCCTTGGCTGCTCGGGAAGCCGTTTGGTTGAGGAGGCTTATAGAGGACGTTCATGAAGAAGTGCAAGGGCCTACTTTACTCCGGGGTTACAACGAGAGTGCTCTCAAACTGGTTAACAATCCTGTGTGTCACGCTAGGACCAAGCATATAGAGATTGATCACCACTTCATCAGGGAGAAGGTGTTGGAGGGGTCTCTGCTGGTCGGGCATGTTCGGAGTGAAGATAATCTTGCTGACATCTTCACGAAGCCACTGTCGAAGGGGACTTTTGAGCGCTTACACAGCTTGCTGGGTCTGGTCTCCACTTCCCACTTCAAGGGGGAGTGTTGAAATTTGTGAAGTGGAAGTGGTTGACGGGACAGGCCGGGCGGCCTGGGCGGACAGCTTTGGCGGACTGGGCGGACTGTTGTGTGCGGCCTGGTGGAAAGTCTAGTAGAAGCCAGTTTTTCTTCTGAGCGGGTTGCACGGGTGAAGTCTGCGGACTGTGCGGCCTGGTATCTGCGGATAGAGAGGCTTGCGGACTGGTGCATTGCTCAGTGGCCGTGGTGCAAGCTTGTGCTGATAGGCGGTTTGGCTCATGTCCGCGGGAAGCTTGCGGACTAGTGTGTCCGCGGTTTGGGCTGTTGCGGACTGGGCTTAGAGCTTGGTTGAGGCCTTGTCGAGCTCTGGTGTTACAGCAGGTGTTTTGCTGTGGAGGTTTTTGGCGGACGGAAGTTTGGAGTTCGGGAGGAGGCTGCTGCGATGGGACAGGTGTGCGAGTAGCTTGCGGACTGCTGGCGGTCTGTGCTCCGGTGTTTGGCGGACGGGAGTTTATGTCCGCCATGCTCGCATTGGCCTTTGATGGTTTTGGACTTGGTCACACTCTGTGCCAAGACCATGGTGTCCGCCGTATCCTCCAAGTCCGCTGTGACCGGGCGGACTGTTGCTATCTACCTTTGGTCGTGGATTTGTGGCAGATTGAGGCTTGAGTCTTGCAGACTGCCTCGGGTTGTGCGGACAGCCATTGAAGGGGGTGGCTGTCCTGCCGTGGTCGGAAGCTTTGCGGGCTGATGCCTTGTCCGCATAGCTTGGTCGGACTGGAGAGGGTTCGCCAATTTTGCCTTGCTCCTGGCGGTTTTCCTTGGTATCCGGCTAAGTCCTTGCGGACTCGGCAGACGGTGTTTTGCTATCGCGCGGGCTACGGCGGTGTCGCTATCTCTAGGGCGGTGACCACACTCCTCACCTCGCCTATAAATAGGACCCCCTGGCACATCTACAGTAACTTGAGTGAACAGTAAGTTGGGTTCGGCAAGGAGCTGTGGTCTCAGTTTGTCTGTCCGCGCGGAATTGATCCAGTGCTGACGGTTTGCTGTGTGCAGGTCGCGCGGGTAGCTTCAAGGAGCCATGAGTTTGGCTTTGACTTCAGTCAAGTACTTGGAAGTTGTGAGGTCTCTGCAGATTCAGCAGGAGGTCGCTCTATGGCTTGTCAGCTCTGTTTCTTCTTTTTCAGCTTCAATAACCTGTCCGCCTGGCTTCAGGCGGGTAGGGGGTGTTCCTCAGTTCAGCTTCAGCAGGAGAAGAATAACGGTGTGTCTGCGCGGCCTCGCGGCTTCGGCGGACTCCGTGGCTATTCGGCGGATTGCAGCTTAAGTTCGGGCGATCTCAGCGGACTCGGCGACCTCGGCGGTCTCGGCGGACTCCGGTGCTGTCCGCCCGGCTTGGTTTTTGGTGCTTTCTGTTTACAGCTGTTATACTAGCGAAATCATGTCTCGCTATGTATGCCTCGTGTTGTAAAGAAGTGAATGAATAAAAGATCTACTTGTGCTTCCATTGTTTGTTGGGATTAACCTTTGTTCCTTGGTTTTCCGCTGGTTCAACGTGAGAACTGGGTAGTGCCGAAGATATTAATTTGACGTTTGGGCTACCTTGCTGACCACGTTGAGAAAATTTAACACATACATCAAATACAATTATGTTTATACCATTGACTTGTTTGACTTCTTACAAATCTTGGACAATAGGATAAATGGACCCAACAATCTCCCTCTATTTGAAGAAGTCAAAACACCATTTAAAAATTACTTGTCAATGATAGACACCAACATATGTAGCAACAATATACAACAACAAATTAACACAAGATAGTTAAGGGTTACCACATTTCCCATTTTCACTCCCCCTGTTTGACTGCATGGTTCACCTTTTCCTATCCCCTTATATTGGAACACCACCTACTCCACCTGTTTTGCTGCTTTGTCACCTAGTCACCTTCTCCCCCTTTTTGAATTCTTTAGAAAAAGGGAGAAACTGGCCATCTGTAATTATCTTCTCACTTTTCTGATTACAGATAATCAACTAATGTTGGACTTGCTCCCCCTCAACAAGAGCATCTTCTACCAGGACTTTGGTCATTGCAGCCTTGATACCATTTCCTGGTCTTCACAACCTGCAAAATGAAGTAGCTCCTGCCACTAAACAACATAAAGAGTAAACTGAAGATCTACCAAGTTCAATATACCCAACTCAAACTTGAAGGTGTTGAACTTTGCTTCATCTACTGTCTTGGTGAAGATATCAACCAATTGCTTGTTAGTTGGGAAAAACTCAAGATTAATATCCTCACATTCCACATGCTCTCTTATAAAGTGATATTTAATCTCTATGTGTTTAGTCCTGCTATGTGAGATATGATTCCTAGCTATAAAGATTACACTTGTAAAATCACAAAATAAAGAGCTTCTACTCAACTAAATGTTATAATCCTGAAGTTGATGTTGGATCCACAGTAGCTGTGTACAGCAGCTCCCTGCAGCTATATATTCTGATTCTATAGTAAAAATAGAAACACTAGTTTGCTTATTGATGCTCCATAATACTAGCCTTTTTCCCAAAAACTGACAGGAGCCTGATGTGCTTTTTCTATCCTCTTTACAGCCTGCAAAGTCTGCATTTGAAAAGCCTATTTGTTCAAAATCTCTATTCTTATGGTACCAAAGGAAAAGATCTGGTGTGCCCTTCAGATATCTAAAATCCTCTTAGCATGAGAGTAATGAGATTCTTTAGAACAGGCCTGATACCTAACACAGACACATTTAACATACGTGATGTCTGGATTACTGGCAGTTAGGTATAGATGAGAGCCAATTATTCCTCTATATAAAGTTTGATCAACAGGTTTTCCTACCTCATCTTTGTCTAAAGACATAGTTGACCCCATGGGAGTTTTCATGGTGGAGGCATTCTTCATCCCAAATTTTTAATCAACTCCCTGTAAACTTAGACTGGGACATGGATAATCTATTGTTAGTTTGTCTTACCTAAAGACCCAAGAAGAACTTAAGTTCACTCATACTGCTCATCTCAAACTTCCTTTCTATAAATTTGGCAAACTTTTTGCAAAGGTTGTCATCAGTTGATCCAAAGATAATATCATCAACATATATCTGGACTAGAATGATCTTTTTCTTGGATTCTCTTAGAAATAGGGTCTTGTCTATATTCCCCCTTAAAAATTTATTCTCAATGAGGAAGCTAGACATGGTCTCATACCAAGCTCTAGGGGCTTGCTTCAACCTATACAGAGCTTTCCTAAGTCTATAAAAAAATAGAATGGTTAGAAACAATAAAACCTGGAGGTTGTTCAACATAGACCTCTCCCTTCAAGTCTCCATTCAGGAAGGCTGACTTCACATACATTTGGTAGACTCTGAACACTTGGTATGCAGCATTTGCAAGGAACAGTTTGATGGCTTCAAGTCTTGCCATAGAGACAAAGGTTTGATCGAAGTTAATATCTTATTCTTGTCTATACCCCTGTGCTACTAGCCTAGCTTTATTTTTGGTTATAATGTCATTTCATCAAGTTTGTTCTTGTAGATCCACTTGGTTCCAATGACATTATGTTCTTATGGTCTGAGAACCAGCTTACAGACCTTACACCTCTTAAACTGGTTCAGTTCCTCTTGCATAGCAACAATCCAGAACTGGTCCATGTTGGCCTCTTCAAATTTCTTGGGCTCCACTTGTAACAGGAAACTGGAGTACATTGCTGTGTTGATACATCTGCTTCTTGTCACTACACCTTGACTTGCATCACTAATAATCTGGTGGCGTGGATGATCCCTCAAATGTCTGACTGCTGGAGGCAATCTTCCTTCAACATTTTGTGCTTCAAATTCTCCATCTTGTTGAACATCATCCACTTCTCGTGTGCCTTGTGCTTTCTCTAGAATGCACACACTTTCATCTTTGTCTTGGACTATAGGTTCAACTTCCTTAATAGTCAGCTTGTCCACAGGACTAGAAGAGGAGCTTGACAGCTCACTGTTAATCATATTTAATTCATCAAACACTATATTAACAGACTCCTCTACAACTTGACTTGTCAAGTAGTAGATCCTATAAGCCTTACTATGATTGATATACCCAACAAAAATCCCTTCATAGGACTTGGCAGCAAACTTAGTTATATAGGATTTCCCATTGTTGAGCACATAACACTTGCTCTCAAAGATTTTGAAATATACAAAGTTTGGTTTTCTACACTTCAAGATTTCATATGGAGTCTTCTTGTGGCTCTTGGTGATAGAAGCCCTATTGAGGACATGACAAACAGTGTTTATTGCCTCAGCCCAGAAATATTCTTGGAGTGTTATGTCATTCAGTAATATCCTTGCAGCTTCTATGAGAGTCATATTCTTCCTCTCAGTAATCCCATTTTTTAGGGTATTCTTGGAGAGAAAAACTCTTGATGAATCTCAAGTTCTTCACAGAACTTTGCCATGCATTCGGATTGAAACTCAGTCCAATGATCACTTCTAATTTTGGCCATAGAATTGTTTAACTCATTCTAAATTTGCTTGACAAATGTCTTGAAGACATCATGGGTTTCAGACTTTTCTTCAAAAAGAAAACCCAAGCAAATCTGGAAAAGTCATCAACAACCACAAAGGTGTAGACTTTCCTTCCTAGATTATGAACTGGCATAGGACCAAACAAGTCCATATGCAAGAGTTATAAATACCTTACTGAGTATTTAGTCCTAATGCTTTTAAAAGAAGCTTTGGACTGCTTTCCCTTTTGGCATGCAGAGCAAATGCCTTCCTTAATGTATGTCATTTTAGGACTATTCCTAACTAGCTCTTTACTAAAGAGCTTCCCTATGATTTTATAGTTCAAATGAGCTAGCCTCTTGTGTCATTGGACATAGTGTGAGGCTTTCTCATTTGCAACTAGGCACATGGGAGAGTCTGAATTTAGACAAAAAAATTTAAACAATACACATTCCCACTCCGAGTGGCTGTCAAAATGACCTCTTGGTCACTTGACTTTTTAATGTGACATTTATCCTTGTGGAATGAAATGTCATGCCAAGATAATAGAGTTGGCTTATACGTATAAGGTTGTGTTGCAATTCTTCCACATAAGCCACTTTTGTGAAAGTGACTAAGATAATTGAGATCTTACCATAACCTCTGGTAATCCCTTTGTTGATCCACCAAAAATCACCTTGGGTATATCCTTCATTGGAATGAACTCCTTCAGTTTGCTCTTTGTTCCAGTCAAATTCCTGGAACAACCACTGTCCAAGTACCATATATGGATATGGATACTTGAACTAACCTACAAAACATAATTTCTTTGCCTTAGGACCCCAACATCTATTGGGTCCTCAATGCATGTTAGTCTTAAACTGAAGATGTCTATCAGCAGTTTTTCTGACTGATAGACTCACTTTAGCTCTGGACACACTAGGGTTATGCTAGCAATCAATGATATAATGATATATCGTGCTACAGCATCAGCACAAACGAAGGTTATACCTTCTTTTCTGAGATTATCTAGTAACTGTGTTATCAGTAGGACACTTTCCAGAAGAAATAGCAGTAGTCTACTTTAGATTTCCTTCAGCAAACATCTAACTGAAGGAAGGACTTTCAGCAGCTTTAGTTAGCTTTCTCTGAGTGCTATCAGCAACAATTTTTTTTGCAGAAATCATGCTTCTAACAGCATCAGAAACATCTAAATCAGGCATACTGAAAGATTGACCTTTAGTCTGAGTTTTTCTGGTTGAGTCTGAAGTTTGGCCACTGCCCCATTCTTAAGAGTGGGGGCTGGAACACTAAAAATAAATGATCCAGGATGGTCCATTTGTATCTATTCATTAGCAGCCTTAAAGTCACTCATCCCCACTCACTTCTCATTATATTGAAAGATACACTTGCATCCTTCCAGGAAGAATTCTCATTCTTTCCAGTGACCATACATGGAGTCCTGGTCATACCTATTAGTAGGAAGTATTACTCTTTTAAAGGAAATGAGTGGATGAGCTGGAGCGCTTCCCTTACCTTTGAAAGGGGCAGCTCTACTGTTTCCCTTGAATCCTACTCCTTTCTTGTTTCTTTGATAGGATAAGGAATCAATAATAGGCAACACAGAATTGAGCTTAGAAAAACTAGCCACAATCCTCTTATCCCTTTGGAGCTTTTCTTTTAGACCCCTTATAAGGGCATTCTTGTATTTTATGGTGTATATCTGTATGAAGTGATAGTTTTCAGCTAGCTGACTTCCCTAATTTTTTGTTCCATAAGGGTTGCTGACTCAGAGTGATGGAAAGCAATAAGCTGTAGAGGTGTAATCTCTTGAGCCTGCTTTTTAGACAGCTGCTTACTCCTTTTGAATGCATGCAGAAGTTCACCATATTTATCAATCACTTGATAGATGTCATCCTCAGATTCAGAATCACCATCATCCTTGGATGAAAATGCTTTTGAATCTGGACCAGTCACATATTTTGACTTAGATGAAGAGCTGGATAGAGAGGGTAACTTAGCTGGACCAGGTTGATCCTAGCAGGATTATTCATCAGGTCTTGCCATCAGCCCAATATAGTCTTCATCTTCTTCATCTAACTCTGAGGAGGATGAGTCAGTCCAGCTTTTTCCTTCCTTTGCAATGAAGGTCTTCACCTGCTTGCTCTTTTGATGATGATGTTTCTTTTCACCAGCTTCCTTATTCTTCACAGGGCAATAAGCTATAATATGCCCTAGCTTGCTGCAACAATAACATATAACTTTATTAGAAATCTATTTATTGTGTTTTGAATCATACTTGCATTCCTTGGAAGATTTCTTCTTGGTTATGTAGTAGTCCTCCTTGTGTTGAAAGGAAGAGGAAGGTCGGCTCCTCCACCCATTCTTCTTCATCAGCTTCAGAAACTGCCTTGAGAAGACAGCAAATTCCTCATCAGACATATTGCAGTCTGATGTACCTTGTTCTGAACTATTTGACTCAGTTGTCCTTCTAGGGGGAGAAGGATTCTTCTCTTTGCTCCTCTTGGAGCTATCAGCCTTAAAGGCCAATGTGTTTTCTCTGGCCAGGGATTTGCTTGATTTCTCTTCCTCCTTCCTTCCAGTCAGTTGCATTTCATAAGACAGCAGCTTCCCATACAAAGTTGATGATGTAGTATCTGCCAGCTTTGTCACTCCCCTAATGGCACATATCTTAGTGTCCCAGTCTCTAGTAAGATACCTTAAGAACTTGTCATTAAGTTCATAGTTGCTAAAGACCCAGCCATAAGTCCTTAACTAATTAATAGTTCTAAAGAACCATTCATAGCAGCTAGCTATGGTCTCCTCTCTGATCTGCTTGAAAGCCTCATACTCTTGATTAAGAATAGACTTCCTATCATCTTTGACTTCCTTAGTACCCTCCATGTATATCACTAGAGTGTCCCACATTTCCTTTGAGGTCTTGCAGTGCACCAGATTTTGAAAAGTTGAGTCATCTATGACACTAACTATAATGTTTTGTGCCCTCTTATCCATTGTAGCCAAGATGACTTCATCCTTAGTCATTTCAGCATAACTTTTAGGAGTCTTGACATTGCATCAAGGATAGATACCTTCAAGGGAATGAATGGTCCTTCTTGTACTGTAACATAGATTCTAGGACCAGAAGCCTCCATAAACAACCTGACTCATTCTTTCCAAATTCCAAAATTCTCCTTCTTGTAGAGAGGAAGATTTATGGAACCTAGTTCCTTATGGTTCTCTCCTGAACCCATAAGTATCTTATGTCTGCTACCTTGGAGATCTACTCAGACTGTTAAGCCTTTCTTGAGTAATCTCCCTCTGATACTACTTGAAAGTCTTTGAATTCAAGGGTAGCTAATCACCTAGAGGATGGGTGAATAAGTTATTAAGGACGTTTTGTTTTCTTTTGACCTTAACTGATTTAGGCTTTGTTGTGATTGATTATTTCTGCTTTCAAGACATTCACACATAGCACACAAAAGTTTTATATCGGTTCCCTAATGTATGGGTACATCCACTGTCCCTCCCGCCTTTCTAACAGTATGTTAGACAAGACACTTTGCCAATAACTCAGCTCCTCAGAGCTTACAACACGATCCCGCAGGACCACTCAGTCTCCTCCGAGACTTACAACTCGGGTACAGAACCCTACCACTCAGATTCAAGAATGAATCCTACCACTCAGATCTATACTAGATCCTACACTCAGCCTTCATAACTTAGGCTTACAATACAGATCTAACCCTCAGTCTTTATAATCTAGGCTTACATGTCAGATCTTGAAAATATCCTACAGAAATGAAGTAATTGTTGATATGAATTAGACTCTAGAGATTTATTCTCGGAGTTTACAGCTTCTTGAACTGAGGGAATCTCAGCCCAATTTTCTTCGCATTCACAAAGATGATGTTCTTCAAGAATATGATGCTTGTGCTGGAATTTACTCAGAAATAAGTTTCTGATTGTGTTAATGAAGGGGGGAGATCAAGAAGTATGGTCTTCAATAAGCTAACCTATTTTGGCAGAAATTAGAATGCTCTGCCTCTCCTTCTATCCTGAGAAATCCCTGAACAGATATCTTCTTCACCGATCTTGAGATTAATCTTTAGATTTGGCTCTGCTTGGATCGAGAAGTCCCTACAGCTAGGGCTAGCCTTGGTTGTTTCTTCTTCCTCAGAAAATATTCCTGATCATGATGTAGAAGATGTTGATTGCAGGAGCTAACTCAGAGAACCTTCAGATTCATCGAAACTACCTTCTTGTCTCTGCAATAATGGCGTGGGGGAAGAAGACGAAGCCCCACTCCTCTTTCGTGAAAATGAGTTGATTCCATCAACAGTTCTGGTTTTGATCTGATTCCATTGCCTTTTATAATCCCACCATCCAGTGACTCGATTGACACGTGTTGCTATGTTAATGACAGATTATAATCTTCATTTTATAGAATAAGACTGACGGTGATGTTAATGATGAATTGCAGCTCTTTCATAACCAATTTGAATTTTGTAGACTTGATGGGTTCCACCTTCATTTATAGGAGAACCCCCCCCCCCCATGATCTCCCCCAAATAATGGGACATGGGTGGCCCACCCCCTCCATGAACTCTCATGAGGAGGAAATCATGGGGGGTGGGGCCCGCCACTAACCCCATGGGGGAAAACCGCCGCCCACCGCCGCTTGCCGCCAACCGGGCGGCGTAACCGCCGCCGGCGACCGGCCTCCCGCCGGCCTCCGCGGGAGGGAGGCCGCGGCGGCCTCCGCCGCGGCCGCCGCCGCAGCTGCCGCCACCGTGGCGTCCCATTGCCGTAGGTGATCTCCCCGCCGTCAGATCGGGGGAAGGCTCTCCTCGCCGTCCGATTGGGAGGGTAACCACCCACCAACCCACCACTTTAGTGGTGCGGCCCGCCATGACCATCCCCTAGAGGCTATAAAAGGACCCCAGGGGGTCTTCATTCTTCACATTTTGATGCCCGAAGCTTTCTTCTTCAAGTGAGAGCTCTCTTGTCTCCTCTCCCGGCGTCGGCCTTGAGTCGCCGTGAACCACTAGCGGCCGCCCACGGACACTGATTGGCCCGCGAACAGACTCTTACTGTGGTTGGTTCGGTGAGTCGATCGCCGCAGGCTTGCTAGATGAGGCAAGTGCACCTATCGCAAGTAGTACTCGATATTCGGGAGAATACCGAGGTCATATTATTCCCGGGAACGGGTTGATTACCCCTACTCCTCCGAAAACACTATTATTTTACCGAAATAGAAATTGAGGGTTTTAAGTAAAATAGGAACGGAAATAGATTTAAGAAAATAGTCGATGAAGAGATAACTCCCGGTATCGAATTGCGTTAGGATTAAAAATAGATTTGAATAACTAGATATCTAAAGTTTCAATTTAATTAAAGCGGAAACTTGGCTGTGGAGGTTCAAAATAATGAGCGCACCTATCTCTAGGAATATCGTTCACCTAGACATTAAGGCTATTCGACCGGGCTCTCGTCCGACGAAGGATTCCCCTTAATGCCCGCAGTACGCTAAGAACCCCGCTATTGGGTGGGGAACCCAAACCGGTAGAGTTAGCGCGCCTCCTCTCTCGAGGGTTAGTGCGGAACTCTATCTACCCAGGGGTGATCTGTCCATACGCACGGCCTCTCGGCTAGCTAGCGTATGGATAACGGAAATAGAGCCCACACATCGATATGTGGGTCTACGCGTCGTTAACCCGGGGTAAACCTTAAGTTTTTTAATTAAATCGAAACATTAGACATTTGGTTATTTAAAACATTTTAGATCCCAAAGCTCTTCGATACCGAGGGCAAAAAACAATTAGCCACTCATCGGAATGGGGATAGCTTATATGTTTGGTTATGCGAGCGTTGTAAACTATTCGCTGAAAGGTTATAAAGAAAATAAGAAGAAAAGTAAAATATCCTAACATTAGAAAAGTTATGACAAATAAACACACCCGCACTCATTCAAACATATAACAAGAGACAAAAATAAAACTAAGTTACACATAAGAGAAAATTGCATAATTGACATTTGCAGGTCCCACTCAAACGAGTGGGGGAGGGAAATAATAGCTGAAAAGTGCATTATTGAAATTGCAAGTCCCACTCAAACGAGTGGGGGCGGAAAATAAAAGCTGAAAATTGCAAGTCATACTCAAATGAGTAGGACTGAAATGAAAGCGAGTCCTACTCAAACGAGTAGGAGAAAATAAATGCGATTACAGGGCTTTCTTAAATATTTACATCAAAATAAGGTCCGACCATTTAACTCCTAGCGAGTAGGCGGAAAATCAAATCCAGCCATTTAACTCAAGTGAGTAGGCGGAAAAATAAAGAATGAAAATTACAAGTCCTACTCAAACGAGTAGGACTGAAAATACAGACCAGCCATTTAACTCAAGTGAGTAGGCGGAAAAATAAAAGCTACAAACACTTTCTTGAATAAAATCCAGCCAATTAACTCAAATGAGTAGGCGGAAAAATAAAAACAACACACGCACTCTACTTGAAAGTAACTACTTACGCACTCGACATAAATAAACACACACACACACACACATAATTTAACTTACGAGCTGAAAAATATCTCATACACGCACACACTCGTGCTAAAATAATTGCAAAAATCAAAGTTATTGAAAAATTAAAATGACTGCCTCTCTACCGCTGGAATGCAGTAGAAATGCATAAAAAGGCAAAATAAAAATTGTTTGAGCAAAAAAGTTTTCAAATTAAAGTGAGAAAGGCAAGTGCCCGAAAAATTAAAACGTTTACATTTTTACCGTTAGATTTTGATAGAAATGCTTAAAAAGTGAAAATAAAAATTGTTCGAGCGAAAATTTTTTTTTGTAATTACTTAAAATGAAAGTTGATGAAAAATAAAAATAACAATTTATATATTCCTATAGTCTTGTAAAATGGTTTAAAAAGTGGGAGTAAGCTAAAAAGAAGCAATAGTTTTATAATTAAAACAAAGTAAAAGCTAAGTTAAGAGGGGTGAAAACCACCTTTTTAACGTTTTACAAGTTCATAAGAACGCATATTAAAGCATGAAAATCCTAAGTCTAACCAATTTTTAAGAATTTGAGAATGAAATCGGCCATAATAACGGCTATAAATTTTGTTATAATTGAAAGGAAAACAAGAACATTTTCGTTTTAAAACATGAAAGTATATAAGATTGATGAAAAGGAGGCCTTTTAGAGAAAATTCAGAGCATATAAGGATGAGAAAAATATCTATTTTATTAATAAAAGAAGTTGATTACAAGAGCTTAAACAAACTAACTTCAAAAAGGGGGAGTAGAGAATCCTTACATAGCACTAAAGCAGCTCTAACGGCAGCCATTATACATCAAAATGGTTCGGATTTTTGGAACCCTGAACTCATACAACAGCTGCCATTTTATAGGCAAAAATTTCCAAGTACACGCCCTCCGACACGGGCGTGTCGGGGGGCGGGTCAGCACTATTTTACAGCAGAATTCGGCGATCTGACGGATTTGACGGCAATTTGACTTTGTGGCCGAAAACGCGGCGGTCACGCCCCAGGTCACGGGCGTGACGGTGGGCGTGTCGTTCGGCGCTTAAAGGCGTTGTTGACTTCGGGATTCGCCGGCGGTAGTTTGTCGGGCGAGGTGGAGCAGTCACGCCCCACGTCACGGGCGTGACGGTGGGGCGTGTCGTTTGAGTCGACACTCGACAAACGTCGAGCGAAATTGTCGAGAGATGGTCACGGGCTTCGACACGGGGCGTGTCGGGCAGACACGGGCGTGGCGCTCATTGGACACGGGCGTGTGCCTCTTGGGTCGACGAATATCGAGTTGAAATCATCGAGCGGGATAGACACGGTCTTGGTCACGCCCCGTGTCGTATGGACACGAGCGTGTTGTCGGGCGTGTCAGGCTTTTCTCATCACAATTGACTGCTTCCCGGGATTTTGAGCTGTCACGCCCTGGTCACGGGCGTGACTAATATGTCACGGGCGTGACTTGGCATTTGTTTTTGCAGATTTTGATTTTTTCCTGAAAAATAAAAAAAAACAAGTTAGTATAATATTTACAAAAATAGGAGCATTTTATTGAATAAAAACAAGTAGAAATGACAAAAATAAATGAAAACGACTTATGTAATGTACATAAAAATAAGTATATTTACAATTCATCAAATACCCTCATACTTAAGATTTTGCTATTCTAGAGCAAAAGTTTGAGATGAACTTATAAGAAATAGAAAAAAAACTCTAAGTTTAGCTACCGCTTAATTAATTATAAGAGAGATCTAAATAAATAAACGGGGCGTAAGAGTTAAGTCCTAAATTTATGAAGATGATTTAAATACCGCAAAAGTTTTGGCCAAAAGACTTCTTGATATAATCAAATAGAAAGCAATAATTGTAATGGTTAGATTAACAAGAATAGTTTGGAATTATATGAACTTTTAGCCTATAGGAGTTTTACTGGAAATAATACAATTTACAAATTATGCTCTCAAAAAGATTTTTGAATTAAATCTAGAATCGTGAAATTGGCTAAGGGGGTTGATGTTTGTTTATAAAGAGGGTTTTGATTTTGAGGCGAGGTAATTTTTTCTCGAACCTCCATTTTTTTTGGAATATTAGGAAAATGAAATCTTATTTTCCTAATATCGATTTTTTTTCAACTTCATAATAAATTTTAACTCAATGTATATGTGTAGGAGTAATGAATTTTATCCTCTTACTCCATAACATATAATCTTTTTAATCTATTTGGTGCCTATGTTTACGAAACGAAATCTTATTCCCATTGACATAGGATCTTTTTAAGATAACAATTTTATCATGCCAAGTAGGTCATGATAGGAAGGTGAGAAAAGAAAACTAGATTTTTTATTAAAAATCAATTTTGAGAGCAACCTTAATAAATTATAAGTTTCAATTTTTCAGAAAGCTAAAAGTAAACATAATTGAATCCTATAATCGTTATTTTCTAACATAATACACGTGCTCCTATCAATGAAAAATTATAAGTAGTGCCTAAAACGAGTTTGCTATTTTTAACAAAGCATAATGAATTCTTTAAAACTTAACCCCGAATATTTAAAATTTTCAATCAATAATTAACAAACGAATAACAAACAAAGAATTAATAAAATTCACATATAAATAAACTCAAAGCAAAATTTTTGGATAGCAAGAAAATTAAGGATGTTATATTTGATTTATTTGTTTCAAAATATTTTTATTATTTTTGTTTTTTTTTGTTTTTTTGGTTTTTTAGAGTTTTTTCATCATCATTTTTGGTTTTGTATTTTGGTTTTGTTTTACTCAAATTTTTTTTTGAATTTTTGTTTGGTTTTTCTTTTTTTTTTGAAGTTTTGCGAACTTATTATCTTTTTTAGATTTTTAAGGTTTTGCGGAAAGTGCGAGAAAAAGAGACGGTATTTACAAGAATGAGAGAGAAAAGGAAGGGGGAGAGAGAAGATTTTTTTACAAAGATATTTACACAGATTTGTACAAAATGAAACTAAAATTTTTTTGGAATTTTGGTTTTATAATTTTTTTGGAATTTTGGTTTTATAATTTTTTTGGAGTTTTTGTTTTATAATGTTTTTGAATTTTTTTTGTTTTACATTTTTTTGAGTTTTTTGGAGAAATATGCGAGTTTTTTTTTCATTTTCAAAAAAAACTTAGGTTTTTGTGATTTTGTTTTCATTTTCAAATTTTTTTTTCATATATGTTTTTATGTTTAAAGTGCAGAAAATAGAAAGACAGTGAAGAAAATAGAAATACAGTGCAAAAAATAGAAATGAAAAAGAAAGCGAGAAAACACCCCATACTTAAGTCCAACATTGTCCCCAATGTTGTAACGTAAGTATGCGGAACAAAACAGGTAAGATAATATATACAAAGAAAAGAAAGAGATGGGGGGTAGAAGCTTCCCTGATAAGAGGTGGGGAAGGCGCAGTTTAGGAACCCTGCATTAGGAAGAAAGATAGCAAAGAAAAAGGTAAAGAGATAGCGAAAAAGATAAACATGGGGTGCCTCCTAGGAGCGCTTTGTTTATAGTCACGTAGCTTGACTATGTTGGCGGTTTATATATCCAGGAGTGTTATGGATTCGAAATTACCGCCCACAGGATCGCCTGCTATGTATAATTTTAAGCGATGACCGTTCACTTTAAACGAGCCTTTATCCGGGTGGGAGACGAGGACAGTCCCATAAGGCCAAACCTCTTCAACTTTGAAGGGGCCGGACCAACGTGATCTAAGTTTCCCGGGGAAAAGTCTAAGTCGTGAGTTATAAAGAAGGACAAGATCGCTCGGAGAAAAAGTTTTTTGGGGCTTGAGTTTTCAGTCGTGATAAAACTTAGAACGCTCCTTATAGAACTTATCGTAAGCGTTTGCACTCCACACCCGCGACACATCTTCGGACCGCTTGGTCCGCGCAGATACGAAAAAGAAAAGGGTCATCCCAAAAGAAATATTTCAAGTCAGAAAAGAATTTCTTCTTTTGCTGGCTCGAAAAGTCTTTTGGAAGCACCCTCGCAACTAAATAGTTCGCAAAATCTACTAACCACGGCGGGGAAGAGGAACTAGTAGTTATGACTAGGAGGCGTTCCTCGGGGAATCTGTCATTTATGTCAGATTCGACGAGCGCTTCCGCAACGGGATTTTCTAAGCGGGAGAGGTGATCAGCGGCTAAATTTTCCGCGCCCCTCTTATCCCGGATCTCTAAATCAAACTCCTGCAAGAGGAGGATCCATCGAAGAAGGCGGGGTTTGGCGTCCGTTTTCGCTAACAAATATTTTAAGGCGGAATGGTCGGTAAATACTATAACTTTGGATAGCGTTATATACGAGCGAAACTTATCGAAAGCAAAAACGACGGCTAAAAGTTCCTTTTCCGTTGTCGTGTAATTTCCTTGTGCGGAAGTGAGTGTCTTGCTAGCGTAGTAAATAGGATGACAATATTTGTTTATTCGTTGGCCAAGAACGGCACCTACGGCAATATCACTAGCGTCGCACATAATCTCGAACGGAAGGGTCCAATCGGGCGCCACTAAAATAGGTGAATTGATAAGTTTTTTTGTTTTATGAAATTAAAGGCAGACTCGCATTCGCTATCAAAGACAAAATTTGATTCCTTTTCCAAGAGGCGAGTAAGCGGCTTTGTTATTTTTGAAAAATCTTGAATAAAACGTCTATAAAAGCCCGCGTGCCCTAAGAAACTCCTAATAGATTTAACGTTGGAAGGCGGGGGAAGTTTTTCTATAATTTCAACTTTGGCCTTATCGACCTCCATCCCCTTAGACGAAATCATATGGCCGAGAACCAAACCTTCTCGAACCATAAAGTTACATTTTTTCCAATTTAAAACAAGATGCGTGTCCTCGCATCGCTGAAGGACACGATCTAAATTACTAAGACAGGACGGGAAAGAGCTTCCGAAAACAGAGAAGTCATCCATAAAGACTTCCATAATGTCTCCTACCAGCTCGCCAAAGATTGCCAGCATACATCGTTGGAATGTAGCGGGCGCGTTGCAGAGGCCAAATGGTATTCTTCGATATGCGAAGGTACCAAACGGGCAGGTAAAAGTTGTTTTCTCTTGGTCATCGGGGGAAATGGGGATTTGGAAAAACCCCGATAATCCATCAAGAAAACAAAAATACGGATGACCGGACAAACGCTCTAAAATTTGGTCTAAAATGGTAGAGGGAAATGATCCTTAGGGGTGGCATCATTTAGTTTTCTATAATCGATGCACACCCGCCAACCCGTAACAGTACGAGTTGGGATGAGTTCATTGTGCTCATTCTCCACTACGGTAAGACCGCCCTTTTTGGGCACCACGTGAATGGGACTAACCCACGTACTATCTGATATGGGATAAATAATCCCCGCATCTAATAATTTAATAATTTCGGCCTTAACGACGTCTTTCATGTTTGGGTTAAGACGTCGCTGCGGCTGAATAGTTTTGCGGCAATTATCGAGAAGGAAAATCTTATGGGTGCAGAAAGACGGGTTAATCCCCTTGAGATCAGAAATTTGCCATGCAATTGCGTGGCGATGTTTAAGAAACACTCCCAATAAATCGGAAGTCTTCGATTCGCTCAAATGCGAAGAAATGATAACAGGGAGTGTATCATCTTTCCCCAAAAAGGCGTATTTGAGTGAATCGGGTAGGGGTTTGAGTTCAAGGCAGGGTGGTTCTGTTAACGAGGTTTTAATTCCTATGTCTTTCTTACCAATTGGTTCGAAAGGCAAGTCTATAGAGGTATCCTCATCGCAGTTAAAATTTTCAAGCGCATAAATATGGTCGAAAAATAGGGGAAGAACAATCTCCGATATATGTGTCTAAATTATAACAAAAGTCATCGCTCGATGACGAGTCTCCTATGGAGGGATTAATAGAGAAAGTAACTTCGTCATCTCCTACCCGAAGGAGGAGACGACCGTTACTGACATCAATTAATGCGCGAGAGGTAGCGAGAAAAGGGCGACCGAGTATAATTGGTACATCAGTGTCCTCCTCGATGTCCAAGATGACGAAGTCTATCGGAAAGATAAACTTATCAACTCGGACAAGTACATCCTCCACTACCCCGAAGGGAAACTTAACCGAGCGATCCGCTAGTTGGATTCGCATTTTAGTAGGGGCCGGAGTGCACAAACCTAATTTTTGAAAGAGCGAGAACGGCATCAAATTAATGCTCGCGCCTAAATCTGCAAGAGCGTATTTTACTAATATATTGCCAAAAAGGCACGGGATGGAGAACCGTCCCGGGTCATTTCTTTTTAGGGGCAATTTATTAGTAAGAGCCGCGAAGCAGTCAGCATTAAGAGAAATATGCGAAATATTTTCTAATTTTTGTTTATTGGAAAGAAGTTGTTTTAGGTATTTCGCATATTTAGGCATCTGAGAGATTGCCTCGCAGAAGGGAACATTAATATGAATTTGTTCTAATAATAAAATAAATTTTTCGAACTGCGCGTCCTTACGCTCACTATTGAGCTTGTGCGGATACGGCAAGGGCGTTTTAATAATTTTTTCATTTAAAATTTGTAAAGGCGGTGTAATCAAAGAAGGGGGAAGAGGGGTTAGAGGTGAAATATGTACCTGAGGATCGGTCCGTTTTGGATCGATCACCTCCTTTCCGCTACGGAGGGTTATAACGTTGATATTTTCCCGCGGATTGGGCTCCGTGTTTCCGGCAGTGCCCGAGCGCGCGCTCGACATCATTCGCGCTAGCTGTCCAATGGAGTTCTAAGTTTTTTAGCGATCCGGTGATGTTCCGAATATTTGACTCTTTGGAAGCGATATATTTAGAAAAATTCTCCTCCATCGGGGAGGGTTTTGGAAGAGGGGGAGGCGGCAGAAATCCGGGCGCGAAAGAATTGGGCCGGCGCTGCCCATTATTCGCATTGCTCCATGAGAAGTTGGGTTGGTTCCTCCAACCCGGATTATAGGTATTGCTATAAGGGTTGTTATTGGGGTTGAAGGAAGGTCGCCCAGCATTTCCCACGTAGTCTACGAATTCATTTGCTACGCCGGCATTAGGGGGAATCGCCCAAGGCGGAGTGGTGGAGGCAGCAGACATCTCCGCCACCTGCTTCGTCAGCCTTTCGACTTGAAGGGCTAAGTGGGCAGTGGCATCCACTTCAAAGAGGCCGGTCGCCTGCTTGGGACGTCCCCGCGGGACATTCCATTGGTAGGCGTTCATATCCATCTCTTCAATAAGAGCTTGGGAAGCCTCGGGGGTCTTATTATTCAAGGTACCCCCGGCAGCCGCGTCAATCATTTGACGCGTCTGATAATTAAGCCCATTGTAGAAGATTTGGACCTGCAACCACGCAGGCAGTGCGTGGTGCGAACACTTGCGGAGGAATTCCTTAAAGCGCTCCCAAGTCTCAAAAAGAGACTCAGAATCGTTCTGCACGAACGAAGAAATGTCCGCCCGTAACTTTGCAGTTTTGGCGGGCGGAAAATACTTCGTTAAGAACCGCTCCGCAAGCTCGGCCCAGGTGGTGATACATCCTCGTGGGAGGGAATTCAACCACAACTTAGCTTTGGATCTGAGGGAGAATGGAAAAATGCGCAAACGAATGGCGTCATCAGTGACGCCATTAATCTTAAAAGTGTCGCAAATCTCCAAAAAACAAGACAAATGAACGTCGGGTCCTCATCCGGCTGACCATCGAACTGCACGGCGTTTTGGATCATTTGGATAACGCTCGATTTGAATAATACGACCAAAAACTTGATTGGCCCGCGAAAAAACTTGATTGGCCCGCGAACAGACTCTTACTGTGATTGGTTCGGTGAGTCGATCGCCGCGGGCTTGCTAGATGAGGCAAGTGCACCTATCGCAAGTAGTACTCGATATTCGGGAGAATACCGAGGTCGTATTATTCCCGGGAACGGGTTGATTACCCCTACTTCTCTGAAAACACTATTATTTTACCGAAATAGAAGTTGAGGGTTTTAACTAAAATAGGAACGAAAATAGATTTAAGAAAATAGTCGATGACGAGATAACTCCCGGTATCGAATTGCGTTAGGATTAAAAATAGATTTGAATAACTAGATATCTAAAGTTTCAATTTAATTAAAGCGGAAACTTGGCCGTGGAGGTTCAAAATAATGAGCGCACCTATCTCTAGGAATATCGCTCACCTAGACATTAAGGCTATTCGACCGGGCTCTCGTCCGACGAAGGATTCCCCTTAATGCCCGCAGTACGCTAAGAACCCCGCTATTGGGTGGGGAACCCAATCCGGTAGAGTTAGCGCGCCTCCTCTCTCGAGGGTTAGTGCGGAACTCTATCTACCCAGGGGTGATCTGTCCATACGCACGGCCTCTCGGCTAGCTAGCGTATGGATAACGGAAATAGAGCCCACACATCGATATGTGGGTCTACGCGTCGTTAACCCGGGGTAAACCTTAAGTTTTTTAATTAAATCGAAACATTAGACATTTGGTTATTTAAAACATTTTAGATCCCAAAGCTCTTCAATACCGAGGGCTAAAAGCAATTAGCCACTCATCGGAATGGGGATAGCTTATATGTTTGGTTATGCGAGCGTTCTAAACTATTCGCTGAAAGGTTATAAAGAAAATAAGAAAAAAGTAAAATATTCTAACATTAAAAAAGTTATGACAAATAAACACACCCGCACTCATTCAAACATATAACAAGAGACAAAAATAAAACTAAGTTACACATAAGAGAAAATTGCATAATTGACATTTGCAGGTCCCACTCAAACGAGTGGGGGCGGGAAATAAAAGCTGAAAAGTGCATTATTGAAATTGCAAGTCCCACTCAAACGAGTGGGGGCGGAAAATAAAAGCTGAAAATTGCAAGTCCTACTCAAATGAGTAGGACTGAAATGAAAGCGAGTCCTACTCAAACGAGTAGGAGAAAATAAATGCGATTACAGGGCTTTCTTAAATATTTACATCAAAATAAGGTCCGACAATTTAACTCCTAGCGAGTAGGCGGAAAATCAAATCCAGTCATTTAACTCAAGTGAGTAGGTGGAAAAATAAAGAATGAAAATTACAAGTCCTACTCAAACGAGTAGGACTGAAAATACAGACCAGCCATTTAACTCAAGTGAGTAGGCGGAAAAATAAAAGCTACAAACACTTGCTTGAATAAAATCCAGCCAATTAACTCAAATGAGTAGGCGGAAAAATAAAAACAACACACGCACTCTACTTGAAAGTAACTACTCACGCACTCGACATAAATAAACACACACACACACACATAATTAAACTTAAGAGCTGAAAAATATCTCATACACGCACACACTCGTGCTAAAATAATTGCAAAAATCAAAGTTATCGAAAAATTAAAATGACTGCATCTCTACCGCTGGAATGCAGTAGAAATGCATAAAAAGGCAAAATAAAAATTGTTTGAGCAAAAAGTTTTTAAATTAAAGTGAGAAAAGCAAGTGTCCGAAAAATTAAAACGTTTACATTTTACCGTTATATTTTGATAGAAATGCTTAAAAAGTGAAAATAAAAATTGTTCGAGCGAAAATATTTTTTTTGTAATTACTTAAAATGAAAGTTGATGAAAAATAAAAATAACAATTTATACATTCCTATAGTCTTGTAAAATGGTTTAAAAAGTGAGAGTAAGCTAAAAAGAAGCAATAATTTTATAATTAAAACAAAGTAAAAGCTAAGTTAAGAGGGGTGAAAACACCTTTTTAACGTTTTACAAGTTCATAAGAACGCATTTTAAAGCATGAAAATCCTAAGTCTAACCAATTTTTAAGAATTTGAGAATGAAATCGGCCATAATAACGGCTATAAATTTTGTTATAATTGAAAGGAAAACAAGAACATTTTCGTTTTAAAACATGAAAGTATATAAGATTGATGAAAATGAGGCCTTTTAGAGAAAATTCAGAGCATATAAGGATGAGAAAAATATCTATTTTATTAATAAAAGAAGTTGATTACAGGAGCTTAAACAAACTAACTTCAAAAAAGGGGGGAGAGAATCCTTACATAGCACTAAAGCAGCTCTAACGGCAGCCCTTATACATCAAAATGGTTCGGATTTTTGGAACCCTGAACTCATACAGCAGCTGCCATTTTATAGGCAAAAATTTCCAAGTACACGCCCTCCGACACGGGCGTGTCGGGGGGCATGTCAGCACTATTTTACAGCGGAATTCGGCGATCTGACGGATTTGACGGCGATTTGACTTTGCGGCCGAAAACGCGGCGGTCACGCCCCAGGTCACGGGCGTGACGGTGGGCGTGTCGTTCGGCGCTTAAAGGCGTTGTTGACTTCGGGATTCGCCGGCAGCAGTTTGTCGGGCGAGGTGGAGCAGTCACGCCCCAGGTCACGGGCGTGTCGTTTGAGTCGACACTCGACAAACGTCGAGCGGAAATTGTCGAGAGATGGTCACGGGCTTCGGCACGGGGTGTGTCGGGCAGACACGGGCGTGGCGCTCATTGGACACGGGTGTGTGCCTCTTGGGTCGACAAGTATCGAGTTAAAATCGTCGAGCGGGATAGACACGGTCTTGGTCACGCCCCGTGTCGGATGGACACGGGCGTGTTGTCGGGCGTGTCAGGCTTTTCTCATCACAATTGACTGCTTCATGGGATTTTGAGCTATCACGCACTGGTCACGGGCGTGACCAATATGTCACGGGCGTGACATGGCATTTTTTTGCAGATTTTAATTTTTTCCTGAAAAATAAAATAAAACAAGTTAGTATAATATTTACAAAAATAGTAGCATTTTATTGAATAAAAACAAGTAGAAATGACAAAAATAAATGAAAACGACTTAAGTAATGTACATAAAAATAGGTATATTTACAATTCATCAGACACCAGCGCTCCACCACCACGTAGCCAGCAGGAAAACGTCCAAGTCCCCGCAAGAGCCAAAGGAGGAAGACGACCGCAGCCAGCAAGTGAACGCAACCAGAAGAGTCAGAGCACCGAGACCATCCTACACATTCCAACGTCCAAGCTACTCCCGCGGCGCAGCCTGTTGCCCGTCGGGAGTCGGTCTCTCTCTTTCCCCAAGCTGTAACGGGAGCGGCCTGTCGCCCCGATTCTCCAACACACTGTAAACACCGAAATCTAGTGGACTTTGACTAGCACAGACCCGGTCACGTGATTTTTTACCCATTTAAGGGGTTTTTCCACGTCATCACATCTTGTGTCAACTTTCTGCTTTCATTGACTATGTGCGCGCTCGACCGCCTCGTGAGCTAAGGCGGTCCGAACAAATCCGGCCCGACCGGGTCGTCGAGTTAGTCCGCAATAGTTTGGCGTCGTATGTGGGAAGAGTCTCAGCATCCTTCGAAGAGCAAGATCACAAGCATCGCCCCCGCCAAGTTCAGCTTTAATGGCAAAGAGAAGCACCCGCACCGCTGAGGGCTTCGCACTTGGCAGAAATCCCGAGCCCGCACGTTCACACTCTCTGGTGGACGTACCACTGACCGCTAAGGCTTCGTTGCCTCCTGTTACTCCCCTGGAAGGGCGCGTCCGCCGGATGGAAGAGCAGCAAATAGAAATGCTCGCCCTGCTGCGAAACCTTGGAGCGCCTCAAGCACCCTCCCAGCAACCAGCTCGAGCAGATCTACCGCCACCGCCGAATCTGGGCCGACCCCAGGAAGTCCTCCCAGGGCAGGAGATATCCGAAGAGTATTCTGATGCTGCGAGTTCCGCACACCCTGCCCAGAGGAGAGCGAGAGCGGACCACCATCATGACCCTGCAAATGAAGTACGTCTACCTCCGCCGGAAAGGTTTACTCGGGAAGAAATTCGGGAAGTCATCGCCGAAGAATATCGTCAGGCTGGTGTAAGAGACATTCGTGCCCGCCGACCGTTGTGCCAAGGTTCCCCTCTGACACCCCAGATTCTGGATCATCCAATCCCAAACGGATTTAAACTCCCAAACTTTGAAACATTCGACGGGACTGATGACCCGCTAGAACATGTCAATCATTTCACCACTATCATGAGAATCTACAATGCTCAAGACCAACTCCTCTGTCAGGTGTTCACAACCACTCTCAAGGGACAAGCCCGAACATGGTTCCATTCGCTAAGGGCCAATACCATCACTAACTTCACAGAACTGACAAGGCAATTTGTCGATCAGTTCATTGCCAACCGCAGGATCATTCGCGACCCCTCTCACTTATCCGGAATTCGTCAGAACGAAGGAGAAACTCTCAAGGATTTTTTTCCGACGTTTCACCACCGAAGCCCGTCAAATTCCAGGAGTGGACCCCGAATTACTGGGAGGCGTGTTCCTCGGAGGCGTCCTACCGAGTGGATTCTACTCAGCACTAATGCGAGAAACTGTTCCTAGTTATCCCGACCTCGTACATCGGGTTGAAGCCCAGATCGCCGCGGATGAAGCCATAGAGGCCCATCGCCAACAATTTGATGGCTCCCAGAAGCGCAAAAGAGAAAGAGAGCAACCTCCGCAACGTCAGGAGGGGAGGTTCCGGGATGATCGCCGCAACGGGCAGCGTCGGCGAGATCCTCAAAGAGATCAGCCCCCCAGAGATTTCACCCCCCTCAACACAACACGCACCAACGTGTTGTATGCTATACAGAATGAGTCAGCCTTACAACGACCAAAACAGCCAGCTCCTAATCCCAGGAATGACCAGTCCAAATATTGTGAGTTTCATCGAACCACGGGACATACGACAGAAGATTCTGCCCGCCTAAAAGAAGAAATCGAACGCCTGATCCGCCTAGGACTTCTCGGCAGATTTTTTCAAGGACACGTGCAAGATCAGCGCGACACGCCTAGACCACTGAGAGATCAGCAAACCCCCCACCCCCCTGTAGGAACAGGTGGTAGGCAGATGGTTGGAAACATTGAAACCATTGCCGGACCGCCCATTCTCTCCGCTCAAGTCTTCTCAGTCAGAAAGCAAGGAGAGGCCTACGAAGATAAAAGGTTCAAGCAAGATTCCACCATAACCTTCGGAGATGAAGACCTGGTCGGCCTCCGAACACCTCACCAAGATCCCCTAGTAATCAGTGCTAGAATTGGGGACCCATGTGATAACGTTAAGCGAATCCTCATCGACAATGGGAGCTCCATCGATGTTCTGTTTTCTGCTACTTTGCAGAGCATGGATATCTCCACCCAACGTTTAACTAAGGCAGTCGGACCAGTGTACGGCTTCGACAAGCACCCAGTTCAGGTACTAGGAATGATTACTCTCCAAGTTACCATGGGAGAATTTCCAAGACAGGTGACGCATGATATCCAGTTCGTGGTAGTAGATTCAAGCTCCGCATATAACGCTATCTTCGGAAGACCCGTACAAACTATCTTCAAAGCCATCCCTTCAATTACTCACCTCGCCATGAAGTTCCCCACTCTGGGAGGTATTGGAGTCGTTCGCGATAATCAAGAGACTGCAAAGAATTGCTACTCCAAACAAGCACAACCTACGAGCGCCACCACGTTGAATATCGATGACTTCGACCTCCGCGACGAAGCAGTATTACAGCGAGGGATACCCATGGAAGGGCTAATCGAGGTCCCTCTCTCACCAGCAAACCCCGCTCGCACCATCCAGCTCAGATCACTCCTAGCACAACAAGAAAAGGAGGAACTGATAGCCTACCTCCGGAACAACAAAGATATCTTCGCCTGGGCCCCTGAAGATATGCCCGGCATAGATCCTCACATTATCCAACACTCCCTCAACATCAACCTGGCATGCAAGCCCGTTAGCCAAAAGAAAAGAAACTTTGCTCCTGAATGTCTCCTGGCAATCAAAGAAGAGGTAGAAAAGCTCCTTAGCGCAAATTTCATCCGAGAAGTGAATTACCCTACCTGGGTAGCCAATGTCGTCCTGGTAAAGAAGTCTTCAGGAAAATGGAGGATGTGTGTGGACTACACCAACCTCAATCAGGCATGCCCTAAAGATAGCTTCCCGCTCCCAAGAATTGATCAGCTAATCGACTCAACCGCCGGACACCAACTCCTTAGTTTCATGGATGCCTACTCTGGGTACAACCAGTTTCAAATGAATCCAACCGATGAAGAACATATAACCTTCCGAACTGACAAAGGTATATACTGCTATAAAGTTATGCCTTTCGGGCTCAAGAATGCAGGAGCCACCTATCAACGGCTCATGAACAAAATCTTCAAAAATCCTATCGGCAAAACAATGGAGGTATACGTAGATGACATGCTGGTGAAGAGTGTTCGTCGAGAAAGCCACTTGGAGGACCTCGAAAAATATTTTAAGATACTGCGACAGTACGACATGAGACTTAACCCCACCAAGTGTGTGTTCGGGGTCACGTCAGGAAAATTTTTAGGATTCATGGTAACCCAGCGAGGCATGGAGGCAAATCCTGAGAAGATTAAATCCTTGGAGGACATGTCACCGCCCCAATATCTCAAAGAAGTACAAAGGCTGAATGGGAGAATCACACCACTTTCTAGGCTCTTGGCACGAACCGGGGATAAATATCTCCCCTTCTTCAAGATTCTCCGAGGAGCAAGAGCTACCGTTTCCAGTGGACGGATGAATGTCAGTCAGCCTTTGAATCACTGAAGCAATACCTGCCCCCCCCCCCCCCCCCGCTGCTATCAAAACCAGCTCCAGGAGAAGTTCTATTTTTGTACGTCGCTATCACACCAGCCGCGTTGAGTTCAGTACTGGTAAAGGACGAGGGAGGAGTTCAACGCCCCATCTACTACCTTAACAAGATCCTCTCTGATGCAGAAACTCGGTATCCGGCTGCGAACAAGACAGCCCTCGCACTTGTTTTCTCAGCAAGGAAGCTTCGTCCCTACTTTCAGGCCCACACCATCAAAGTACTAACAGAATTGCCTCTCCGCGCTATTCTTCAAAAGCTAGAAGCTTCCGGCCGATTAATCAAATGGGCAGTCGAGTTGGGAGAATTCAACATCCATTTCCTACCACGTCCTGTCATTAAGTCGCAAGTTTTGGCAAACTTCGTCGTTGAAAATACTCTACCAACAGATCCAGAAGCTGTCTCAGCAAAGCAAGGTCAAGGATGGACCCTATACGTCGACGGAGCTTCCGGCATTGAAGGTGCGGGAGCCGGGCTACTCCTCATAAGCCCAGAACACGTCACGCTAGAGTACGGGCTCCGACTCAAATTCCCTACCACTAACAACGTAGCAGAATACGAGGCCTTAATTGCAAGACTCAGGCTTGCCATTGATTGCCATACCGTCAAGTTAACAATTTACTCTGATTCTCAACTCATAGTGTCCCAGGTAGAAGGAGATTACGAGGCCAAAAGCGAGCAGCTTGTCCAGTATCTCCAACTGGTAAAGTCTCTCCTGCAACAGATACAACAAGTCCAAATTCTCCACATCCCCAGAGAGTAAAACAGTCGAGAAGACGCCCTGTCAAAGTTAGCTACGTCTCACACCCGCTATCAGTCTAGAAGACGTAGGGTAGAAGAAGTTTTCTGTCCTAGTATCCAGGGGCCTTGGGAGGTAGCAGAGATTGAAGACTCAGAGGAATCATGGATCATCCCACTTGTCAATTACTTAAAGAGCCAGAAACTTCCGGAAAATCCCAAGGAAGCCCGTCAATTAAGGATGAAGGCAGCTACGTTCACATTGATTAACGAAGAACTTCACAAGCGATCTTTTGTAGGACCTTACCTAAAGTGCTTAGCAGGAGCCGATGCCGAGTATACTCTTTGCGAAGTCCATCGAGGAGTTTGCGGAGAACACTTGGGCGGAAAAGCCTTGGCTCACAAAATCCTGCGCCAAGGCTTCTATTGGCCCACCATGAAGAAAGAAGCAACGGACTTCGTTCAAAAGTGCAAGAGCTGCCAGATGCACGCCAACATCCCCAAGCAACCACCCGTCGCCCTTACCATGCTCCAGGGGCTTGGCCATTCGCACAATGGGGAATTGACCTCCTCGGCCCTTTGCCACTAGCTTCAGGACAAAGGAAATTCATTATCATGGCCATCGACTATTTGACCAAGTGGGTGGAAGCGGAACCTCTGGCCAAAATTACTGAGGAGAATGCGAAGCAATTCGTGTGGAAGAACATTGTTTGCCGCTTTGGCATACCTGCAATCATCATCACCGACAACGACACTCAATTCTCTGGAAGATCCTTCACCAAGCTGTGCGAAGACTTGAAAATCGAGCTACGACATACGACACTGTCACACCCTCAATCTAACGGGCAGATCGAAGTAACTAACTGAACCATCCTAAAGGGGCTAAAGACAAGGCTCCAAGACGTAGGGGGGCAATGGCCCGACGCATTCCCCAACGTGTTGTGGGCATATCGAACAACGGCAAGAACCCCTACATGAGAGACGCCGTACAATCTCTGCTATGGAACTGAAGCGATCATTCCAGTAGACATCGGCGTCCCAAGCCCTCGGGTGTCCCACTTCAACCTTCAGACAAACGACGACGCTCTCACAGATAATCTGGACCTGATCTCCGAGATCCGCGAGGAAGCCGCCCTCTGGTCTGCAGCCTACCAACAACGTGCAGCCTGCTATTACAACCGCAAAGTGAAGTCGCGTCCGATTAATGTTGTGGACCTGGTCCTTCGAACTCTCGAAGCAGCTGGGAAAGGAACACATGGCGACAAGCTGTCCCCGACCTGGGAAGGCCCCTTCATCGTCACGGCAATGGTGAAGCCAGGAACATACAAGCTGCGGAGCGCAGAAGGAAAAACTCTCCCTCGCACCTGGAACGCACAGAACCTACGCCGATTTTATCAGTGATTACCATTTTGTAATTATCTTATTTGTGTATTGTTTAAGACTATGTAAGCTGTGGGCTCAACCCCGTGCACATTATCTTCGTCCAAGTATTGAATCATGTTTTCTACGAACCCCATTGTTGGATCCCTAGTTGATTTGGGCTAGGTTCACTAACTTAGGATGTGACCCAACATGTATAGCCAGGGTCAAATTTGTGTCCTAGAGTCTAGGCCAAGTCCTTATAGTCAAAATCAGATGGACCAGCTATCAACAAGACTATCAGAGACTCAAGACTTAGAAGATTTCAAGACTAAGTAAACTGAGTTCGACGTTCGTCGAACTCAGTTCGACGAAAGGCGTTCTCAGCTCGACGATCTTGAGATATTTCTCTAAGCTGAGCTCGACGATCTGCATTCTCTGTTCGACGAAAATTGGGACACTTCAACAAACTAAAGTCAGGGTAAACTCTAGATTTGTCTAAGTCCAACTTCAGGCTTTGGTCGACGAACAAGATTCTGAGCTCGACGAACTTGAACCTCAAGTTCACAACTTCTCAGGTCGACGAAGTCAACTTCTCAGGTCGACGAACTCAGTACTCTACTCGACGAACTTCAGACAGAAAAGGCAAAGGTTGTGAAGTATGCAAGTTCTGTTATAAGCACGACGAACAGAAGCTGTCTGGTCGACGAACACAGAATCTCAGCTCAACGAACTGTGAACTCAGTTCGACGACTCCTGTTCTTCGTTCAACGATTCCAGACTAGGTCTTCTCCAGTTTTTCGTCCCTTTTCTTGGCGATGATTCCTGAGTAATTAATGCTCAATCTTCTCGGAATGTTACCGTTAGAACGAGCATTGATCATGGATTATTACATGCCGTTTTTCCATGGGATAGTTAGGGAATTCATTGATTGTCGCTTCCTTCCCAGGCCGACTGCATTTACTGCTCACAGATTCTAATTTCGAGTGTGTTCTTCAGTCAGTTTTTAACAAAAAGAAGAAAAGATTAAGCAGTGATACACACAGACAGACATTACATTCAAGAAGTCTTTCAGAAATCAAAAGTTCTTTTCTGCAATCAGCCTAGGCCAGAGAACATCATCATCTAGAAGAATAAGAACATACAATCTCTATCAAGAGTCTTCTTCCTTCAAACCTACAGGACAACTTCAGAAGGACAACAATAACTCTATCTGTCAAAGAACTTCCTGAAGCATTCTCTGGTCAAGGCAATCAAGCTTTGAAGACCTGTCACCCTGAAGCAGTGCTCCAGATTTCCTGATCCATTCAAGATCTCAGGGGGAGCAATCTGCTGAAATCAATCCACTAGTCTTCTCAGTTGTTATTGATAAATAGAAGACACCATCACCCCTTTTCCATCTTCTGTACTGGGTTTTAAGTCCCTTCAAAATTATTCCTGGTTGCAAGTCTCCTACCAAAAGACTTGAGGTTTTGGTTTTTGAGCACTTGAACAAAAGCTCATTAGTGTCAGACACCTGATCAAAAATCTGAGTGGATTCCTACCAGGGTGGTAGAAGAGTGGATGTACCCAGGTTGGGGAACCACTATAAATTTCTTGTGTCGTCTGGTTGCCCTCTTTCTTTTGTTTTGGTTGTGTTCTGTGATTTGTTAGGTTGCTAGCTTATTACTTTATTTGCTAATCTATTCACCTAGGATTACTGCAAAGTTGTAAAGATTTTGTAAGAGTGCACAATAATCTATTCACCCCCCCCCCCTCTAGAGTATTTCAGATCTAACCTTCACTTTCAATTGGTATCAAAGCGAGGTTGGTTAAACTACCACACCTTAAGAGGTTAATTGGTTGTACAGGATAACACCTGAACCATAAAGATCCCTCTTGTTAGATCTGATTGTTTTGTTTCCTTTATTAGATTTATTTCTTCACAGAAATGGCTCAAAACAAAGATTATGCAAGCATCAGACCTCCAGTATGCAATCTTAACAGATTTATCATCTGGAAGGCAAGAATCAAATTGTATATGAATTCTATTGATGAAGATATTTTTTCTTCCATCTTGACAGAAGTACCTCCAGCACCTGCAGCTTCTACAAGCACCTCTACCAACATGACTGCAGTACCTCCTCCAGATAATAATGATGCTTACAAGAAAGCCAAAATTGCAGATGCAAAAGCAATGAACATCTTGGCTCAGACTATGTCAGATGATATATTTCAGAAGGTGGCTGAGTGAACCTCAGCCAAGGCCATTTGGGACTCCCTCAACCAAATGGTAGCTGGTTCAGCTGATGAAAGGAAAGACAGGAGATCAAATCTCATATCCCTATATGAGAATTTTAAGAAGGATGAGGCTGAATCAGTTGCTGAAATGTACAATAGGTTGAGCTCAATCATCAATGAGCATAAAACCTTGGATAAAGATATCACTCTTACAGAGGTGAATGACAAAATCTTGATGTGCTTCCCTAGCTCTTGGGACTCAAGAATCTGGCCCATCAAAGAAGCTAGAAGACTAAATGAGATATCAACTGAATCTCTGCTAGGCAAACTAAAGTCTTATGAGCAGTTGATTAAATCAAGAGAAGCAACTGAACAGAAAGCAACAACTCCAATGAGAAAAAATCACAGTATAGCTTTCAAAGCATCAGAGGAAAGTGAGACCTCAACATCCAATGAAGAACTAATGAGCCTCTTTGCAAAAAGATTATATAAGATGGCTAGAAAGGACTTCAGAAGAAAATCATCCAGGCAGGATGATAAGCCCAAAAATGACAAGACATCAACCAAGGAGGTTGTGTGCTTTGGATGTAGAAAGCCTGGACATTACATCTCTGAATGTCCAGAAAGCCAGAAGAAGGAGAAAAGCAGAGAAAAGGACTCCAAGAGAAAACACAGCAACAGACCCTCCTCCAGCAAGTACAAAAAGAGAGACAAAGGCTTTGTTGCTGAAACATGGAGTGATACTGAAGAAGAATCATCCTCTTCCAGCTCAAGTGAAGAAGAGGAAGAAGCAAGATCCAAGGAGGTTTGCCTTATGACAATTGATTCCTCCAGGAGCAGTTCAGGATTAGAAGGTGAATCTGAAGATGAGGCAGCCTCATAGTCAGAGGCAGATCAGGTTCTTTCAAGTTTTAATTTTAATTCTGATTCCTTTAAAATTGAATTCAAGGCTATGTGTTTAGATTTAATTAGTTCATAGAAAGAAATAAAAACCCTTAGAGAAAAACTAGGAAATCTTGAATCTGTTAACTCAGAAAATCTTAAACTAAAAGATCAACTAACTTTAGCACATGAGCAGATAATTAAATTAAAATCTGATTTATGTGAGGCCAAACAACTTGAGCAATCTCTCAATGGAAGAAGTCTCAAGCTGATGGACATAATAAGCACAGTAAATGCCAGATTAAATGGCAAGCTGGGCTTGGGTGCATCATCAGGTTTGCCCCCCATAATTAAGAAAAATATTCTTACCACACCCATTAAATTTATTTCTGCCAATGGAAAAGAAAAGATAATAAACAAATCAATGTCTGAAAACAATCCAAAACTCATAGACAAGAGCAATAGAAATCAGAAAACAGCTAATAAAAACAAGGTTCAGCAGCATTCGTCGAACCCAGATCGACGAAATGTGGCCCGTTCGTCGAACCTAGATCGACGAACGCTGAACGCAAACTTCAGTAATAACAACTCGTCTAACTGCGATCAACGAACTTTGTATGGTTCGTCGAGCAGAGGTCGACGAACATGGGGTACAGAAAATGATTATTGTCATTCTCTGAGCAGAGATCGACGATCTCAGCCCTATTCGTCGAACTCTGGTCGACGAACTTATAAGAATTCGTCGAACCGAGAAGGACCAAACATAAATCATTTCTCTTACAGAAATTCTAAGCCAGCTAATAAACCATTCAATCTGATAGCTGATTGGGTTATTCAACCTAGGAGATATCACCCTTTAGCTTATAAATCTCAACCTACTTTGTCAGTTATATCCAGCTTTTCTTTTCAACAAAATAAAGGACCCAAGGTAACCTGGGTCAAGAACAATTAATGTTTGTTTTTCATTTCAGGTAAAGAGTTGTCCAAGGGTAAGTCAGACCTGGTACTTGGACAGTGGTTGCTCCAAGCATATGACAGGCAGCAAGGACAATCTATCTAATCACAAGTCCAAGCTAGGACCAAAGGTGATCTTTGGTGATTCAAATAGTGGCCAGTCTGAAGGATATGGAGCAGTAAAGATTGGAATAGTTACCTTCAAGAGAGTAACATATGTAAGAGGACTCAAACATAACCTAATATCCATAAGCCAATTATGTGATGAACGTTATCAGGTACACTTTAACTCTACCTCATGTTCTATTATTAATAATGAAAACAAAACTGTTTTAATTGGAATTAGACAAGGTAACATATATCTAGTAGACTTTATTTTTGTCAAAATTGATGTTTGTTTACTCAATATCACTAGTAACCAAAATGAGTTGTGGCATAAAATATTAGGCCATGTAAACCTTAAAAACATAACTAGGTTATCTAAAGACAACCCTGTTAGAGGCTTGCCTTCTGGTCCCTACAAGAAGAAAAACCTATGCAGGGCTTGTCAATTAGGCAAGCAAACTAAAACTAGTTTCAAATCTATTAATAAGAGTGATTCACCTAGGATTTTGTATTTGCTTCATGTGGACCTATTTGTACCCATTGCAGTACAAAGCGTAGGAGGGAAGTCTTATACTTTAGTAATTGTTGATGACTTCTCCAGATTTAGTTGGGTGGCCTTTCTGAGAACTAAGTCAGATACATTCAAGGTTCTTACAGATTTTCTCAGGACCATACAGATTGAGTTCTCTACTCATGTTGCACTGATCAGAAGTGATCATGGCACAAAGTTTGAGTCTCTTCTTATGCATGAGTTCTGTGAGAAGGAAGGTATCAGGCAGTGCTTCTCAGCTCCTAGAACTCCCCAACAAAATGGGGTAGCTAAAAGGAAAAATAGGACACTCATTGAAGCTGTAGACACATTATTGGCAGATGCTTACATGTCATTATCCTTTTGTGCAGAAGCTGTAAACACTGCTAACTATGTCCTGAATAGAAGTCTTATACATAAGCTGAAAAATAAGACCCCCTATAAATTGCTTAAAGGGAAGAAACCTAAAATCACATATTTTAAAGTTTTTGGTTGTATATGTTATATTCACACAAACAACAAAAATACATTAGAAAGTTTGAGGCTAAGGCTAAAGAAGGGATTTTTCTAGGATACTCCCAAGTAAGCAAGACCTATAGGGTTTTTAATAAATCATTTCTTAAAATTAAAGAGTCAGTCCATGTATCTTTTGATGAAGCTAACATGTCTTATAAGCAGAAAGAGATTTCTACCATAAGCTCTTTGCAGGTTCCATAACTGTGTGAGTCTATGGATGGACTAAACCTTACCCAAGAGGTGTCAACCCATCCTTCTCCACAGGTTGCTGAAGACAGTGAAGAAGAAATTCAAGTGGAAGTGGCTGAACTTCCCTTAACAGCTAATAACATTCCTCAAGAGGAATTATATAGAAGTTGTTGCTGAACAAACTCCACCCACTGATCTTGTCACACTTAGAGATCACCCCAGATCTCAAGTGATTGGAGACATTTCAGCAGGTGTTCAGACAAGGCATCAACTCAACTAAGACTTGATGCATGCCTGTTTTCTCTCTCAGATTGAACCTCTCTCCATCCATGAAGCTGAGCAAGATCCCCACTGGATCATTGCAATGCAAGAGGAACTAAATCAGTTTGAGAGATGTGGAGTTTGGGATTTGGTTCCAAGACCTCATAACTACCCAGTTATTAGAACCAAATGGGTCTATAGAAACAAGCTAGATGCTCAAGGAAACATTGTGAGAAATAAGGCTAGGCTTGTTGCTTAGGGCTACAGGCAAGAGGAAGGAATTGACTATGACCAAACCTTTGCCCCTGTTGCAAGGTTAGAGGCCATAAGAATATTCCTTGCCTATGCAGCTCACAGGAGATTCAAAGTTTTCCAAATGGATGTCAAAAGTGCATTTTTGAATGGAGTGCTTCAAGAAGAGATTTATGTGGAACAACCTCCAGGTTTTATCTCTCTAACTCAACCCTCTTTTGTATTTAAATTGCATAAAGCTCTCTATGGTTTAAAGCAAGCTCCAAGAGCTTGGTATGAGACCTTAGCAAGCTTTATTTTAGAGCATAAATTTACAAGAGAAACCATAGATAAAACCCTTTTCACTAGACATCATAAGGACCAAATCTTGTTAGTACAAATATATGTGGATGACATCATCTTTGGGTCTACTGATCCCAAATTATGCAAGAGGTTTGCTGACCTCATGCATTCCAAATTTAAGATGAGTAGCATGGGTGAGCTTTCCTACTTCCTTGGTCTCCAAGTGAAGCAGCTCCCTGATGGTATCTTCCTCTCCCAAGCTAAGTATGTTAAAGAGCTTATTAAGAAGTTTGGGATGGGTGATGCTTCAGGAATGAAAACACCTATGGCTACCAATGATGTTGTGGATTCTGATGCAGCAGGGAAACCTGTAGATCAGAAGCATTATAGGGCAATTATTGGATCCCTATTATACCTAACAGCTAGCAGGCGTGATATCATGTTTGTCACATTCCTTTGTGCTAGGTTCCAAGTGAAGCCCAAAGAATCTCACCTTATTTTCTTAAAAAGAATTTTGAGATATATAAAGAGTTGCCCAAATCTAGGACTCTGGTATCCTGAAGAGTCAGAGTTTGAGTTAACTGGATACTCAGATGCTGACTATGTTGGATGTAGAGTGGACAGGAAGAGTACCTCTGGAACTTGCCAGTTCCTGGGTATGAGGCTTGTCTCTTGGTTTTGTAAAAAGCAAACATCTGTGTCTACATCAACTGCAGAAGCAGAATATATGGCTGCTGGCAGCTGCTGTTCACAAATGTTATGGATACAAAACAAACTCCTAGACTATGGTGTCAACTTAAATAATTCAACATTTTTTTGTGATAAGACTAGTGTTATTGCTATAGCACAGAATCCAGTTCACCATAGTAGGACCAAACATATTGATATAAGGCATCATTTCATTAGAGATAGTGTAGACAAAAAGAAAATTAACCTAAATCCATATTCCTACTGATTTACAGAGAGCAAATATTTTCACCAAACCTTTGGATGAGAAAAATCATCTGTTCTTTATAAATCAAGTGCGAATGATCAATGGAGAGGAGTTAAATTAATTTTTGACTGCATTCGATGAATTTTCCAGAGTTCGTCGAATGGAGTTCGATGAATTAGGGAAAGTTTGAGAGATGCTCGTCGAACGGAGATCGACAAATTTTTTGTGTGGAAACAATTTTCGTCGACCGGTGATCGACGAACTTTGCTTCAGAAGATATGTCGTCGAACGGAGTTCGACGAACTATGTTCGTTTCTTCTGGATGAGATCGACGAATTATCTATCTATAATTTATTTCGTCGACCTCAGTTTGGAGAATTGTTTTCTTTCGTGGAACGGAGATTGTCGATTCATATTCTGGAAAACCTTATATCTAGGTTTTCTTCGACCTCCATCCCGCGCTTTCTGTTCCCTTGCACTTGATCACCGTTTTCTCTATCTATCTTGCAGGTGATCTCAATGGCGATTCTGGCAGGAGCTCTAGCCGCAATGAAGTTTGACACTGGCTTTGATGTCGACTTCGACTCATTCCAGCACTCAGATCCAATCTTCCTCTATATTCTGGAACTTCTGGAAGAACAGAATCTGAAGAATCTGATGACCACCCGGATAAAGTTGGCAGGAACAGAAATCAGGGAATGGGTCTATACTTCAACCACGTCTGAAGACAATATCATGACAGGATCAATCGCCGGTAACGCTGTCTCCTTAACCCCCGCAGTGTTAACTGAAATTTTTGGTTTGACGAATGGCGACGAGGAATTAGAGCTTGATTCTGAAGAATTTACTATGATGGTCAATCTGATGGGTTATGCTGGTGACAACCCTAACAAACTGTTGAAGAAACATCTGTCTGCGCCATATAAATTCTTAGCAGACTTGGTTGGTAAAGTGCTACTCGGCAAACATACAACACACGACTACATCACCAGACAACATTTTCTGGTCATGTGTGTCATTGTCAACAAGAGGCAAATAGAATCGGCACAACTACTGTTTGACTTGATAAAGAAGAAGAATACCAAGAAGGAAGTATGTTTTGGAAGGATCTTAGGGATCTTCCTCAAGGAAAAGGCTGTTGAATCCCTGGTCTCCCAGACCATATTCGTTAATGCCAGTAAAAGGCTCACATGTGCCTTATTTGGCAGGTGGGAGAGGACAGTCACCAAGCCCACTAAGGCTTCTACCTCTTCCACCCAAGCTTCTGAAGGCACCAGGGCTGTTAAAGCCACTCCCACACCTGCTGAGGAGATTCATCCCACTCCACCATCTCTTCCAGCACCCCTTCCAACAAAATAACTCACTTCCTCTCCCATTCCTTCTTCAACACTTCAATCACAACAGCATACTCCTGTGCCTACTCCACCTCCATCTCCACCACTTGACATCACTAACATTCCATCTTCCCCCCTTCAAGCAAATCAACAACCAACACCTCCTGCTTCCCCTCATGACTCATATATTCCTACACCACCACAGTCTCCACTTTCCCCACATTTATCCTCCATCCCATCTTACATCCTACCCTCAGACACTGTAATACCAGATGCCACCCTTCCATCCTCATCACCCTCCACTCCTCACATACATGTTGTTCCACCCTCCATTCCATCACTAGTTGCTCCCTCCTCCATACCAAATGCAACATCCTCTCCCACTTCCTCATTTGATCCCTCTACCATATCCTCTATCCTCACTATCATCACCCCCCTTCTGAAATCCCTTATAGCAGAGGCCATCACACCTCTTGCTACCACCATTCAATCTTTATCTGCCCAAATCTCTGCTCTTACTACTGCCCCCTCCTCAGTCAAGGGCCTGGCCTCAGTTCCTACTGAAATCAGGGAGGGGGAGATGCCTGATGATGAAGCAGCAGCACCAGCTTCAGATACTTCAGCTTCAGCAGATACTGCAGATACTCCAGTCCCCACAGAAGTATATCCAGATTGTACAGATACAGATTTAGTTGATTTACTTGATTTTATTAATTCTGATATGGACATTGCTGAAACTTTTAGTGATTTTATCCTCAATCCCACAGTTAATTTACAAGAATTGCTGAAAAAATTTGACACTGTACATTTGCATTATCTTCCAGAAGACTTCACTAAGCCACATTTGGCTATTGTGCCTTATACTTCTCCTGTTAGTCCAGCAGTTGCTAAGTAACTCTGTGACAATTTTGAAATTCCAGTTTTTGCTCCAACCTCTGCAGCTATTCCATCCTCTCCAGAAGCTATCTCAGTACCAATCTTTGTAATGGATGACTCACTTATGCCAGATCTGGATGAGTTAATCTTGGTTGATATTGAAGAAGAAAATAAGGCAGCAGCTGAAAGCTCTATCCCAATTACCTCTGATTCTTGTACAGTCTCTTCTTCAACTACTGCTGAAACTCCAGTTTTTGAAACTTCTGCTTCTGCTACAGAAAAGGCTGTCATTGATGATAAAGCATTGAAAGCATTGGATGCTTTATATGATAACCCTCAGGGTTCTGACAGTGAAGATGATGAAGATGATGATGAAGATGATTCAGATGAAGAAGCTGTTAAGAAGAAGAAGCAAATGTTGTCAAAGAAAAGGAAGGCTCCTCCTCCTCCTGCTCCTAAGCTCAATCCAACAGCTGACATTCCCTACTACATCTTGCATAATGTTACTCCTTACAAGGGCATGCCCGCTTGGATGTGGCTGTCAAAGAATCAGCAAAAGGAGAGGAAAAGAAGTAGGAGATACTCTCCTCCACCAGTTCATAGATATAGAAAAGATCCACCTCCTCCACCTCCTCCAGCAGCTGGTGCCACTGGCTCTAGCTCTCAGGGATCTGCCCTATGCAAACCTATCAAAGACATCAAGGGAGATCCTCTGGAAGCAGTCAGCAAAGATATCATTCTTCAGGAAATCAACAACAGCAACATCAACAACATCAGCAACAACAACCTCAGCAGCAACATACATATGTAGAACAGAAGGCTGACAGCCCCAAAAGACCATATTCTCGTCCTATTCCTTTTGAGGATCCTGAAACAGCTAACACTGCAAAAATGGCCAGATTCCAGGAACTGATTGGCCTATCATTGATTAATAAGGCAAAAGCTGAAGGGAAGGACATTTCTGGATTAACAACTATGTCAAAGTATAGAAAAGAAGAACTTAAAAAGGTTTGACAAAGCAAACAAGCTCTTCAATGTTGATGATTACATGAAGCTCCATCCTGAAGCAGTTGTCCCCAGAGCTACATCACTGAAGATTATTGGGGCAGCTGACATGACAATGACACAGGCACAGGCTTTAGATCCAAATAGAGAAATTATCTTTAAAAAGCCAGGAGAGAAGACTAAAGAGGACAAGTCCATGCAAAAGAAGCAGAAGAAGTAATCTTTACTTTGTTTCAATTTCTTTTTGTATTTGCTTTCAAACTATGTTATTTGTTTAAACAAAGCCTATGTACATATATATCTGCTGCATGTGTTAGTAATTCTCTGTCAGATATATCTTTTTTTGCTTTGTTTATCTATATGCTTATGTTTTGAGTCTATTAGTGACCTCACCCAAATAGGGGGAGATTATTGGATCCCTAGTTGATTTGGGCTAGGTTCACTAACTTAGGATGTGACCCAACATGTATAGCCAGGGTCAAATTTATGTCCTAGAGTCTAGGCCAAGTCTTAAAGTCAATATCAGATGGACCAGCTATCAACAAGACTATCAGAGACTCAAGACTTAGAAAATTTCAAGACTAAGTAAAATGAGTTCGACGAAAGGCGTTCTCAGCTCGACGATCTTGAGATATTTCTCTGAGCTGAGCTCGACGATCTGCATTCTCTGTTCGACGAAAATTGGGACACTTCAACAAACTAAAGTCAGGGTAAACTCCAGATTTGTCTAAGTCCAACTTCAGGCTTTGGTCGACGAACAAGATTCTGAGCTCGACGAACTTGGACCTCAAGTTCACAACTTCTCAGGTCGACAAAGTCAACTTCTCCGGTTGATGAACTCAGTACTCTACTCGATGAACTTCAGACAGAAAAGGCAAAGGTTGTGAAGTATGCAAGTTCTGTTATCAGCTCGACGAAAAGAAGCTGTCTGGTCGACGAACACAGAATCTCAGCTCGACGAACTGTGAACTCGGCTCGACGATTTCTGTTCTTCGTTCAACGATTCCAAACTAGGTCTTCTCCAGTTTTCCGTCCTTTTTCTTGGCGATGATTCCTGAGTAATTAATGCTCAATCTTCTCGGAATGTTACCGTTAGAACGAGCATTGATCATGGATTATTACATGTCGTTTTTCCATGGGAGAGTTAGGGAATTCATTGATTGTCGCTTCCTTCCCAGGCCGACTGCATTTACTGCTCACAGATCATTTCGATTGTTCTTCAAGCAGTGCAGTGACACACAGACAGACATTACATTCAAGAAGTCTTTCAGAAATCAAAAGTTCTTTTCTGCAATCAGCCTAGGCCAGAGAACATCATCACCTAGAAGAAGAAGAACATACAATCTCTATCAAGAGTCTTCTTCCTTCAATCCTACAGGACAACTTCAGAAGGACAACAATAACTCTATCTGTCAAAGAAGTTCCTGAAGCATTCTCTGGTCAAGGCAATCAAGCTTTGAAGACCTGTCACCCTGAAGCAGTGCTCCAGATTTCCTGATCCATTCAAGATCTCAGGGGGAGCAATCTGCTGAAATCAATCCACTAGTCTTCTCAGTTGTTATTGAGAAAGAGAAGACACCATCACCCATTTTCCATCTTCTGTACAGGGTTTTAAGTCCCTTCAAAATTATTCCTGGTTGCAAGCCTCCTACCAAAAGACTTGAGGTTTTGATTTTTGAGCACCTGAACAAAAGCTCATTGGTGTCAGGCACCTGATCAAAAATCTGAGTGGATTCCTACCAGGGTGGTAGAAGAGTGGATGTACCCAGGTTGGGGAACCACTATAAATTTCTTGTGTCGTCTGGTTGCCCTCTTTCTTTTGTTTTGGCTGTGTTCTGTGATTTGTTAGGTTGCTTTGCTTATTACTTTATTTGCTAATCTGTTCACCTAGAATTACAGCAAAAGTTGTAAAGATTTTATAAGAGAGCACAATACTCTATTCACCCCCCTCTAGAGTATTTCAGATCTAACCTTCACTTTCACCCATGTATGCAAACAAAAAGGACAACACGCGCAACACCGTGGGGGCCTGCCCCCCTCACGAAGAAGCCACGAGCAACCCTCGTTCAAACTAAACCGCGAGCAACCCTCGCGCGACACCGTGGGGGCCTGCCCCCTCACGAAGAAGTCGCGAGCAACCCTCGCGCAACTAAGCCGCGAGCAACCCTCGCGCGACACCGCGGGGGCCTGCCCCACGAAGAAGCCGCGAGCATCCCTCGCGCAACTAAGTCGCGAGCAACCCTCGCGCGACACCGTGGGGGCCTGCCCCCCTCACGAAGAAGCCGCGAGCAACCCTCGCGCAAACTAAGTCGCGAGCAACCCTCACGCGACAACATGGGGGCCTGCCCCCCTCACGAAGAAGCCGCGAGCAACCCTCGCGCAAACTAAGTCGCGAGCAACCCTTGCACGACAATGTGGGGGTCTGCCCCCCTCACGAAGAAGCCGCGAGCATCCCTCGCGCAACTAAGCCGCGAGCAACCCTCGCGCGACACCGTGGGGTCCTGCCCCCATCACAAAGAAGCCGCGAGCAACCCTCGCGCAACACCGTGGGGGCCTACCCCCCTCACGACGAAGCCGCGAGCATCCCTCGCGCAACTAAGCCGCGAGCAACCCTCGCGCGACACCGTGGGGGCCTTCCCCCCTCACGAAGAAGCCGCGAACAACCCTCGCGCAAACTAAGCTGCGAGCAACCCTCGCGCGACACTGTGGGGGCCTACCCCCTCACGAAGAAGCTGCGAGCATCCCTCGCTCAATTAAGCCGCGAGCAACCCGCGCGCGACACCGTGGGGGCCTTCCCCCCTCACGAAGAAGCTACGAGCAACCCTCGCACAAACTAAGCCGTGAGCAACCCTCGCACAACACCGTGGGGGCCTGCCCCCCTCACGAGGAACCCGCAAGCATCCCTTGCGCAAGCAAAGCCGCGAGCGACCCTCTCGCGAGCCCAGCGGCAAACATCACTCGCTCACCATGAGACACAAACCTAAGTTATGCAAGGTAAATAGCAATCCAATGCAAACAAACTACCAACTGACATAGAAACGATGACAATGTCATAACAGGGCAAAGCTAAAAAGATACAACTACCATCAGCAAAAACAACCAAAACCCAAATAAGGGGCAAAGCAAAGTACAATCAAATGTAAAGCGTACCAAGACAAGAGTACCACTACTCGTGTTCAGCATCGGAATGCTCATCCTCAGAGACATCTGCAAAACTGAAACTGGAGGTATCACACCTCAGGCTCTTGCTGACAAAGCAAAAATCCTTCGAGACATCGCGTCGGAGCGCCAACTCGCGCACATCATCCATCTGAGGCTCCACCTCCTTGGACCAAATATCGTCACGAACCTCCTCCGTGATCAGGCTACGGTCTCGCATATAGTCCAGCGACTCCAAGTACTCCGCGAGCCCTGCAGCCTTCAGCTCTGACGCATAGTCATCAGAGGACAGCGTCTCCACCTGCGCCTTCGTCGCTCAAAGCTGAGTCTCAAGGCCTGAGACCTCTTGTTGTGCCGCCTGTAACTGGGCCCCCAAGCTTGAAGTCTCCTCCATTGAATGCTTCAACATCTGAGTGGTCCTCTCCACCAAAGTCTTTTCCACTTCCAAGGCCGCACGAGCATCCTCTAACTCGGACTTCAGCTCCGAACCAACCCGGCGGAACCGCGCAAGGTCCCTGTCATGTTCCTCCCTTAAAGAGGCAAGCGAACTCGTCGTCGATCGAAGCTTCTCCTGAAGAGTAAGGTACCCATCCTTCAGGCTCACGTAATGATCATTCCAGGTCAGTGCAATCTGCGCTTGGGTCTCTATCTGCACAAAAAGGAAAAGAGCAAAAGTTAGCCTCTATGGCAAAAAACAATAAGGGAAAAAAGCCTTGACGACAAACCAAATCCATACCGCATCGCTCATCGCCCTCAAGGAAGAGGACATCCGCGAAGCAGCCACACCAACAGATGTCAGGGGGACAGGGGAAGTAAGTATCTGCACCTCAGGAGTCAAATCATGGCAAGCATCAGAGGTCACCGCTGCCGCCACACAGGGTCGCGAGGTGGTGCTGACACCGCTTTCCTCTTGCGATCCCCTCCTCGAGAAGTCTCCGCTGGCCGGCCTGGGTCTGCCGAAATACCACACTGCACCAACCGCTTCTCCTCCACATAAACATAAATACTGAATATACGATTGGCCAACTCACGAGGCTCAGAGAAACCAAGCACCGGGGAAAAGTCCCGCACCTTCCCCCTCACACGGCGGTAACGGTCGGGAAGAATATCCCACACCTCAGGAAGACTCCATGAAGTCTTGACATATCCGAACAAAGTGTTGTCATGACGACGGTCTATGCGGGCCTCAAACTCCAACCAGGCCTTGTTGCTGCGTACCTCCATACGCTCGCCACCATCGGAACAAACATCGCACCAATCCCAAAATTGGTCCAGAGAAAACCGGCCTCCATGCTCGCGGAAGAAAGCAACTAAGCCCATAATCCGAACAATCCCGGCCGGGACAAACTGGGAAATAGTCACCCCGCAAAACCTCAAGATCTCGACCACCTCCTCGCACGGCGGGAAACGGAAGCTGGACCTCAGAGAAACTTCGCAAATCGTCAGCCAGCCACGAGGAGGATTTTGAACCCGCTCCTCAGGGAGCGGGATCCTCACTTCCAAATCGGCAGGGAGCCTGTATTTCTTCCTCGAAATATCCACGCCATCTTCAGTCAAAGAAGAACGCAAACGCATCGGGCCGGAGGAGCGCTTTGAGACCTGCGCAGGAAAAAAAATCAAAAGTTCAGAATCACCTGAAGAACACAACCACACAACCCAAGTGGCGCGCGAAAGAGGGCGCCCGCGCAAGTACGCGCATAGCAGGAGCACTGCAGGCCACGCGACCCGCGCGCCCGCAGCCCGCACACGCGCAAAACCACAGGCGTGCGGCTTGCGCATGCGGCCGGCCCACACCCGCGCGGAATGCCTGCGCGCGCGGCCTGCGCGCGCAGGCACGGCCTCCGCGCGCGGCTCGCCGCGCGCGCGGCCTGCTCGCGAGCGCGCGGCCTGCGCGCGCGGCCTGCTCGCGCGCGACCTGAGCCGCGCCCGTCTAGGGCCGCGCCCGGTGAGCGCACGGCCGGGGCACACGGCCGGCCTCCGCGGGCGCGCCCACCGGCGCGCGCAGCCGTCCCATGCCGCCGGCGCGCGTAAGCACCGTAGATGCCCCCGCCTTTGCGTCAGTACGTCATCATCACCCGTCTGATTCCCCTACGAATACCTTGGAAGTGCTGGCCACCACTGCCACATTCCTCTCACCGGAAGCCGTCATGACAGCAGAAACCAAAAGAAATCTCTCCTCTCTCCCTCACTTCGCTCTCGGACAGCAGAGATTTGGGGGGCAATTGATGAGTTCCACCTTCATTTATAGGAGAAAAGCCCCCCCCCCCCCCCCCATGATCTCCCCCAAAAAATGGGTCATGGGCTGCCCACCCCCTCCATGAACTCTCATGAGGAGGAAATCAAATGGGTGGGGCCCGCCACTCACCCCATGGGGGAAAACCGCCACCGGCCGCCGCCGCCGCCAACCGCCGCCGCTTGCCACCAACTGGGCGGCCTAACCGCCGCCGGCGACCGGCCTCCCGCCGGCCTCGCCGGGAGGGCGGCCGCGGACGGCCGCTTGGAAGCCGGCGGCCCGGCCACGGCAGGCCGTCGGCCACGCCGCCGGCCTCGCCACGGCAGACCGCCGGCCGGCCGGCCCTCGGCAGGACGACGTAGCCCACTGCTAGGACGGCTGCTCCCGCTGCCGGCCGCCCGGTAGATCGCCTAGCCGCCGGCGGCCCGGCCGCGGCAGGCCGCCGGCCAAGCCGCGGCAGGCCGCCAGCCTAGCCGCGGCAGGCCGCCGGCCTAGCCATGGCTGGCCCCTCGGCAGGCCGACGCAGCCGGCCGCTAGGCCGGCCGCTCCCGCTGCCGGCCGCCCAGCCGATCGCCTAGCAGCCGCCGGCCCGGCCACGGCAGGCCGTCGGCCATGCCGCGGCGGGCCGCCCGTCTAGCCGCGGCAGGCCGTCGGCCTAGCCATGGCTGGCCCCCGGCGGGCCGCCACAGCCGGCTGCCGCCGCCGGCCGCCCGGACGGCCGCCGCCGGCGGCCGCCGTGGCGGCCCATCGCCGTAGGTGTTCTCCCCGCTGTCTGATCGGGGGAAGGCTCTCCTCGCCGTCCGATTGGGAGGGTAACCACCCACTAACCCCCCCACTTTAGTGGTGGGTCCCGCCATGACCATCCCCTGGAGGCTATAAAAGGACCCCAGGGGGTTTCATTCTTCACCTTTTAATACCCGGAGCTTTCTTCTTCAAGTGAGAGCTCTCCTGTCTCCTCTCCCGGCGTCAGCCTCGAGTCGTCGTGAACCACCAGCGGCCGCCCACGGCCACCAGCGCTCCACCACCGCGTAGCCAGCAAGAAAACGTCCAAGTCCTCGCAAGAGCCAAAGGAGGAAGACGACCGCAGCCAACAAGTGAACGCAACCAGAAGAGTCAGAGCACCGAGACCATCCCACACATTCCAACGTCCAAGCTACTCCCGCGGCGCAGCCTGTTGCCCGCTGGGAGTCGTAGTCTCTCTCTCCCCAAGCTGTAATGGGAGCGGCATGTCGCCCCGATTCTCCAACACAATGTAAACACCGAAATCTAGTGGACTTTGACCGGAACAGACCCGGTCACGTGGTTTTTTACCCGTTTAAGGGGTTTTTCCACATCACCGCATCTTGTGTCAACTTTCTGCTTTCATTGACTGTGTGCGCGCTCGACCGCCTCGTGAGCTAAGGCGGTCCGAACAAATCCATCCCGACCGGGGCGTTGAGTTAGTCCACAACAAGACTTTTGTTAACTTTGCTGACGTCAGCCATTTTAGACTTAGGAAATTTCAGACAACTACCCAGGCGTTGAGTGCGTTGAGTGAACAAGCATTACTCAACAAAACTGGACTTATGCAATTTTCTGCTCTACTAGATGTTGAGTGAATAAGCTTCACTCAATGCTTTTGAACTTAGTCAGCATTTTGCATCCTTCTGCAGCTCTATGCGTTGAGAGCGTTGAGTGAACTGGCTTCACTCAATGCCTCTATACTTTGTCAAATCTCCTTCTATCTAAAGTCATTGAGTGAGTTGTCCTCACTCAATGTTTTCTGCCTTTGCCTCTGAAATCTGGCGTTGAGAGCGTTGAGTGAACTAGCTTCACACAACACTTCTAGACTTAGCTGATTTTTCGGTTTCCTCTTGGTTGTTTACATTAGCTTGACTCAAAGCCTTTTGATCTTGGCATTGAGTGAACAAGCTTCACTCAACGCTTCTATACTTAGTCGAATTTTTTGACAGATTTGATGTGGCTTTAACTGAAGCAGCTTGATTCAACACTTCTGGCTATATGGCGTTGAGTGATTTGTCTTCACTCAACACCTGTGGAGTTAGACGCATTTCTGCCTTGCCAACACTTAAATCTTTGACTGTCTGCCTTCTCTCAGCGCTGTTAGATGTATGACATTGAGTGAATTAACTTCACTCAATGCCTGTAGACTTAGTAAATTTTTTTCTCCAGCAACTGCCTTGATATCTAGCGTCGAGTGAGCTTGCTTCACTCAATGCCTGTGGACTTAGGCAAATTTTTGCCTTTCCAGTCAGCTTTTTTGAGTCCACCTGACAATGTCACTTGGACCACCTATCCATTTAATATGAAAGTGAGAGATCTTAAGCAAAAAGGCTAGAGTTTGTCACAGCACAAAAATAAAATAAAAACTAAATAGAACAGAGCAGATCAAGCCACACAAAAAAGACACAAGGATTATATAGTGGTTCCCCAAATCTGGGTAGTCCACTCTTCTACCACCCTGGTAGGAATCCACTCAGGTTTTTTATCAGGTGCCTAACACCAATGGGTTTTGATCAGGTCCCCAAAAACCAAAACCTCAAGTCTTTTGGAAGGAGACTTGCAACCAGGAATCACTTTTGAAGGGAGATGACAACCCTTTATACAGGAGGGGGTGAGAGAGTGATGGAAGTCTTCTCTTTCTCAATATACAACTGAGAAGACTATGTGGATTCAATGATGTTAGCAAATAGCTCCCCCTGAGATCAGGAAAACTGGAGCACTACTTCAGGGTGATAGGCCTTCAATCTTCAGGCCTGGACCAGAGTACTCATCAGGAACTTCTGACTGATAAAGTATTTGTTGTCCTTGAAGTTGTCCTGCTGGATTGAAGGAAGAAGACTCTTGATAGTGATTAGATGTTCTCCTTCTTCTTCAGATAGTTGTTATCGCTCTAGTTTAGGGCTTCTAGTTACTGTAGTGATATGTTGCCCTTACTGTATCTCTGTCTATATTTTGTATTCTCTATGTTATATCCCTGTCTCTATTCTCTGTATTTGAATTCCGTAGACTTGATGGTGAAAGAAACATTCCCGAGAGTGAAGATGCTTTGGAAATTGATCCTCACTTAATTCTTCTATAACTGTCCGTTTGAACGGCTGTTTTCACTAGGAATGTCGACTGTAATTAATCCTCAATTAATTCTTCCGACTGTTACTGATTGCACAGAAATCGTTGAGCTGAACTTTCGTCGAGTTCATCGATCGGCGACCTGAGTTCGACATTCGTCGAACTCAGCTAGATTCGTCGAGCTGAATATCTTGCCTGCGTTCGTCGACCGGAGCTATCTGCGTTCGTCGACCGGAGGTTGCAGTTCATTGAGCTTAGCTTCTGTGTTCGTCGACCAGATGACTGGCTGTCTTAAGTTCAGCGATCGTCGACCTGAGAAACTGTTGTCCACTAATCGTCGACCTGAGTTCGATGTTCGTCGAACTGATTTACTGTCTTTGTCTTCACTGCATTTCTTGGACTTCTTTCAGCAATTCTGGAGAAACCTTCTGAATGACCAAGCCTAGAAATAATCTTATGACCCATGATTATACATGTTGGGTCAATCTCATATTCCTAATAGTGTTCCTTACCCAAATCAGAACTAGGGTTCCAACACAATATGACATAGACAAACCTGCATGCATAACCTTAAACATACATTAAATACACCTAAGTGTATACCACTGACTGTTTGACTTCTAAAAAATCTGGGACATTGAGATCAATGGACACAACAAAAATTCTACAAAGTACAGAAGCGTTGAGTGAAGGCAATTCACTCAACGCCAGCTCAACAATAAATTCTTCTAAGTACAGATGCGTTGAGTGAAGACTGTTCACTCAGCGCCTACTCAACATAGAAATCAGCTAAGTACATAAGCGTTGAGTGAAAGTTGTTCACTCAACGCCTCATCAAGATGATAGGAAAGTCAAGTATGAGTTGAGTGAAGAAGGCTCTCTCAATGCACTCAATGCCTATCAACAGAAAGTTTGTCAAAGGACAAAAGCATTGAGTGAAGCCAATGCACTCAATGCCTATCAATAGAATGTTTGTCTAAGGACAAAAGTATTGAGTGAAGGTCGTTCACTCAACGCTTCCTTAATAGAAATATTGGCTAAGTCCAAATTCGTCGAGTGATGACTAATCACTCGACGCCCAGTGAGATAGAAATCTGTCTAAGTATTTTTGCATTGAGTGAAGGTTGTTCACTCAACACCTATACTAATTTGCTTGAATTTGGTTAAGTCCACAGATGCTGACGTCAAAAAAATTAAAAATTGTTGTGGGAATTCTATAGTACGCGACAAACGGTGTCGCACCCCTACTGTACGACATTTACTGATAAAGTAAAGTTACAGCCAACAACTACAGCGGGTCCCACTAATCAAAGAGTCGTTGGATGGCAAAAGATAAAAAATGACAAATCAGATAATAAAAATTTAATATTTGGAAAAGCGAAACTTCATCTTCTTCCTCTCGACATTGTTGTAGAGCTTGAAGAACAAGTTCAAACTTCTAATCTAAGAGTTCAAGAAGATAGTTGTTGTCATTCTCACCTGCAACAGCAAGTTCAGAGAAATTTCTCTGAGGTAGAAGAAGCGGCCAAGGCTAACCCTAGCTACAGCAGATTAGTTGATAGAAGATAGCTATTGTCATTCTCACTTGTAATAGCAAGTTCAGAGAAACATCTCTAAAAAAGGAGCAGCAAGTGCTCACCCTAGCTGTAGTCACTTCACAGCCCAAGCAAATCATTCTTGAAGAGCACTCTCTGGAGCTGTGAAGAAGAAGATATCTGGACTGAGTCAACTCAGTTTAGAAGAAGGTAGACACAGAGAAAATCTCTCTGGAGTATTGATCATCATCAACAAACCTTCCATCTAGTAGGATCATTTGGATCTGAGTGTAAGACTACTTTATAAAGGTTGAGTGTAGGATCTTTTGTAAATCTGAGGTAGGATCGTTGTGTGGATCTAAGGTAGTGCATGTGTGCCTGAGCTGTAGGACTTATGCTCAAGTCTGAGGTAAGAACCTGGACTGGATTTGAGTTGTATGGCAGTTTGCCTGAGGTAGGATCTATTTCAGATCTAAGGTAGGAGAGTATTACTCTCTGAGTTGTAGAGCTATCCTCCTAGCCTGAGTGTCAGACTATTAACTTAGTCTGAGGTAGGTGATCTTTGGATCACTTAGCTATAGGAGCAAGTCTTGCTCTGAGTTGTAGGGCCTTGTGCTAGAGGTAGGTCCTGGAGGAGACTGAGTGATCCTGAGGGATCTGTGTTGTAAGCTCTTTGGAAGAGATATTGGAGAAATGACATGTCTAACACACTGTTAGAAAGGTGGGAAGGATAGTGGATGTACTCATAATCTGGGAAACCACTATAAATCTTGTGTATGTTGTTCGATTGTCTTGAAAACTAACTTAATCTAACTCAAAACACACTAAAGCAAGGAAAAAGTCTTAAAAGACTAAAAAACCTATTCAACCTCCCTCTAGGTGTTTAGCTACTCTTGAAACTAAAGACTTTTAATGTGTTACAGGAAGCTCAATACTCCTGGTAAGTAGGACTAACTAAATCATCTTGGCTCGTTGAGCGGTCAAGCGCACAAATAGTCAGAAAAACACAGAACAAAATAGGTATCATTTTTTGATGTGGAAAACCAATAAACTGGGTAAAAAACCACGTGGTTGATTTGGTGTCAACGAAACTTCCACTAGATAGCATGATTTCATAGAGCTTATAGAGAACTCAAGGGCGATAGGACCCTCGTTACAACTTGAAAGTAAGAGAGGGGGATGTTCAATGCGTGATAAGGCACTACTCGCAAAACTAAGGGTATTTTGTCTGCATGCAGAGGAGTGTGCACAAACGTTGGAGCCGGCGGTAGCTCCCTATGAGCATTGTATTATTTGTTGAGAAGCCTATCTCGTGGAGACCTGAGGGTTATTTATTGATGCGGGAAATAACGCACCAGTAGATAACGGGTGTTCGATCTCACGAGTGACGTGGAGAGATTGCATGGATAGAGGAGAGGTTGATGAGGATGCGAGGTATAGCAGGGAAGGCTGTTGAGGAATTATCGAGCAGACAGTTACTTTGACAGTTAGTTTTTGATGGTTGAGACTGAGAGGGAGGAAGAGAGGGGGCCGCTGGCAGCGACAACAGCAGACTTCTCCCATCGCGGCTTAAATGTCACTCCTGCGACGGGCTTTCCTTTGATTATGAATCAGTATTACAGCTTGAGTTGAGTCATTTACATGAGAATATAAAGGGTACAAGGGGAAGCTGGTGGTTAGAGGAAAGAAGTGTCAGAGTCCGCGCGGTTTGACCAAAGAGGCCGGCAGACCGCGCGGACATCTGATCCCGCAGCTCGCTAAACTAGGACGAGCGGACTGCGCGATCAGGCAGAGAAGACCACAAAGGTTGCTGAAGCCAAGGCCGGGAACCAGGCCGGAATGACTTGACTGCGTGGACAGGCGATCAGTCCGTGGGCCGCACGGGCAGGCAGAAAAACTGAGGCCGCAGTGATTGCTACGCTGGTTGGTGCTCGACTCTCGTGTCCACAATGAGAGGTATAGGGACCTGAAGCTTGTCGCCCTCTATTGGGCAACTTGGAGGCAGGTTGCCTACTTCTTGGCAGAATAGGATGTAGCGGAGAGCTGTCCGCACCTGTAGAAAGGGTGGTCGCCTGACGGTAATGTAGCCTTGCTAGCCGGGCGACCTACAGGAGCAGGCTAAAGAGCAGACCGGGCTTCATGCCGAGCATTCGGTTACAGAGCGGTCTGGGCGGATAGAAATGCGAGTCCGCCACCTAGTCGGGTAGTCCACGCCTATTGGAGTAGAGCGAACCATTGCGCGGTTAGCCAATCTAATTGTGCGGCCTGCAGGGGCGGACTGTGGAAGCAGTCTGCAGCCTCTATAGAACAAACGGCTGTTCCGCGACCTAGGCGGTCAGACTGGGGAGAACACCCAAGACACGCGGCCTGCGAGGATAAAAGAGTCTATCCACCAGACACAAAGAGGGCTGAGGCATGCCGCGACCTCTAGGGGGAACCTAGAGCAGGCCGCGACTTGCAAGCTAGCTACCTTGGAAGGGATCACCGATTTCTGGGGCAACACTAATGTTGTGATGCCTGTCTATTTGAGACATGGGGGCCAAGTTTGTGGGCGTGAGCGTAAATTGCTCATCTTTGGTAGCCATGAATGTTGGCCTAGGATCCTTATAGAGTTATGGATCATTATAAAAAGGGAAAGGGGATGCTGCCCGGGTCGGGCCTGCGTGCCGGACGATTTGACCACGAGATTGGCTGAACTGTAACCTCCCCTATGCCGGTCGACTTGGAGTGGTCATTGTGTGCATCACATGACTTGTCATTGCACTGGGCATTGTTTTTGGCCTTGGCCTTTGTGATATTAAAAGCTCAACGTTGTTGGCCGTCACAGAGAACGGTGGTGCGACCCTCGCGGTCCTGTGTACCAATAATATGCCCTGAGAGCACGAGGCGTTGGGCGCTTGGGCCAATGTCTGTGGCTAACGGTACTTAAGTTGCATGTTTTGATAGCCAAGTGTTGTTTAAGCTAATGCCTGCATGGAAGGAGCACCGCCACCCCGAGTGAGGGGTGCTATAATTTGGTCAGCTAATGCAGACAGTTGTTTTTGTTTGCCACTATGCAGTGGATTGTTGTGTATAGGTGTGTTTATCCAAGCAGGAAGTAGCGGGCTGAAGCCCAGAAATATTGTGCTGACCCTCAAAGGCCAAAGTGAATACTTGTGTTATTTTATCATTCATGTGTGGGTGGCCCGCGTGCTGAATTATGTAACACATTTTAATTCAAGTTGAATATTGTAAGGCCTTATGGCCAAAACTTCTTGTGTATTTGTTCTTTCATTCCTGCTTTGGGTTATAGTGGATATTCATGTTTTTGTGATGGATTCTTCCAACTTATTTAAAAGCTTCCACTAGAATGATCTGTGTTAGGATTTGAAATTTTATTATAGTAATTTGGTATTAATATGTAACTCCACTGACTGTCCGTGGAATATGGCGTGGGGCCCCGGTTGGACCTTCTGTTATATCCCATGCGACGGATGGGGGTGTTATAATTTGGTATCAGACTACGATGTCGGTCTTTCTTATATGAATTCATGGGCGAATTATCGTAAGGGGTGGTGAGCACATGTATGTGCGTCATCATTATAACATGAAAAGAACCCATAAATGTCCACTTAGGAATGAAAATACACATGTTTGAGGAACCTGAGTGTTCCTATGATTGCTTTTTGGCAATTGTTTGTCACCTAATTGAGTGTTTCACGATTATAGGTGATTATGAGTGGTGCAGTACAGTCACAATGTCAGCACTTTGTGGAGAGAAGTGTGCTTAATGACATGCATGCGGCCCCTCCTTCTGCTGAAACCATCTGAATGGTAGCGGAAGCAGTGTTCGATATGATCAATGCCCAACATGGAAGGCATGTGCAACCCCCTGTCCCTGGGGTGTCTTCAATGCTTGTTGGTACTCTAGAGCAAGTGACAATTAGAAGATTATCAGATTAGCAGTTGAACATGCTTTTGGCTCAAGGGACACACTCTATTGACGAGTATTTGCATGTGTTTGTCATGATAACGCTCTACTCGGGGTTTGAGTTGGAGGACGAGCAGACTATGGTAAACAGATTTTATAATAGCCTGCATGATGATTTACAACTTCTATTGGAAGGACCAAAATTATTTGGATTCCGAGCGTTAGTGGAGTCGGCTAGATCTTTGGAAGTAGATTTGGCAAAAGTCCGCCAGACGTTAGTGTGCAGGGTACCGAACCCTGTAAGTCCTGCTAAGGTTGAATACTGTGGGAGGAGGAGGCAGAAATATAGAGCATTCACTAGTCAAGATCCATATTCTTGCCATACTTGTGCCAAGTCAGGACACGTTGTCCGCGACTATCGTGCTGACGCCCCGAAGACAAAGAAAGCTAAGTCAGGAGCAGTTACAGGGCAAGTTCCACTTACTTGTTATACGTGTGGCGAGATAGGACATATTGTTAGAGAATGTCAGAGCGGTACTCCAGTGGCAAAGGAGACTGGATATGGAGCAACTGTTGGGCGAGACCCAACTATATGTTACACTTATGGTAAGCAGAGACATATATCCCATGACTGTTGGAGTGGGCTTCCGAAGACCAAGAAAGAAGCTAGAGGCCATAAGCAAAAAGACGTGATGACAAGTACGGTTTCATTTATAACTGTTATACATATGACCTGATTAGTTTTTGATCTATGACTTGTTTATAGTAGGCTTTGCTCTACTCTTGGTTGTAGAGAGCACTGTTCGTTACAGAGGCTTCTCGCTCCTTAGCAACGAAGGTCTTTGTGTGGTCCGTCTTATTGCTTTTCGTTGTATCGATTATGTATATACAAACCAAACGGAAACATGGTCGTTAAAGATTGTAGGTGGTGTAACCCCAAGGGGTCACACTAGGACATAACACCGAACACGAGACTAAGTTAGCAGTTCTTGAGCACGCGAAATTGATATCAACTCTATTAGAGGCTACTAACCCCAAGCATGGTTATGGTCGGTGTTTCGGTAGTATCGGAATTTGCCAACGTGTTCCCTTAAAATTTTCCTGGAGCTCCACCTTAGAGAGAGATCGAGTTCACCATTGAGTTGGTTCCTGGTGCCAAGCCGATATCGCGGTCCCCTTACCGTTAGCACCGAGAGAGATGGCGGAGTTGAAGGCATATCTTCAAGAATTGATAGAGCGGGGTATGTGCATCCAAGTTCATCATCTTGGAGTGCCTCGGTCCTCTTCGTGAAGAAGAAGGATGGAAATCTGTTGGGTACATTGGTCACAATGTACTTGATTTGAAGAAGCCCTTTCAACTCAAAGATATACACATATTTGTATTTGATGTATATATCAGTTTATGTTTGCAGGATTACATATTGATTGGACAGGTGGACACAGGACGCTAATTTGATTTTGAAGAAAAATTGTCAAAGTTCAAAAGTGTCGACACACTTCAACTGTGTCGACACCTTTGCAGTAGTTGTGTCGAGACAAGTCAGCACAGTCTACATTCAGCAACTTGCAGTGAAAAAAATTGACTAAGTACAAAAGTGTCGACACACTTTAACTGTGTCGACATCTTTAAAGAAGTTGTGTCGAGACAAGTCAGTTAACTCGACGCTTAGAAGATTCAAGATAGCTGTGTCGAGACAAGTCAGTTCTCTCGACACCTTGAAGACAAAGTCAGCATACTTGACATTGTAAAGGTTAAAGCAGTTGTGTTGAGATAATACAACGGTATCGACACAAAGAAGACAGTAAATTTTACCAAGTAAAATTATGTCGAGACAAATCAACTGTCTCGACACAATGAATAATTAAAGATAGACTTTCCGACATCAGGCAGACAGTTGTGTCGAGACAACCCAATTGTCTCGACACAAGGCAGAATAAAAGATGTCGACACAGACAACGCTTGTGTCGAGACAAGTCAACTATCTCGATACTTTCAAGTTTCAGTTGAAAATTCTTCCAAGTAGAATTGTGTCGAGACTGTTAAGATGTCTCGACACAAGTGTCGACACACTTTGGACTTCTCGACACTTATGTTTCAAAAATGTGCAGAGTCAACACAGAAGTGTCAAGACAAGTCTGTAGTGTCACATCAGCTACATGAATAAGATATTTCAATAGAAACAGTCTGAGGAAGGATTTGGTGTTTGATGTCAGATGCTGATGTCATCATTCAGTTACTACCCATCCATGAAGGCTATAAATAGAGGGGTAGTATCACCAACAATAGAGAGAGAATCGATCAAGCTAACGAAAAATTCTCGTTCATATTCCAATCCCAAGGAGGAGGAAGAGGACGAAGGTCTTCAAGAAAATCTCCAGATCCTTTATATAAATCGATCTGAAGATCAAGGTGGATCTGATCTGCAATTTCTTCAAGGTTATCAAGTCGATCAACATCAAAAAGATAGCAAATCCAGAAAAGCAACTTTTCATCCTGCCAATTTATCAAGAAGACATTCATTGCTACTGAATTGAAGAATCTGTGCTAACAGATAAATCAGATTACAGATTTTTTGTTTTCTGTGAAGTAATTTTTCATTTTTACCTCTAAATTTTGTTAAATATCCTTGAGATCTAAATGTGTAGGAGATCGTATCTCTGAGTTGTAGACCTATTTTATAAAGGCTGAGGAAGGATTCTTAAGGGACCTGAGGTAGGTGGTTTGAGTGAATCACTGAGTTGTAGGCTTATTTTATAAAGGCTGAGGTAGGGTTCTTAAGGAACCTAAGGTAGGAAATTGGGAGAAACTCTGAGGTAGAAGCTGTTGGTCTGAGTGTAGTTTTCTTTATAGAAACCGATCCTATAAGATCGCTAGATCTGAGTTAAAAAGGAGGAGCTATAACCTTATCTAGCACATTGCTAGTGAGGAAGAAGCGGGAAAGTGGATGTACCCTATATAGGGGAACCACTATAAATTATTTGTGTGTAGTGTGATGTGGATTGTTGTTGCTTGTGCTGTGTTCTGAATTCTCTAATTGCTGAATTTGTTAAGTGTTAAAAGATTTGACAAAGTATTTTAAAAAGCCACTTATTCACCTCCTCTAGGTGATTATCTACTCATAGGATTATCTTTCAAGTGGTATCAGAGGGAGGTTGTTCAAGAAATACCTAACAGTCTGAAAAAGATCCAAAGGGTATTAGAGAAATTTCAAATCTATGGCTTCTGATTCACACAGAGAACTCAGTTATATGAAACTTGCAACGCCCTTGATTTTTTTGATGTTTAGTTAATTCTTTTATTTGGCGTATTTATGATGTTAAGGCATTATGTTAACGCATGATTGACATGTGCCATTGTTAGAGTGTGGGTTTTAGCTCTTGGGTTTTCTGTGTGTGGCTGGGTTTAGTCTGTTTGCAAGATTTCCTAACGAGTCGGGTCTGTTTTGGTGACTCACTGGAGCCTCTTTTGGAATGCTTGTGTTTTGGCTTCGGGTGGTGTTTACCTGAGTTTGGTTCATCGAATCTTAATTTCGACTACGCCGTTGGGTTCGTAGCATCGGTATTTAGCTACGGTGTGATTTTTGTGGATTCTGGCTAAGATTGGTTTTGGGTCGTTTTGACGTTTTATTTAATTAATTATGACAGCATATATTAAAATATTCAGAGAAAGAAGTATAAATAGAAACCCATCGTGCGAAAACCCTACTCATTATCTCCCTCGTGAAACCGTCGGCCTGTTGTGAAAGAACGAGAGCGGCGGACATTCCTAAGCTTTCAACCGCCGATTTCTGGAGCCTTCGTGCTCGATTTCATCTTTGGAGAGTGGATCCAAGTAGATCTCGCCTATATCTATGTTTCTATGGTAAGCTTTTCTAGTTTCTTGGATTTTTAGAGGTTTAGGTATGCGGTTTTGACCCTCTTTCATCCTCAATAGTTTCATGTTTTGTTGCTTAAGCGTTCTTGTGGCCAGATCTGTGAGGTGGGGTGTTGCTTGGCCGGATTTCAGGTGATTTGAGGCAAGTGGTGATTTTCCCCTTGTTTGTTCTCTTTCTTTTTCTCACTTTTTTTTCTTGTTATCCTCCCAGTACAGCAAGATCGGATTAGGGTAGGGTTCCCTCCATGTCAAAAAAAAAGATTTTCTGTAGATCTAGAGGAAAGTGTTGTTTGCACCCTTGTCGAGCCTTTTACCCCCTTTTGGTTTCCTATTCTGGTAGGCTAGATGACTCTTAGCATGGCTGTAAAATCACTCGTTGTTTAGGTTAGGTATAATTAGAAGTTGTTAGTATAAGACTGTTGGGATGATAACCCTCTGGCAGATTTCTGTCTAAAAGCTTTGAGTGTAGTCTTAGTGTAGAAGTTCAGCTTTTATCCTAAGTATAAAAGCGTTGAGTGTGTTGAATGCACTCAACGCCTTGCTGCGAGGTCTGAGAAGCTATGTTAAAAAGCGTTGAGTGAGTGGTATACACTCAACGCGACGTTGAGTGAGCTTAGCTCACTCAACACCATTCTGTTAAATTTTAGAAGTATGAAAGCGTCGACAGCATTGAGTGAGCTTAACACACTCAATACCGTCACTTTATTCGTCAAGTTAAGTATAAAGAGTCGATAGCATTGAGTGAGCTGAACTCACTCAACGTCGTCTCCTAAATCTATTAAAACCAAGTAGAAAGCGTTGACAACGTTGAGTGAGTTGAACTCACTCAACATCGTCCCTAAATTCTGTAAAGCTATGTAGAAAGCATTGACAGCGTTGAGTGGGCTGAACTCACTCAACGTCGTCGCTTTTATAGAAAAGCATTGACAGTGTTGAGTGAGCTGAACTCACTCAACGTCGTCGCTTTTATAGAAAAGCGTTGACAGTGTTGAGTGAGCTGAACTCACTCAACGCCATCCCTAAATTTTGTAAAGCTATGTAGAAAGCGTTGATAGTGTCGATTGAGCTGAACTCACTCAACATCGTCGTTTTTATATAAAAGAGTTGACAGCGTTGAGTGGATTGAACTCACTCAATGTTGTCGCTTTTATACAAAAGCATTGACAGTGTTGAGTGAGCTGAACTCACTCAACGTTGTTGCTTTAACTCTACAATCGAAGTGTTAAAGCGTTGATAGCGTCCGCCGTCATCTGATATCGGCAGCTAAGTGGTAAAGCGTTGAGTGAGTTGAACTCACTCGATGTCATCATATGTTCATGTTGTTGTGTTTAAGCGTTAAGTGTGCTAAGTTATGGCGTCGAGTGTGTTGACTGCACTCGACGTGGCGTCAAGTGTACTCGACGCTTTTCCCTTAGATTTGTGTCCTTTCACCGATTTGACGTGTATCTCTGAAGGCTTAGTTTTTTCAAGTTAGAATCGTCGGGTTTCTGCTGAATTTGTCAAGTTTGGGTTTTATAGGTATTTAGGATATGGGGTTTGGTTTGGTTGTCTTAGTTTCATGATTCATTACACACGGGCATGTTTGGGTCTTGTTTTTGGACTGTTGGGTTGTGTTAGGCCAGATGGCCACCACTGCAGTCCCGTTTTTGAGACGTTTGGGTCTGTTAGTTCGGGTTTGACCGGTTGGTCCCGACTCAGATCCGGTTGCGTTACGGTGTTAATAATTCACGTGTTATTGAGCATTTGTCTCGTTTTTGTTTCCTATGGATTAAAATTATGCTATTTCTTCCTATTCTCGTAGATGTTCTCGAAGTATAACTTTGTTCGCACTTGGTGCAAATTTCATTACCTTTTAACATTATAAGTTAACTCTTTAGTTCTTAATCTCTAGTTAGTTTGCTGTGTTTTTGACAGCTATTCAGGTTTGGATTAGTAATCTTGCTACTCCCTTGTTTACTAACAGTTTTGTTTGTCACTTGTATTTTTCTTGCTGAGGTGTTCTTTCTTTGAATGTCTCAGGTTCAGAGTAGTAGCCGGTTGAGCGGCTAGGTTTGGTGTTTGCTAGTGGACTGCAGTGTTACAGAGGTTTCCTCTACCTTGAGATGTAGTTCTTTGTTGTTTTCTTATTGATACAGGCGCACATACTGAACAGTGGGTTCGTGTCAGTTTGTTGACACCCACTAGTGGTTTTCTTTTGAATTACTAAATACTTTGCTAAGCTGCTAGTTTTGCCTTTTGTGGTTGTTTTTACTTGCTCTCTGAGAATGTTTTATGCTAGGTTGCATGTTAGGTATTTTCACTTATAAAAGCACTAATACTAGTACTTCATACATATCACATTTCTAAAACTAAAATACTATTTTTTAGCTAACGTAAAAACTATTTTCATGCTTATAATAAATCTAGAGTCTTGTATGTCATGAGTTGTCCATTGGGGATGTTTATACTCATGTAGGGTGTTAATCAACATAACCAAAGTATTTTTCACAGCGTATAACTATACTTTTACTTGTGGACTAGTTGATCCACTGTGTTGAGGGATACAGCCATCCAATTTAAACTGGTTCTTACTTAATAACTTATGGATTTCATATAAACTGTGGAGTTTGGAGTTTTTCCTGAGAGCTTGCAGTTATCCCCTGGATGGCGTGGCATCACGACACGTATTTTCTCTTACTCTGATATAACTTAAATGATGAGAAAATGCGGGTTGTGACAAAACTGCTTATTTGTACTAAGGACAACTTTGTTATATGGAAATAGAGAGTAAGATTGTTCATGGAAGCCTCAGATCCAAGAATCTTTGTAACTGTAGAAGAAGGACCATATGTACCAATGAAAACAATAGTCCTAGATGCAAATATTCAAACCCCCAAGAAACTATCAAAAATGACAAAGGATGAGGTGGTACTTGCCACCATGGATAAGAGGGTGCATAATATAATAGTCAGTGCAATAGACAATTCAACCTTTCAGAATCTTGTGCACTGTAATACATCCAAGGAGATGTGGGATACACTCATAATATACATGGAAGGCACAGAAGAAGTAAGAGATGACAGAAAATCTCTCCTTAATCAGGAATATGAAGCCTTCAGATAAGGAAAGACTGATTCTATAGAACAATGCTATGAAAAGTTCTTTAGAATTGTTAATGACTTAAGACACTATGGCAGAATTTTCTCAAATTATGAGCTGAATGACAAGTTTTTGAAGTCCCTAAATAAAGAATGGGACATTAAGATTTGTGATGTAAGAGAAATGGGGAATCTAAGAAATATGTTACCCCAAGACTTGTATGAGAAACTCATATCACATGAGCTTCAGCTAAACTCCAGAAAAGCTGTAGCAGAATCTGCCAGAAGTTCAACTCAAACAAAATATGTGGCCATCAAAGCAGATACATCTAAGAAAGCTAGAAGAGAAATCCCAATATCACCCAGAAGGGATGAGGATACAGATAGTACTGGAAGCTGTTCTTCATCAGAAGAATTATCAGATCATGAATTAGCACTGTTTACCAAGCAATTCAAGAAAATGCTAATGAGAAGGAAGTGGTTGAATAAAAAGAAACCTTCTAGATCAAGCTCCAGTAAAAGCAAAGACAATCACAAAGACAAATCTGTGGTCAGTTATGATTCTCATCAGAACAAACAATCTAAGACTGACATTATTTGTTTTTGCTGTAACAGGCCTGGGCATGTCATAGCGGACTGTCCAGTAAAAAGGAAGGAAAACAAAAGGTCAAAAGAAAAGAAGTTCTATAAGAATAAGAAATCAGAGAAGGGTCTGATGGCAAAAAAATCTAAGACCTTATCTGATAGTGATACTGACTCAACTGAGTCCGAAGAAGAACTTGCTGGATTGTACTCCTATAAAGAGGGGTTCATCAAAAAGGCTATTTACAAAGGGAAAAGCTCCACAACTTCATCACACAATGGTGATTCTGAAAAAGATATGGAGATCAATTTAATGGCACTATCAGATGATCCAGATACAAAAGCTCTTGAGTGTCAGGATCAGCTAATCTATGTAATTCATCATATTCTAAAACTTTTGTTTATGAGACTGGGGATGAGCTAGACTCATGTGACTCAAAGGATGATTCACATAAGACTAACTCTGTGACTGAACTACAGCAGCTCACAGTCAAATTTGGAAAGCTATTGGAAGCCCTGGTAAATAGCAAGAAGCTTGTCAAAGAAAAAGCTGAAGAGATAGCATCACTGAAAGGTTTTGAGCATCATCATAGGATGGATACTCGGAAAATTGTTCTTCAAAGTTCTAATTTGGCAATGCTGACTAAGATCATTGATGATCAAATCTTATTGTTGAAACAGAAGGATAAAATTATTCAGGAGCTGGAACTCAAACTCCTAAATGAGAAAAGATTAGTACAACAATTTTTGAAACCTAAGAGTGTTTTGCCCATTATAGATACCTTCTCAGGAACTCCTGGAAGTGGTCTTGGGTATGTTAAACTCAAAAGAAAAAGAAGCAAAAAAACTAGCAGGACAAAAGGGTCCAGTCATTCCACAATCTATAGTTCAGACTAAGGGAAAAGAAATTCAAAAGTCTGGACTTGTTGGACCAAGTTCATATGAGAATAGGAAATCTATTGTTAATATGCCTTCTCCAAGGAGGATAGTTATAACTGAGAGGCAAAACAACTTGTTTGCACCCAGTCAAAATATAACTGTCAAGTGCGCTGATTCCTGTTCTAAGGAATGTCAGCACAAAGTTCCTTCTGTTCCTCCAAAGAGGAGGTACAACAGGTATGAATGTTGTTGTTGTGGAAAGGTAGGACACTTTGCCTTGGACTGTTAGTTCAATTACATTGTGTCTCATGTTCAAAAAAGATATCTTGTTATAAAGCTCACTGGTGGTTTTAATATAGCCACAACTAACAAGAACCTAGGACCCAAAACAACTTGGGTTCCTAAGGAAAAATAAATTCTTATTTTACAGGAATGTACAAGCACCAGAGATAGACCAATCTAGTACTTGGATAGTGAGTGTTCCAGGCACATGACTGGAACAAGAGAAAATTTAGGGAATTTATCCCCATGGAGAATGGACCAAAGGTAATCTTTGGTGGAGCTGACAATGGAATAACCAAAGGTTATGGTAAGATCACAAATGACTTAGTCACTCTCACTAAAGTAGCTTATGTGGAAGGATTGTAACACAACCTTATAAGCATAAGTCAACATTGTGATCTTGTTTATTACATTTCATTCCACAAAGATGAGTGCCTAATTAAGAAGTCAAGTGACCAAGAGGTCATCTTGACAGGCACTAGATGTGTGAATGTGTATTGTTTGAATTTTCTTTATTTAAAATCAGACTCACCCTTATGTCTAGTTGCAAATGAGAAAGCCTCACACTGTGTCAAATGGCACAAGAGGATAGCTCATTTGAACTACAAGGTCATAGGCAAACTTTTCAGTAAAGATCTTATTAGGAACGACCCTAACATTAAATGCTCAAAGGAGAACATATGCTCAGCATACCAAAAAGGCCAGCAAACCAAATCTACATTCAAAAGTATTGAATATACAGATTCAGTGAGGTGTTTATACCTCTTGCATATATACTTGTTTGGTCCTATGCCAGTTCATAGTTTAGGAAGGAGAATTTACACTTTTGTAATAGTTGATGACTATTCCAAATTCACTTGGGTTTTCTTTTTAAGAAAAAAGTCTGAAACCCCTGATTTCTTCAAAACTTTTGTCAAACAAATTCTGAATGAATTAAACAGCTCTGTGGTAAAAATTAGAAGTGATCATGGAAATGAGTTTCAATCTAATTATATGACAAAGTTTTGTGAAGAATTGAGAATTCAGCAAGAGTTTTCCTCACCAAGAACACCCTAGCAGAGTGGGATTGCTGAGAGGAAGAATAAAACTCTCATTGAAGCTGGAAGAACCATGCTGAGTGATTCTTCACTTCCAGAATATTTCTGGACTGAAACTATTAACACAGCTTGTCATGTTCTTAATAGAGCTTCAATCAATAAAAGATTGAATAAAACTCCTTATGAACTTATGAAAGGCAGAAAATCAAACTTGGCCTATTTTAGAATCTTTGGATGTAGATGTTGTCTTAAATAATGGGAAAACATATATATCCAAGTTTGCTGAGAAGTCTTATGATGGCATATTTGTTGGTTATAGTGACCACAGTAAGGCCTATAGGGTCTACATGAAGAGTCTGTGCATGTTGTATTTGATGAAAGTTCTATGTTTTACAATGATAAGTCAGGTTCATCAAGCACAACAGGTGAAGACTTGAAGTTAAAGGAGCTGACTATAAAAGATATAGCTCCAGCAAGTAAGAATATGCAAGATGGAGTCAACATAATTGAGGAAGTGATTGTACAGGAACAACAAGGAGAAGAAGCTCAGCATGATACAGGTGGTCCAGAAGAAGAAGTCACATTACCTGTTGCAAGTAGGCATCTAAAGGATCATCCAAGGGAATTGATTATAGGAGATGTTGCACATGGTGTGACTACAAGAAGCGAGCATCACAACACTGTGATGTACTCAAGTTTCCTGTCCCAAATAGAGCCAAATAAATTTGAAGAAGTTAATGTGGATCCATTTTGGATAGGTGCTATGTAGGAAGAATTGAACCAGTTCAAGTGATGCAATGTCTGGAAGCTGGTTCCCAGACCAGATGACTATAACATCATAGGAACCAAATGGATATATAGAAACAAACTGGATGAGAATGGTGTTATAGTCAGAAATAAAGCTAGACTGGTTGCAAAAGGATATAGACAAGAAGAGGGGATAGACTTTGATCAAACCTTTGCACCAGTGCCTAGATTGGAGGCTATAAGACTCTTCCTAGCATATACAGCCTACAAAGGATTCAGAGTTTTTCAAATGGATGTGAAGTCAGCCTTTCTAAATGGTAATCTTAAAGAAAGAGTTTATGTAGAGCAACCCTCAGGTGTTGTTGATTCTACTAAACCTACTCATGTGTATTTGTTATTAAGAGCTCTCTATGGTTTAAAATAAGCCCCAAGGGCTTGGTATGAGAGTATGACTAAGTTCCTTCTAGATAATAAATTCTCAAGAGGGAAAATAGACAATACACTATTCATAAGGGATGTCAAAGGCAAGACCATCTTAGTACAGATATATGTTCATGACATTATATTTGGTTCTACTGATGTGTCACTTTGCACTAGGTTTGCTAAATTAATGCAAGGCAAGTTTGAGATGAGTAGCATGGGTGAACTCAAGTTTTTCTTGGGTCTCCAAGTTAAGCAAACATTGGATTGACTTTTCATTAGTCATTCTAAGTTCACCAAGGAGATAATCAAGAAGTATGATTTGGAAACATCAACTTCAATGAAAACTCTCAAGGGGTCAAGTATGTCTTTAGACAAGGATGGTGCTCGGAATCCAGTTGATATAACCTTGTATAGGGGCATAGTTGGTTCAGTACTCTATCTAACATCCAGTAGACCAGACATAATGTATGTCACTTGTGTCTTTGCTAGGTATCAAGCATGTCCTAAAGAATCTCACTATACAACAGTTAAAAGAATATTGAGATATCTAAAGGGCACACCTAATCTTGCCCTGTGGTATCCTAGGAATAGTGATTTTGATCTAATAGGCTATTCAGATGTAGACTATGCAGGATGCAAAGAAGACAGGAAAATCACATCAGGATCATGTCAATTTCTTGGAAGAAGGCTGGTATCATGGAGCAGCAAAAAACAAACAGGTGTAGCAATATCCACAGCTGAATCTGAGTACATTTTTGTTGGTCATTGCTGTGCACAATTGCTCTGGATTAAGCATCAGTTACAAGATTATAATTTACAGCTAAGTAAAATTCCTTTATACTATGATTCTACTAGTGTTATTTCTATTACAAATAATCTTGTGTCACATAGTAGAACAAAGAATATTGAAATCAAATATCATTTTATTAGAGAATATGTGGAAAATAAAAATATTAGCTTAGAATCTGTTCTCACAAATAGAAAGATTGTTGATATCTTTACTAAGCCTTTGAAAGAAGAGAAATTTAACTTCTTTAAATTTGAACTTGGAATGTTAAATCTTGAGTAAAACAGTAATAACTTAAGTATAAAACTTATTAATCAGTAATTAAGTCTACTCATTTAGGTTTCAAAGATAAGCTACAAAAGTGTCAAGAATCAACATTTAAGAAAAACAAAATTTTGACTAGTCAGTGTCGAGACACAAGAAAATGTGTTGACACTGTATGTAGTAATATGTCGAGACACCAGAGAGTGTGTCGACACTATATAAAGTGATGTGTCGAGACATACAGATGTCAAGACCCTAAGGTATATGTGTAGAGCGACATAAAAATTATGTCGACTTGTGTCGACACATCTTGACAGACTTGATTTGTATTATTTTGACACATCTCAACAAACTTGTGTTGTCACTCAAGACTGGTGTCGACACTAGGTCATTTCCTAAAACTTGGAACAGATTTAGCAACGCGCCTTTTCAACTTTTATGGCATCTACTATAAATAGGGCAAGAAAAAGGTGTCGTCTACGCTTACCTAAATTCCTAAGAGATTGATCCCTGAGTGTCGAGACTTAGAACTCCTTTAGTCGACACATCTGCTTCCTCAATTTCTCTCAATTCCAATGGCTCGCAAGAACGATGATAACATCTTCGAGGGATACGAGCTGGTTCGCAATGGATTCCAATCAGCAGATGATGAAATCAAGGAGGTGGTAAACCTGATCAATGAAGCTGGCTTGGAGTATTTGCTTTCTGAACCAACAAATATCTGGAAAAGAGAAGTGTCAGAACTCTTCTCCAATGCATCATGGAATCAAATTCAACAAATATTAAGTCCAAGCTGAATGAAACAAAAGTGAAGATCACAACAAGAAGACTGGCCAAGGTATTCCACTTACCTAAAATTGACCAAGAAGAAGACTTAGACTGTGCCAAAACCACAGATGCATTAGAATGGTGTGGATTGACTCTAACCACCAAGCTAGGAAGTACCCTGTTCCGCAAAGGTATGAACAATCAAGGGAAATTTCTTTCAGAAATAATAGGGAATGTGCTGGTGTGCAAAACAGGAGCACATGATAGGATATCAGCCAACATGTTTCAGCTAATGGCTCGAGTAATATTCAAAGTCAAGAATGACTGGAGCAAAGTAGTCTTAGACAAAATTACAGAATGTCTTAAGAAGCCCAATCTGGGCAGAATAATAAGCCTCTACTTGGTATAGACCATTCTTAATTGTTTGAACCTGAAGACTGGAACAAAAACTAATCATATGTGTAGAATGGATATGAGGATTTTATCCAGATGGGATAGAGTTATATCTAAAGAGACACCTTGAGTGGTAAAGAAGCAAGAGAAAAAGAAGAAGGATGTAGTAGTGGAAGAAAATTCTTCCAGTAAATCTGATGGACAAGAGAGTTCAAGCTTAGATGAGCAAGATGTTCCAGCCCCAGAAATTTCTCCTAGGCCCTCATCTGGAACTAGGGAATAGATGCATGGGGAGATAATGCCATAGTAGTAACACATTGAAGAAGAAAACCTCGATGTGCTTCCAACTTTAGAAAGTGAAATTGCTGGCAAAATAGTGATGGATGTGGTCCATGACCTGAACAAAGAGGAAAGACTGAATGATGCTACTGTACAAGATCTGCAGATGACAGATGAAGATACTGAAAATGCAGTCAATAAGGGGACTGAAGAAGAAACTCTATTGGATAAAATAGATGACATCTAGGGGAGATAATTATAACTTCTGAGTACCTAGCTCCTGATGTTGAAGTTCAGCAAGATGAAGTTCACTTAGAGGACATTAATATTGATAAAGAAGATGCAAGAGTTAAGGGGGAGTTGGACCAAGATACTGACAAAGCCAAAGAGACACCAACAGTTGAAGAAGTAAGTTCTTCTAAATCTGAGGAATAAGAAGCGTCTCTACTGAAGAAAAGGAAATTATCTGTCATGAAAAAGAGAAGTAAGGGCTATAAAAGGTTTATTCAGTCTGAACCAACTCCAGCTCCTCCAGAGGACTCAAGCTCATTGCATGTGAAACAACAAATTATGCTTGAACAACAAAGAAAACAGCTTGAAAAGTATGTGGATGAAAGGAATAAGGAGCGATAGTTTCAACTGGATCAGGATATAAAGTCTATAAAATTTGAAGTAAATCTTCTTAAGATAAACATGATAGATTTCTTCCAGAAAGGAGAAAATATTGTAGTTTATATTGCTAAACAACAACAAGAAGCCAAGAAGACTAAAGATGAAATGATTGTCAAACAAGGCTATGTCCTTGAAAATCAAAGAATCTTGAATGAAAACATGACTACCATGCATACAGAAACATTGGTCAAGCTGACTGAGCAGACTATTAATTTAGAAAACAAAATAGATGTTGCTACAAAAGACTTTGAAACTAAGCAGACAACCCGTTCAGCCTCATTGCTTAAAGATATCAAAGCTTCTGACAAAGATTTGGATAACAATTTGCTGAAAGTGAGAAACAATGTAACCTTAGGAATCAATTATCTAGATGGACAAGTGAGGTTTCATAAGAATGATTTGAGAGATCGTATGCAAAGAGAAGTCATAAAGGGGGAGAGGGTAATGATAAGAGCCAGTTCTGAACATGCTACCTGGATATCTAACAATATCAGAGACACTTTAGGCCTTCCTCCCCTATGGTATGATGGTGACCAAACTGCTGAGTCTGGTTGTCAACCAACTCAATTTGAATCTACTCATACTGCTGAGCAAACTATGTATAATCCTTCTGCACAACTTCAGTTTGAGGACATTCAAGCTGCTTTTCAACACATGTATAGTCCACCACCAGTTCATAATATTATATGTGAAGAGGTGTAGATGTCTGCATCTGTTATGCTTAAATAAAAAGAAGCTCAGCTATCAAAGAAAAGGTTTAGGGAACAAGTTGAAACTAGACCAGACTTTGAACAATGGAGCTCAACCTCCAGATTAATAATCCTCACTACATGGAAAGTAGTTAATGTTAATGCTACAGATAGGGGAAAATGGTACCAAGAGCAAGAATAGGCTAAACATTTAAAGCAGCAAGAGGTTATCCAGAAATTCAGATATGATCTGAAGACAGGGAAAATTCCTGCAAATTCAGTTGAGCCCAGCAAATATTTCCCCAAGCCTTATCACTATTTTGAAAGACAAAGGCTCAAGGTAGAATAGATATCAAAATCCAAAATTGACAAAGGGAAGAAGATATCAGATGACAAGGTGTTTGAAGTAAAAGCAAAGATACAATCTGGAAAGGGCATATTCATTAAAGAACCATAGGATCCTTAGAATATATTTTCTAGGCATTTTTGTTAGAATATATTTTCTAGCATTTGTGTACCTTTACTTTTAGATCAGTTTAACAAATCGAACAAACGTAATCCTGAACAGATTCATAATGAAAACTTTTTGTTACACTATGTTTTATATATGTGTTATCAATTGTATCATTTCATATGTTATTCAGCACTGTTGAATTTATAACTATGTCATCATATTTTGTTATCATGTTGTATATCATTGAATTGAGGTTATGACTTCTCCAAATATGGGGAGATTGTTGGGTACATTGGTCATAATGTACTTGATTTGAAGAAACCCTTTCAACACAATGATATACACATATTTGTAATTGATGTATATTTCAGTCTATATTTGCAGGATTACATATTGATTGGACAGGTGGACACAAGAAGCTAACTTGATTTTAAAGAAAAATTGTCAAAGTTCAAAAGTGTCGACACACTTCAACTGTGTCGACACCTTTATAGTATTTGTGTCGAGACAAGTCAGAATAGTCTACATTCAGCAACTTACAGTGCATAAAATTGACTAAGTACAAAAGTGTCGGCACACTTCAACTATGTCGACACCTCTAAAAAAGTTGTGTCGAGACAAGTCAGTTAACTCGACGCATAGAAGATTCATGACAGTTGTGTCGAGACAAGTCAGTTGTCTCGACACCTTGAAGACAAAGTCAGCATACTTGACATTGTAAAGGTCAAAGCAGTTGTGTCGAGACAATACAACTGTCTCGACACAAAGAAGATAGAAAATTTTACCAAGTAAAATTGTGTCGAGGCAAATCAAGTGTATCGACACAATGAAGAATTAAAGATAGACTTTTTGACATCAGGCAGACAGTTTTGTCGAGACAACCCAATTGTCTCGACACAAGGCAGAATGAAAGATGTAGACACAGACAATGCTCATGTCGAGACAAGTCAACTGTCTCGACACTTTCAAGTTTCAGTTGAAAATTCTTCCAAGTAGAATTGTGTCGAGACTGCTAAGATGTCTCGACACAAGTGTCGACACACTTTGGACATCTCGACACCTATGTTTCAGAAAATGTGCAGAGTCAACACAGAAGTGTCAAGACAAGTCTGTACTGTCACATCAGCTACAAGAATAAGATATTTCAACAGAAACAGTCTGTGGAAGGATTCGGTGTATGATGTCAGATGTTGATGTCATCATTCAGTTACTACCTATCCATAAAGGCTATAAATAGATGGGTAGTCTACACCAACAATAGAGAGAGAATCGATCAAGCTAACAAACAATTTTCATTCATATTCCAATCCCGAGGAATAGGAAGAAGACGAAGGTCTTCAAGAAAATCTCCAGATCCTTTATATAAATCGATCTGAAGATCAAGGTGGATCTAATCTACAATTTATTCAAGGTTATCAAGGCGATCAACATCAAGAAGATAGCAGATCCAGAAAAGCAACTTTTCAGCCAGCCAATTTATCAAGAAGACATTCATTGCTGCTGAATTGATGAATCTTTGCTAATAGATAAATCAGATTATAGATTTTTTGTTTTTTGTGAAGTAATTTTCCATTTTTACTTCTAAATTTTGTATGATCTCCTTGATATCTGAGTAGGTAGGTGATCGTATCTCTGAGTTGTAGGCCTAGTTTATAAAGGTTGAGGTAGGGTTCTTGAGGGACCTGAGATAGGTGGTTTGAGTGAATCACTGAGTTGTAGGCCTATTTTATAAAGGTTGAGGTAGAGTTCTTGAGGAACCTGAGGTAGGAGATTGAGAAAATCTCAGAGGTAGGACCTATTGGTCTGAGTGTAGGTTTTTTAATAGAAATTGAGCCTGTAATATCTCTAGATCTGATTTAAAAAGGAGGAGCTATAACCTTATCTAGCACATTGCTAGTGAGGAAGAATGGGGAAAGTGGATGTACCCTATATAGGGGAACCATTATAAATTCTTTGGGTGCAGTGTGCTGTGGATTGTTGTTGCTTGTGTTGTGTTCTGAATTCTCTAATTGCTGAATTTGTTAAGTGTTAAAAGATTTGTCAAAGTATTTTAAAAAGTCACTTATTCACCCCCCCCCCCTCTAGGTGATTATCTACCCATAGGATTATCTTTCAAAGTCTGCGACTATGTATTGAATATCAGTGTTGGGTCCGGTGTTCCTTCACTTGATCCATGGCGCTCTTCTACTTATTTAAGAAATTAGGTAGCACCATTTCCAACAGTTTGGGCTTTTGGAATAGTTGGGTATGCACTTGATCCTACATTTGGTATCAGAGGAGGTCCCGGGTTCAAGACCGGGGGGCGCTATTAAATCCCGATTTTTCCCTTCTACCTGTGTGGGTCAGGCGGGTCAGGCAATTGTGGGCATGTGGTAACCCCACCTCTGAGCCATGTGGGTCATGTGGTAACCCCACCTCTGAGCCAACGGGTTGTGCTGGACACCGGGGGGATTGTTGGGCCCGGCGTTCCTTCACTTGATCTGTGGCGCTCTACTACTTATTTAAGAAATTAAGTAGCACCCTTTCCAACAGTCCGAGCTTTTGGAACAGTTGGGTATGCGTTTGATCCTACATTGAACTCAACAAGCAAACGGAGAAGAATAAGTACCCGATTCCGAGGATCGATGATTTGTTCGATCAGCTAGTTGGATCGACTGTGTATTCGAAGTTGGATTTGAAGTCTGGTTATTATCAGCCAAGAATCAGGGAGAATGATATTCCCAAGATAGAGTTCAGTACACATTATGGGCATTATGAGTTCACTGTCATGCATTTCGGGCTGACGAATGCGCCATCAGTGTTTATGGATCTAATGAACAAGACGTTTAAGGAGTATTTTGATCGGTTTCTAATTGTGTTCATCGATGATATCCTAGTGTACTCCCATTCCGAGGATGATCATACGGAGCACTTGCATATTGTCCTGAAGACCTTGAGAAGTAATCAGTGTATGCCAAATTCTCTAAGTGTGAGTTTTAGCTATCTTCTATAGCGTTCCTTGGTCATATTGTTAGTGGTGAGGGTATCACGGTGGATCCAGCAAAGGTTGTTGCAATAAAGAGAGTGTCCTATGTTGTCTTCTGTGGCGGAAGTCTAGAATTTCCTGGGGCTTGCCGGTTACTACAGGCGCTTCGTAGAGAACTTCTCGTAGATAGTGTTACCTCTCATGACCATGACAAGGAAATATCAGAAGTTTGTCTGGTCGCTGGCGTGCACGCAAGCTTTTGAAGAACTGAAAAGTCATTTGACCACAGCGCCTGTCATGTGTTCTCCATATGGTACAGAAGGCTTTGAGATATACAGCGACGCTTCGGGAAGCGGCTTAGGCTGTGTTCTACTTCAGCATGGGAGTGTAATAGTATATGGCTCTCGCCAGTTAAAGGTGCATAAGAGGAATTATCCGGTCCACGACTTGGAGTTGGCAGCCGTGATATTTGCTCTAAAGCTTTGGAGGCACTGCCTATATGGTGTTAAGGTCGATATTTATGCCGACCATAAGAGTCTGAAGTATCTACTAGATCAGAAGGACCTAAACATGCGACAGCGGAGGTGGATGGAGTTCCTTAGGTACTACACCTTCAAGATTCACTATGTGCCTGGGAAAGGTAATGTTGTTGCGGACGTGTTAAGTCGCAAAGCTCCCACACCGGCCAATTGGTTGTTAATGCATGACGAGCATTTGGTTTGAGAATTGGAAGACTTGGAGATCTCTTGTGTTGATAAGAGGTCTAGTGCTGAAGCTCAGCTGAACTGGACAGAGGTGCAGTATGACCTGGCTAATCAGATTCGACAGGCTTTGGAGTTGGATGACAGCATGAAGCGATTCATGGCTGAGGCTTTGGATGGGTCAAATGCCCAATTCACTATCGATGATGGGTTATTGTGGAAGGACAGTCATATGTGTGTCCCAAGTATGGGCAAACTACGGGAGGAATTGATGTGCGAGGCTCATCATACTAAGTACTCGATTCACCTGGGGAGCACAAAGATGTACAGAGATATGAAAAAGCTGTTCTGGTGGCCAGGACTGAAGGACATAGCACTTTATGTGGCGAAGTGTCAAACGTATGCCTCGGTGAAGGCGGAGTGCCAGAAGCCGGGAGGATTCTTGAAGTCTTTGCCTATACCAGAGTGGAAGTTCGACGATATATCCATGAATTTTGTGCATGGTTTGCCAAGATCACAAAATTGAAACGACACCATCTGGGTGCTCGTAGATCGTTTGATGAGAGTATCGTACTTCATCCCAAATAGGAAGGATGATTCAGTTGAGAAACTGGCAAAGTTGTATGTAGAAAACATTGTACGACTGCAAGGTGTGCCCCATAGCATCGTGAGTGATCGAGATGGGCTCTTCATGTCCAATGACTGGAGGTTAGTTCATCGACTATTAGGGACCAAGCTGAAGTTCAGTACAGCCTTTGATCCACAGATGGATGGTCAGACGGAGAGGGTCAATAGGACGATGAAGTACATGCTTCACATGTGTGCCTTGGATTTCGGTAAAAGGTGGGAAGATCACCTGTACATGATTGAGTTTGCTTATAATAATAGCCACCAGACGAGCATTCAATTGGCGCCCTTTGAGGCCCTATATGGTAGGAAGTGCCGAACTCCGTTGTCTTGGTTGGAGACGGGCGAGTCAAAGTTGTATAAGCGGAAGGAAGTCAATTATGCGACTTTGGTTGTGCGAACAATCCGTGAGCAGTTGCTGGTTGCTCAGGATAGGCATGCTAAGTATTATAATGCCAAGCACAGGAACGTTGAGTTTGCCGTAGGCGATTGGGTATATTTGAAAATTAAGCCTTTCAAGGGTGTCTCAAGGGTTCGATGCTTGAAAAAGCTGAGTTCGAGATATCTTGGGCCGTTTGAGATACTGGAGCGTATTGGAGAAGCTGCCTATCGGTTGAAGTTATCAACAGAATTGAGTGGTCTACACGATGTATTCCACATATCGTTGTTGCGAAAGGTGGTGCAAGAGACTACGCAAGTGATTGCTGCAGATCAAGTACCAGTTGATAGTGGGTTGACAATGAGGGTTAAGCCCATCTGAATTGAGGATATAGAAGTTAAAAGACTACGTAATAAAGAGATCAGGATGGTCAAGGTCTGATGGGACAACTATGGCTGAGAGAAACTTTCATGGGAGCGGGTGCAAACTATGAAGTATGAGTTCCTCGAGATATTCTATTGAGGTACACAGTTTAAAGTTGATTTAATTCTTTAGCTTCCTGCATGACTTAATTTCGGGACAAAATTCTTTAAGTGGGGGAGTTTGTAACGCCCCAATTTTCTAAAAATAGGAAATGGTTCTTTAGAGGTTATCTACCGACAGTAGCTAGTACCGCACGGCGGTAGCTCCAGTGATAACGTCGACAGCGTTGAGAGAGTCGAGAGCTTTGAGTCCACTCAACGCTGGACTTACCGCGTAGCGGTAGTATTACCGCGTGGCGGTAGCTGGGGAATTAATCTGGCATAGTTCTTAGGAAGCTAGCTCCCGACGATAGGGGTACAACTGGTGATAGCTAGGTCAATTGAGATCCTACCGCGAGGCGGTAGAAGATAGCATGTGGCGATAGCAGAGGCTGTCGTGTCGTAACCAATGACGGCTATCGTGCGGTGTTAGCATCCTACCACGTAGTGATAGTGAAATTGTAACGGTGTGTCCATGTGGCGGCCTGTGATTGGCTGGCCTAGGCGGTTACACACGAAGCAATGCAGTACCGCGCGGCGGTAGATAGTTACAGCGCGGCGATAGATCGGTTTATATGACTGGTTCGGCCATTTTCACTTCATTTCTTTTCAACCGTCTAGATTTCTTACATGGCGCCAAAGCATACTTCTAGGGCAACGATCCTCTTCCTTGGACATGTGAAGTCCTTTCTTTTAGCATTAGAGGGTAGACACTTCACAAACACGTGTATGTGATTCTCCCGATGGGTAGATCTGTGTATCCCCACTAGTTTGCATTTAGATCTGGAATCAAAGTATGGAATAGGCATGTTGTATGAAGCCCATCTGGACGGGTTGGTCTGTATTGGTGATGTTTTGTATGCTTTGTATGTCGGAGAAGACTCTGTGGTTATCGCATAGGTTTCAGAGTTACGGGGTATGCAGTTGACTGCGTTAAGAGTACTGGGGGTAGTCTCTAGAAAAACACTTGTTTAAGGGGAAGAAGTGATAGTCTTACCCCTACCACGTGGCGGTAGTTCTACCAGTAGCTCCCTGTGAGCGTTGTATTATGTGTTGAGAAGCCAGTCTCGTGGAGACCTGAGGGCTATTTTTGTGAGTCATGTCTCTTTGAGACCTGGGGGCCAAGTTTGTGGGCGTGAGCATAATTTGCTCAGCTTTGGTAGCCATGAGTGCTAGCCTAGGAACATTACAAAGTTATGGATCATACGGAAAAGGGAAAGGGGATGCTGACCCGCGTTGGGCCTGCGTGTCGGACGATTTGAGCACGGGATTAACTGAACTATACCCTCCCCTATGTCGGTCGACTTAGAGTGGTCATTGTGTGCATCATATGACTTATCATAGCATTGGGGCATTATCTCTGGCCTTGGCCCTTATGAGACTAAAAGTTCAAACGTTGTTGACTGTCACGAAGAATGGTGGTGCAACCCTCGTGGTCCTGTGCACCAAGAATGTTCACTGAGAGCACGGGGCATTGGGCGCTTGCGCCAATGTCTGTCACTAACAGTGCTTAAGATTCATGTTTTGATTGCTAAGTGTTGTTTAAGCTAATGCCTGCAGGGAAGGAGCACTGTCACCCCAAGTGAGGGGTGAGGACGTTATAATTTGGTCAACTAATGTTGACCGTTGCTTTTGTTTTCAACCATGTGGTGGATTGTTGAGTGTAGGTGATGCTGAGCCAAGCGGGAAGTAGTGGGCTGAAGCCCAAAACTGCTGTGCTGGCCCTCGAAGGCCAAAGTGAATACTTGTGTTATTTTATCGTTCATGTGTGGCCGGCCTGCGTGCTGAAGTATGTAACACATTTTAATTCAACTTGAACATTATAAGGCCTTAAGGACAAGAATTCTTGTATATTTGTTCTTTCATTCCTGCTTTGGGTTATAATGGACATTCATGTTTTTATGATGGGTTCTTCCAACTTATTTAAAAGCTTCTGCTAGAATGCTCTGTGTTAGGATTTGAAATTTTATTATAGTAATTTGGTATTAATATGTAAATCCACTAACTGCCCGTGGAATATGGCGTGGGGCCCCGGCCGGACCTTCTGTTATATCTCATACGACGGATGGGGGTGTTACATCGGGAGGTCTAGCGGAGGCCACCCGTGCGGTGGACGGCGCGCAATGTCTGGGGAGACAGCAGACGACCATCGTGGCTGGCGGCGGGCAATGGTTTCGGTGGTCGGGATGCTACCAGCGGTGGTTTGGGATCTCATGTGTAGTTATTAACAAATCGATCGATTGTGTGGATCATGCGCATGATGGTTACTCACATAACTCCCCACTTCATTAGTAGGAAAATGGAAATTTCAGGTAATTGCACCGCGAAATTCCTATTAATTTTGGATGACCATATCATTTGCCTCCCCAAAGCCACCAGAGTCCAGTGGCAGAGCATTAGGAGTGTGGGGGCTTTTTACATGGAGAGTGTTTCTAACGATCATGGCAGAAGTGGATGACAAAGCATGAGAAGAAGCATGGGGAGAAAAGGTACGGTGCAGAGCGGGATAAGAGGCGCACTAGGGGCTGCTTGGATTCTCCAAACCCTCCTGCACATTATATTTGCACCTATGATGGTCACCGAGCATGCGCGTGGATGTGACGCGTGTGGGGCATGTAGTCAGGCAACGCAAGCATGGTGTGTGAAGGGCTCGTACATGTGTGTTGCGCTCGCGGGGCACAGGGAACATGCTCCCACGCATTTTGTGGTGTGTGCATGCACACCTGGCCCGCACCCACATGCATTGTTACGCACGTGCGTGGGGGCTCGTTACGTGCACGCGCGTGGGTTGCATGTCCGCTCCTGGGGCTCTCCCCTTGCATGTATGTACGGGGCCAGTTTCATATAATCTTGCGCCCGCTCGTTTGGTTTGCACGAATTCTGCAGACTCGATATGCTCTATCTCAGTACCATTAGATCATGACCCAAAGAGGAAGCTAGTATTTGAGGGTCATAGTTATTCAATTCCTTAGCGTTGTCCACCTACTAAGCCAAAAGCGCTTCCAGGAGTTCCTTGCAGTTCTAGAGTTGACGGAGTTACACAAGATGATCCTGATCTTGAAGTTTTGGGATCCTCTACCCCCGAGTCCCTTACGTGGAGGTTCTTGTACCCCTGGTGGCAAAAGGAAGACACATGTCTTCATCATTAGAGGTGATGAATAATGTGGTAAGTACATCATTTTTCTTATCTTGCTTTTTGACTAGTTCTACTTGCTTTTTTGTTGTAGATTAGTATTTAGGTTAAGATTGCCCTTACATGGAATGACCATTATGTGGGATTGAAAGAGGAGTATCTGTCTCTTCAGAAAAAGCTTTGAGGAGTGGAGAGCTCCCTTTCTGATTTGAGATAGAGACGAGCTCGCAGCATTTTACATTTTCGGTAGATTGAGTCTGAGCTGAAGGATGAATTGGCGTGGTTATAGGCGGAGCTTCAGGCAGAGTAGTCCTTGGTGGAGAAGATTGTGCAGCTTCTAGAGAGCGCACAAGGGGATGTTGCTTGCTTAGAGATCGAGGTGGAGCAGTTTTCCTCGCAGGAGCGTCTTACCAAGCGGATGGAGGCTAGAGTGGCCAAGTACAAGAACTCCATTGACTTTATGCGGGATCATGGCTCGCTTTTCGAGGAGATCTGCGAGGAAGTCTGGATGAGGGAGATGGATCTCGAGATGGAATAAGTTCGAGAAGTGGATTTTCATCATGGGATGATAAAGACTCTATGGATGGTGGATCGCAAGCACAAGTGTGATGTAGCTGATCTCAGCTTTGATGATCTGTCTAAGGATGAGTGTGTTGACTTTCATATTGATGGTGAGGATTATACCTTTGATTTAATTTTTCTCGTACTAATTGTACTTTGATTGCTTTGGTGGTGCATCTATACTTGTACTTTGCATTTTCGCTTTTATAGCAACTTTGTGTGTTTTGTCTCTTTTTATTGCTAGTCGATCGCCATTTCCTTGCGATATCTATGATTTTTGCACCGTTATTTTGTGTGGGCAACTCTGATCCTTTGAGGTTGGCGATTAGAGGACGAGACCTAGACGACACCGCAACCTACTACCAGGGCAATAAGCAGACACTTCTAGCCAGGTAGTGAGAGGTCTGGCTCACCGAGCTAGGGGATGTCATTGAGAATGGTGGTGAAGGACAGACCTTCAAACTTGGGCAACCGCGAGGGGGCAGTCCCTGGCAGTGACGTGATCTATTGTGCTGAGATCACTGGGATGTGATCCCTGATGGATGGTGAAGGACGAATCTTTGGACTGCTGGTGGAAGCGCGAGGGGCCAATGTTAGTAGCCTTCACCCACTTGCAAGGGAGAAGGGCGGAGCTTTGATCCACTACTGTGGGAGGCATCTAGGGGCCCTTCTTGTGTTCACCAAGTAAGGGCGAGCACTATGATCCATTAGTAGAAGCGAGGGGCCCAACGTTGGTGGCCTTCGCCCACTTATAGGGGAGAAGTGGGGACCTTCGATCCACAACTGTAGGAGGCGTCCAGGGACCCATCCTGTGATCTCTAGTGGAGTACGAGAACTTAGCTATGTTGGTAGAAGAAAGGGGTACAATGCTGGTGTCCTTCACCCACTTATGGGGGTGAAGGGTGGTCCTTCAATCCGTGAATGTGGGAGGCATCCTGGGGCCCATCCCACGTCTATCAACGGAGGGCATGTAATTGCTACAAGGTCCAGGGTATTACCCCGAATTTTCCTGCGATGGCAAAGTTAACGGAAAGTAACACAAATAAAGTGTTAAAAGAGCTAAATAAAGGTAAATTTTATTGCTCCAAAAAGATAATCATTACATAGATACGCCCCCTTATTTATAGAAATTGGGGAAGATGAGAGAATACAACAACCGATGTGGGACTAAATATAAGTCGGGCAGTCTACGTGGTTTGACATGGTCAAACCACCCACTATACAACAAATAATAAAACACGAATCAGCAACTAGGAAAGTCTCTTATCTGTCAGGGAAGACCACTGGTACAAACCGCCAGACCGCAACTACGGGTTGCCACCAGATCGTAGTTGCGGCTACCCATCAGACTGCAGCTGCTGCAAGCAATCGGACTACAACCGCAGGTTGCCACCAGACCACGGTTGCGGTTAACCATCTGTCTGCTGCTGCAGCTTCAACCAGGCCGTTGTGGCTTCATCCAGACCACTGCGGCTTCACCGACAAACCGCTGTTGCGGCTCTCTGACAGATCGTTGCTGCTTCATTCAGACCACTGCGGCTAACGGACAGACCGCTACTACGGCTTTCTGCCAGACCGCTTCGGCTTCCTTCGGACTACTGTGGCTGACCTCCAGACCGCTGCTGCGGCTATTCCCCAGACCACCACTACTGTTGTCCACCTGATGACAAGATGAGGTTCACCACCAGACCGCTGGACCAAACCGCTAGGTCGCTGAGGCAAATAGACCGCAGCAATTAGACACCAGTCTGCTCGGTCTCCTCAAGCTCCAACACTCCCCCTCAAACTGGAGCATATATATCTACCATGCTCAGCTTACTACAAACCTCCTCAGAAGGAGTAACTGGCTTGATGAAGAAATCAGCTAGTTCTCTCTCGGAGGTAATAGATGGAGTGCAAATCTGATTCTTCAAAATATCCTCTCTAATGAAGTGGCAATCAACCTCAATATGCTTCGTCCTCTCATGAAAGACAGGATTCCTCGAAATATATGTGACTGCCTTGTTATCACAGAACATTGGCAGAGGATGATCATAAAGCTCTCCAAAATCAAGCATAAGTATCCGCAACCACTTCAGCTCACAAGTAGTTAGAGTCATGCTCCTATACTCAGCTTCTGCGCTTGACCTGGAGACAACAACTTGTTTCTTACTCTTCCAACTGACCAAATTCCCGCCAACAAAAGTACCGAATCCAGATGTGGACTTCCTATCTTCCTTATCATCTGCATAGCTCGCATCAAAATATGCTTCAACCTTCAAATGTCCCCTTTTTGAAACAGAAATCCTTTCCCTGGATCACCTTTCACATACTCTAGAATCTTCATTGCCGACTACAGATGACACTCCTTATGAGCTTACATAAACTGACTCACTCTTCCTACTATATAGAAAATATCTGGTCATGTGACTGTCAGATAAATGAGCTTCCCACAAGCCGTTTGTACCTGGTGAAATCCTCAAGAAGAGGTGAGTCCTCACTCCAACACTTGTCATCTCCAACCGACATCGGAGAATGAGTAGGTTTAGCCCCATGGAGGCATGTCTCTTTTAAAAGGTCCAAGGCATACTTTCTTTGTAAAAGAACAACAGATTCTGGTTTCTTAGATATTTTAATGCCCAAAAAATATTTTGGAGATCTCATATCTTTAGTAACAAAATGCTTAATAAGATGTTTCTTTGTCATATCCACACTTTCTCTATCATCTCATGTGAGAAGAATATCATCCACAAAAATAGCAAGGACAACAATGTTGAAGCCAAATATGACCTCAACGAGAGTTCGAAGAAAAGGGGTGCAGCCAAAACCTACTTCTCTCAAGCCTCAACCCTCGACTGAATTCAAAGGACCTAAGACTGACCCAAAGCCTCAGCAGGGAGGTCCCACCACACACCCGGAAGGTCTCTGAGAGCTTCCCCTCCAAAGCCAAAAGATGGGCTAGGAGCTCCTCATAAAGCACTGGAAGTTGGAAGGTAAATGACAGCCTGCTTTCCAAAGAGCCCTTATGGGTCTATTTATAGCATCTTGCTGACCTGAGATTACTGAAATGCCCCTAGTTGATCTGCCAATAGCCGAATTCCGCCATTCTCTTGAGGGTATAGGAGTAATTTCACCCGAGGGTAATTTGGTCATTTCACCCAAGGCCCTGGCCCCCACTCGGCGAGAGCTCCGAGCCGAGAGCCTTCTGTCAGATCTCGGCGGAAGCGGGCTCGCCTACCTATAGGCGAGAGCTTCTTTAAGACGATCTGGGTGCTGGCGCAAGCGTTCGCGCGTTGATCTTCGTTCGACGATTTGGCTGCGCTCGTCGATCTGGGCTCGACGAATACGGGGTGTCTTGCGGGCGAGAGCTCATACGAGGCGGGAGCTTATCGCTTAGTACAAGCGCTCCCGCCTACTTGGGCGAGAACTTCTCTAGCTAGCCTATCTGACCGTTTGTGCCTCCTGGTCTGGCTCAGCGAATATGGGGTTGTACACAATCCCCGCTCTTTTTGAGCTAGCTCTGTGCTCGAAAAGACACGTCCAACCCATAAATATTCGTTGAGCACGTGTTAACGTCAGGGAATCTTTTGGTGGGCCATACCATGCCTATAAATATATGTGATGATAGACGGTCATAATTCTCCCCTTGAACTATCCTTCCTTGCCTGAGTTCTCGCCTCCTCACGCAATGCCTTCCAAGCGTGCCGATAAACCGCTCCCGCAGGATCTTCAGGACCGCATCAATGCGGCGCAGGCGCGAGCCAAGGCTAACAGCGCCCTGGTTTCCCCATAGTTGGCGAGACAGTCGTCAGTCGCTGAGCCTTCTCAGCATAAGAAGAAAAAGAAGAAGGCGAAGGCGGTTCAGCAAGACCTGCCCCGCGAGAACAGGAGCCCGCCTACCTCGACCCCAAGCCGTGCGGACGATCCCTTTCGGCAGAAGGTATGTCTGATTCGCCTACCATTGAAAACACCAATATCCTGTATCTGACATGATATTTTTCACAGGAGACGGTTCCCGACGCTGTTGAGTCTCCGCAGGAACCCCTGGACCCATCATCTCGCCCCCTTGAGGGCCAACCGCAGATCACGGAGGCGGCTCCTCCGCCTGACTTGAGAACTGCAGGTAACTTTACCACTCTTGCTCTTAACTCAAATCTTAGGTCGCTGAACTGTCTTTCCGCAGCGCCCGCTTCCGCCCAGTCGAGTCTCGCTACCCGGGAGAACAAGGCTATGGCTGCAAATCAGCCTGCCCTCGCGGGTGATTCCTCCCTACCGGCGGGAGGAAAGACTGTCGAATCTTCCGCGCCTCCATTGGATGTCATCCATCCTGCGGGAGAGGATACCTCCCCCCCCCCCCCCCCCCGCTTCCGGCCTAGCCGGGATTACCACTCGCAAAATCTACCCCCAGTAAAAGGAAAGCCGATCCATCTACTCTTTGGAACTTTGGGGGGGGGCTGGGTCTTCTCGCCTGCCATCGACCGGGGGTCCTCGCCATGCTGCAGGTATGCGGTACGTTTATCACGATTATCCTTTAGTTCTCGTCTTAACTGGAATTCTTATCAGGGGATCTGGGCTCGCGGTCTGGAGCTGACGTAGAGGAAGAAGAAGAAGAAGAAGAAGAAGAAGAGGAAGAAGAGGACAGAGAGGGGGAAGACGGCGAGAGCTCCCCCTTCCCTTCCTCTGACAAGATGGAGGAGATCTTGACCAGTGCCGGGAGCGCTAAAAGACGGGGGAAGAAGGTTGCCGCCGTCCTATCGAAGCTTATCCGGCGGGAACGGGCCCGTGACCTCGCGGCGAAAGAGTTTCGCCAATCAGTGGAGAGGAGGCTGGAGACTCTGGAGCGGGATTATCTCATCGGCGAGATGGATCGGCCAGGAGGGCCTATCGCCGGATCTTCCCTTGAAAGGTGCATCACGCGGATCCGGGACCTGTCTCGCCTGGTCAACCTAGGATGCACTGTTCTGTCGTCCTACTTCAACCCGCAGGCGCCACCCAGGACGAAGCTGCGGGAGCAAGGAGGATGGCATTGGGATCCTTATTGAATCGCGAGACCTACCCTTCTCTTCCCCAGGCCTTCCCCTTCTCAGATGTACCCCGCTTAATTTATGTCTAACTGATGTTGCTTACTCTCTTATTCAGCTCTCGCTTGGCGAGAATAACAATTATTTAAGCTATTATTATCACTCTGTTTAGTTCTCGCTTGGCGAGAGCAATCTGATCTGTTGTGTGCGGTTATTATAATTACTCCTTACTTAGCTTTCTCGCTCCGCGAGAGTAAGCCTGCTCCCGTTGTTTGTCGAACGCCATCTCACAAGACTCGCGCCAATCACCTGTCAGTCAGTCAAATTTGGGCGGGAAAATGAAGCGCCGCCGCCTCAGGTCGTGACGGCTGTACCCCCACTGCATTTTCTATAAAATCATGATGATCACGGTTTCCTATAAATAGAGGGGCTCACCTACCACATTCATTTCTCCGATCTGAATCTCTCTCCTCTCATGTCGCTTTCGCGGTCTCTCAAAAGCTCTCGCTTGTTTTCGCCTTCTCCTTCCGTTCTCGCACGGTTCTTTCTCTCGCCTCCCTCTTAAGGATCTCGCCTACAAATTCTTCATCACGATGCCGGGCGGAAGCGAGGGACGTTCCAACTGTGCGGAAGCTTTCCAGAAGCACCTTTTCCCTTCCTGCACCCTCACCGTGGACGAGTTCAACCTGACCCAGACTCGCTACGTTCCCGCCGGCTTCACCGCGCGGAACCCAGGCAACCATGATAAGGTAACACCGCGGGGGAGGGGGATCTCGCCATCCCCCTTGAGCACTTCGAGGTGGGCTTCCGCCTCCCGCTGTGACCCGAGATGCGTCAGGCCCTCCGGTATTACGGAGTGGTTCCCGCGCAACTGAATCCAAACTCGGTTGCGATTCTCATGGATTTCATATGCTACATACGATCCGAGAGGATCGAGTTCAGCCTGCCAATCTTCCGCAAGCTGTTCACCTTCCACGCCAAAGGAGGGGTGGTCTTCTTCTCAGGACAACTGCTCAAGACGATCGGTCTCGCCAACAAGCACCACCACTGGGGCGAGAGGTTCATCTTCATTTCCGGCGACTTCGGGAACGTGCCTCTCGCGCCCATCCAATATGAGGATGCCGCCTACAAGCCCCCCTCCTTGGGCTCGCACGAGAGCGCCCTTCTTGAGTTCTTCGGAACCATGGACTTCGACGTCCTCTTCCTCCGGCGAGACGTTGATTCACTCCTCCCCGTACTCCTGGGCGAAGGTAAGGTCTCGCCTTTGTCTCGTTATTCCCCTTTTTCGACATTTGAACTGAGTGTTTGTCACTTTCGTAGGAGAGCTCGAGATCCCCCTACTCCAACCTTTTGACGAGGCTCACGCTGGCGGGAGCCAACCTCTGAAAGATCCGCTGGATCTTGCGAAGGCCGCGACACAAGCTTGCCGGAACGAGCCGCCCCCGCCTCCTTCAACCGGTGCCGGGAAGCGAAATCCCGGCGCCCCTCCGCCTCAACCGATCAAGAGGCCCAAGACAACTGATTCCGAGAAGGGCAAAGCTGTTATGGTGCCGCCCTCCCAACCTCTCGCTGCAGGCTGCTCCTTTGAGGAGATCTTGCAGGTAGTCAACGAGATCGCAGCTACCAGGGGTGGCGCTGAGGCCCCTGCCGAGAACCCTCTGGCCCCTGGTGTAGCAGAGGGCGAGGGAGCCGCCGCCGAGACCTCCGGCCAGCCTCTATCTGGAGAGGTGCCGCGGGGCCACCGCAACTTTGGTCTCGGCATGAAGTGCCTGGATGCGGAGAACAAGCCGCTGCTACAATGGGACCCCGACGTCAACAGGGTCTCGATCTCGTCCCTCCTGCCTAGCTGGGCAGAGCGAGACGAGGTTACTAGCGAGGCTTTCGCCTTAAGTTATTACCTCTACAGCCGGGAGGACGCCAGCGTCTACGACAGGATGACCACCCGGCTGCTGGCCTATGATTCCACTCGCGCCCTGATGCGCGGGCTGGAGCTTGCGCACATGTGTGCTCGCCGGAGCATCACCATAGACCGCAATTTCCAGGACATGTTCAAGGCCAGGGACGACGCGGTGGCTCAGGCGGCCACTTTGGCAAAGGAGCTGGCCGAGGCCCAGCAACTGCTATTCTCGCGCCAGGCGGAAGGGGTAAGCGAGATATTTCACGGTGCTGGCTCTCGCCGCTTTAACTCTTTTCCCTTTCATGCTAACCTCTCGCTGTTCAGGATTCCGCCCAAGCCGCGCTTCGCGAGGAGCTTTCCCAGGCGCGATACGAGAACGTCCTGCTGAGGGAGCAAATTGCGCGTCTAGAGGCGAATGCGCCCCCCCCCCCCCCCCGGCTGGATGAGAGACTGAAGAGCCGCTACTACTCTGTCTATGATATCGACAAGCTCCTCCAGGCCAACGTGCAAGCTACCGTCAAGCTGACCTTGGAGACGCTGTGAGATGTCGGATGTCTGGACGAGAGTGGCAAGATCATTACAGCTCCCCAGCTCGTTCCCTGGCTCTTCGAGTCTGTACCGAAGCCCCCGGGCGCGCCTGATACCCCACCCTCGGATGTCCCAAAATCCCCTGCTGCGGGTGGCGAGACCTCCGGGGAGAGCTCCGGCAAAAGTTCCAGCGGGAGCTCAAGCGGGAGCTCTGAGGGGTACAACTTGTCTCCTTGAGGGGCCCCTTTTTCTTTTCTTTTCGCCTTAATGTAAAGAGCGAGACGCACTAAGATTGTACTTATATAATATATATTGCAAACGTTTCATTGTAAATGTCTCGTCCTGTTATTATGAATGTGCTTGATGTAATTGTTGTGGCCGAGTGTTCCTTACGTACGCTTCCTCCGAGGCCCCTGGCATCCCTAGGGTAGTCTCCCTTAGGGATGAATAGGCGGGAACCTGACGTAAACTATCTGCCGGGAACATGGCTCACGAACCCCTAAGACGGGGCCGTCCCCCTTTAGGTTACGCGAACCGTTCACGGCTGTCGCATAACGCTTCCGCTTCTCTGTCAACAATATTATTAGAGGCCTTCTTGCCGAAAGCCTCCTTCCGCGAGACCTCCTTGACGGGGGTATCCCTGCCGAGATCAGTTCTTGCCCCGAGACCTCTCCACCTCTTTCCATTTCGCATTCCGGGTGCGTTTCTTGCCTTGCCCAAGCCAAACCTATCCCCCACAGGCGAGCCTTCGGACCTGCCAGCTAGATGAGTGTCTGCGCAGCGGGTCTACCTAGGGCCGAGCAGAGCTCGGGGTGCCAATGACGATCTCAAACCAAACAAACCTATCCCCCACAGGCGAACCTTTGGACCTGCCAGCTAGATGAGAGCCTACGCAGCGGGTCTACCTGGGGCCGAGCCGAGCTCGGGGTGCCGATGACGATCTCAAACCAAACCAACCTATCCCCCACAGGTGAGCCTTCGGACCTGCCAGCTAGATGAGAGTCTGCGCAGCGGGTCTACCTGGGGCCGAGCCGAGCTCGGGGTGCCGATGACGATCTCAAACCAAACAAACCTATCCCCCACAGGCGAGCCTTCGGACCTGCCAGCTAGATGAGAGCCTGCGCAGCGGGTCTACTTGGGGCCAAGCCGAGCTCGGGGTGCCGATGACGATCTCAAACCAAACAAACCTATCCCCCACAGGCGAGCCTTCGGACCTGCCAGCTAGATGAGAGCCTGTGTGAAAGTGCAGCTAAATCTGATATACTCTAGAGGGGGTGAATAGAGTATATGGTGCTTTGAAACTTTTTACAACAATTGTTGTAATAAGAGTGAGCAGGGAAGCAAAAATAAATCTAATCACAGCACTAAGTTAAACAACAGCTAATCATAGAAAAATCAAGGCCAGAAACAAACATAAACACAAGCAAAACCAGAAGACACAAGGAAATATAGTGGTTCCCCTAAACTTGGGTACATCCACTCTTCTACCACCCTAGGTAGGAATCCACTGCAGGATGATTTGATCAGGTGTCCTGGGCACCAATGAGCTTTTGATAAGGTGCTCAAAAACCAAGGCAGATTTTTTGATCAGGTGTCTTGCCACCAATGAGCTTTTGACAAGGTGCTCAAAAACCAAGCTCAAACTTTTGAAGGGAGTTTGAGAAACCCTTTACAGAGAGAGGGTGAGAGAGTGATGGAAGTCTTCTCTTTCTCAAACAACTGAGAAGACTATATGGATTGTTGTTGTCAAAGCTCCCCCTAAATCCTTGAGATCTTCAGGAAGAAAAGCTTTGCTGAGGGTGATAGGCCTTCAAAGATTGAACTCCAGCAATGGATGATTTCAGCAATAGCTGAAATGTTGAATGTCTGGAGTCTTGAAAAAAAATGTTGGCCTTGAACACTTTGAAAACTAAAGAGGTCTGAAGATTTGAGAAAACTTGATCTCCTTGGATGTGTGTTCTTGAGAAATCTTTGAGACAGAATATTTTTGAATGTATCTCAGTAATCTGTGTTCTATGAGTGATTCAAAAAATTCTATCTTTTATTCTCTGGTGCAGAATAGAATAACATTCTCTGTCAAGTATAGCCGTTAGCCTGCATTAAATGCATCCTTAATTGCACAATCTCTTCTGGAGGAAAGTCCACAGAAATATTCCTTGAAATATTCCTTGAAACTTGGTCCAGAATTGAATGAAAACGGCTAGGAAATCTCTGAATTAATTGCAGAATAACTTCTTAACTGATTTGAATTTGAATCTGGAAACATTCTGAAAGTTATCTGAAATCGTCGAACTGAGCTCTGCTATCGTCGAGCTGAGCTCAGCGATTTGGAAATATACAGCAGCAAAGTATCGTCGATCTGAGCTCACAGACCATCGAACTGAGCTCAGAGATGAAGATCCAAAGCAGAGTCAAAATCGTCGACCTGAGCTCACCGATCGTCGAACAGTGTTCGACGATATAATGAAGTTGAGCTCAGCGATCGTCGAATGGAGTTCGACGATCTGTCGAAGTTGAGCTAGACGATCGTCGATCGGAGTTCGACGAATCGTCGAGCTGAGCTCGACGATATGACTTAGTCTCCAAATACAAAATCTTGGTCTTTAGGGCAGCTTCCAAACCTAGACTTCTAACCCTTAGACTCAATTCTAATTGACCTATTAAGCTATACAGGAGGTCAAGCAAAGGTTCCTAGAGACATAGTGATCCTGACCCAAATTAGTAATAGGGTGTTCCAACAATCTCCCCCTATTTGGGTTAGGATTACTATTTACAAACTTTGGAAAAATTTAAATAACAACATACAATCAGCAAAAACAGAAAAACAACAGCTAGACATGCAGAATCACAGAGATATATATCATCCAGATAATAATCAGAAATCACAGAAGTTGTCACCTTACAATATCATTTCTTCTCTTTGCCCTTAACCATTTTAATCTCTCTGTTAGGATTGAGGGCTTCTTTGTTTGACCTGGTATCATCTGCTGCACCCAAATATGTTTGCTTTTTAGGCCTGGGAACTACAGCTTCAGGATGTAATTCCATATACCTGTCAGCATCAAAGAATTTACTTAAAGCATATCTCTCTAGCTCTTTCTGTCTCTGTTCAAACATAATTGAAATGTTGGAAGAGTCTATTCCTTGCTCTCTGGCCTTTTTAATCTGATCCAGTGTAGCTAATTCTTTTAATCTGGCAGTCCAAGCAGCTGGATTGTTTTCAGGATCCTCAAAGGGTACAGGTGGTTCATATCTGTTGGAAGGATTGTCTTGAGAAGGCCTGGCAGACACAGTTTCTTTCAGCTTGTAAGGGAAAGGACCAGATGTTGTATCAGAAGAAATTTGTCCTCCCCTAGAATATGGGTGCTGCCTGGAGTACCCTTTGGAATAGACTTGAATATCTCTTTGATTACCTCTATATCCTCCTCTCCTAGAATGTGAACCCCTGGATTGGCTTTCCCTGTGGTAAGATCTGGCATGAGGCTGATAGGGAGCCTGACTTCTGGCTGGGGGTTGAGCTGCAGAGCTTCCACCTGCACCTGCATCAGGAGGAGGTGGTGGAGGAGGATGAGAGTGCTGGAATTGGGATGAACCCTTCTCATATTTCCTTTTCTTCTTCATTGCCTTCAGCTGGTTCTTAGAGTATTGCATCCAGTGCTCAGAAATAGGACAGTCATGTAGGATGTAATATGGGATATCATTGTTGTCCTTAACTTTAGCAGGAGGTACTCTCTTCATAGCCTTGCTCCTTGCCTTTCTTTTCCTGGCAATGGTAGCAGAAGAGTCATCAGAGTCTGTTTTAAATTCATCAGTTTCAGAACTCTGATCATCATAGAGAGCATCTATTTTCTTCATTAGATCCTTCTTGAGCTGAACAGAAGCAGATGAGGCAGAAGTTGTAGCAGCAGGAATGACAGCAGCAGATATAGAAGATGTTGCACTAGGAGTAGAAGCAGAAACAACAGCAGTAACAGATACTGGAGAGGTGACTACAGCAGCAACTTCACTGACAACAGCAGAAACTTCACTGACAACAGCAGAATCAGAAGGAATATCATCAAGGATTGCAGAAGGCTCAAATTCAGATGCCTCTGACATCAGAATGTCCTTGGAAATTGGTTCATCAGAAGAAACAGGAACTTCAGCAGCAGTAACAATATTTGCAGCAGCAGTATCAACATTCTCAGAAGCAACAACAATCCTTTCTTCAGAAGAAGCAGCAGCAATTACTGAATTTACAAAGGAGGTGATAATGCTAGGGTCACAGCAAGAAAATGGCACAAGTGCCTTGGATAAATCTTCTGGAGGCTGGACAGCATTGACCTCTGGCAGACAGCTGAAGTATGCAGAATCAAAAACTGATAGCAAAGACCTGAGGTCTATTGTAAGGACTGCAGTTGAAATCTGGCTTTGTGCTTGAGGCACAGCAACAGCAACAGGAGGAGCAGCAGAAGAAGCAGTAATAACAGCAGCAGCAGACAGGCTTACAGAAACAGCAGCAGCAGCAGCAGCATGAAGATTCACTTCATATGGCATCTCCCCCTGCCTAGATGCAGACATGTCTGGATCAAGGCACACTGCTGTAGGTGCTGCCTGAGGAAAGAGGGAAGAGAGCCTGGCAGAAAGGGCTGCCACTGACAGGTGTAGTGGAGCCAAGGAGGTCTCCAAGAGCAGAGTTAGCCTGGGGGCAAGCAACTCATACAGCCTGTCAGCAAGGGCTGAGATGTCTACTTGCTCAAGGGTGACTTGAGCAGAGGTAGAAGATACAGGAGCAGCTGAGGGTTCTGGTGGTGGAGAGGTGGTGAATAGAGTAATGGATGGCTGAGGTGTTGGAAAGGTGGAAATGGAGGACAGGGGAATGGAGATAGATGGGGTGAATGTTGGTTGGTCTATGATGTGGTGTAGAAGGTCTTGAAATGAAGTGGAGGATGAGGGTAACTCAGGAGGAGATGATGGGGAATCATCCATAAAGGAATCATCAAGTAGGGTGAAGGATGGAATGGAGGGTGATGAGGTGACATCTGGTGGAGGGTAAGAGAATAGTGGGTGGAATTGTTCTTCTGGTGTTGAAAGAACAGGTACTGGAGAAGGTGTGGATGTTGGAGATGGGCTGGATATGATGATGGTGGATGGAGCTGGAATGATGGATGGTATGGGAAGGGATGGAATTGGCGGAGGAGGAGGAGGAGAGGCAACAACAGCAGCCAGGTCATCTGCAGGGGCAGAGACCTGTGGAGGAGTGACTGTTAGAGTCCTTGTGCCTGAAGGAGTACTGGAGGAGGTCCTGCTAGGCTTGCTGATTTGTCTATCCCACTTTCCAAAGAGGGCACAAGAATATCTCTTGGAGGCATTGATATGAACTCCAGAGGAGACCAGCAGGGCAGGGCACCTGTGCTGCAGAAATACTCCAAGGATTCTTCCAAAGTTAACAAAACTTTTATTGATTTTCTTTTTGATGAGGTCAAAGAAAACCTCTCCCCAATTCAGATTCTTCTTATCCACAAGAGCTCCCATGAGGCAGAGCTGATATCTTGAAATTGTATCATGGGCTGAGTGCTTAGCCAGTAGCACCTTCCCAACAACATCTGCCAGGAACCTATATTCTACAGACAGATTCCTTTTGAAGAGCTTACTAGGGTTTCCCTCTGAATGACCCATTCTGGCAAGCAGTTCAGAAAACTCATCTCCAGATAATTCAGCAGAATCTTCTCCATTTCTCAACTCAAAGACTTCTGTTAAAATTGTTGGGGTCAAGGGTACCTGAGTTCCAGCTATAGACCCAACAATAGTGTTGTGATCTTGATTATGGGCAGTATAAACCCACTCCTTTATCTCATCAGAAGCCAACTTGATCCTGGTGGTCATTATTGCTGTCAGATTCTGGTCCTTGAACAAACCCAGTATATCTTGAAAAATCTGGTCAGTCGTGCTGAAGGATTCTATATCAATATCAAACCCAGCATCAAACTTCATTGCAGCAAGAACAGCAACTGACACAGCCATTGGTACCTGCAAAAACTCAACAAACAAAACGACCAAGTGTAGAACTGTTTGGAGGGAAAGAAAAATCTTGCAGAGAAATCGAAAGCGCAAAAGAGAACGACGGCGAAAAAAGAGTTTTATATTAGGGTTCGACGCAGAATTGGAAAGATCGTTGAACTCAGTTCGACGATCGAGGCTTCTAAAGGAATCTGAAGAGTCTTCAACATCGTCGATCTCCGTTCGACGATATTGGAGAGCGTCGAGCTCCGTTCGACGATCGTTCAGAGAACATAATCGTCGAGCGCCGTTCGACGTTCGTTGACCGGAAGAGATAGTTCATACTATCAGAGAGACGCTGAACTCAGTTCGACGATTTAGGAAATCGTCGATCTCCGTTCGACGATCTTGGGGCAAATCGTCGAGCGCAGTTCAGAGATCAGAAAAATTCTAGACACTAAGAAAAATCAGAATGTTTGCCTAGTCTTGGTCAATTTTTAAGCTTTCAAAATCTTGGATATTATTAAAGACTTCCTCCATCTAACATTCCTAACTGATTTAGGAAGAAGGTGTGTTTCTTTTCATCCAAAGGCTTGGTGAAAATATCTCCCCTTTGTAAATCAGTTGGGATATATTATAGTTCAATTTTATTCTTTTCAACATTATCCCTTAAGAAATGATGTATAATCTCTATGTGTTTTGTCCTACTATGGAGGACTGGATTTTGAGCTATAGAAATAGCACTAGTATTGTCACAAAAGATTTTAGACTTCTCTAAGTTGTAGCCATAGTCTAGGAGTTGGTTTTGAATCCACAAGATTTGTGAACAACAACTGCCTGCAGCCATATATTCAGCTTCAGCAGTTGAAGTTGACACAGATGTTTGTTTCTTACAAAACCAAGAGACAAGTCTGTCACCAAGGAACTGACAAGTTCCACTGGTGCTTTTCCTGTCAATTCTGCATCCAGCATAATCAGCATCAAAGAATCCAGTTAAATCAAATGCTGAATCTTTTGGATACCAGAGACCTAGATTTGGACAACTTTTAACATACCTGAGAATCCTCTTTACTAGTATTAGATGTGACTCTCTAGGGCTGACTTGGAACCTAGCACATATACATGTAGCAAACATTATATCTGGTCTACTAGCTGTAAGATACAGTAAAGAGCCAATCATTGCTCTATATGTTGTCTGATCAACAGGTTTCCCATGTTCATCAGCATCCAATACAGCATTAGTAGGCATGGGTGTTTTCATACAAGATGCTTCAGACATACCAAATTTCTTAACCAGTTCATTTGCATATTTGGTTTGAGAAATAAAGATGCCTTCAGCATGTTGCTTGACTTGCAATCCTAGGAAGAAGGATAGCTCACCCATGCTACTCATCTCAAATTTAGAATGCATTAGGTTGGAAAACCTTCTGCACAATTTGGAGTCAGTAGAACCAAAAATGATATCGTCTACATAAATCTGTACTAGTAGGGTATGGGACTTATGGGTTCTAATGAAAAGAGTTTGGTCTACTCTATCCCTTATAAAACCATTTTCCAAAAGAAAGCATGCTAGGGTCTCATACCATGCTCTAGGAGCTTGCTTGAGACCATATAATGCTTTGTTCAGTCTAAAAACATAATCAGGAAAAGTTGGAGAGATAAAACCTGGAGGTTGTCTGACATAAACTTCCTCTTTGATGTCTCCATTTAAGAATGCACTTTTGACATCCATCTGATAGACCTTGAAGCCTTTGTGAGCTGCATAAGCTAGAAATATTCTGATGGCTTCTAATCTTGCAACTGGTGCAAAGGTCTGGTCGTAGTCGATTCCTTCTTCTTGAGAGTATCCCTGAGCAACTAGTCTTGCCTTGTTCCTTATAATTATTCCTTGATCATCCAACTTGTTTCTGAATACCCATTTTGTTCCAACAATGGAATGATCCTTTGGCTTTGGCACTAGTTCTCATACTTTGTTTCTCTCAAATTGATGCAACTCCTCTTGCATTGCAATGATCCAGTGTGGATCTTGCTCTGCATCTTGAATGGACTGAGGTTCAATTTGAGATAGGAAGCAGGTGTGCAACAGGTTTTGGTTGACCTGATTTCTGGTTTGCACACCAGCTGAGATTTCTCCAATTATTTGGGAAATTGGATGGTCTCTTGATGTTACTAAATCAACAGGGGGTGTTGATTGTTCACCAACCTGTGTTGTTGTTTCCTCTTGTGGTACAACAACTGGCTCTTCAAGTTGTTCTTCAATATGTTGAGCATTTTCTTCATCTTCACTGCTTTCATCCTCTTGAGTAACCTGTAACTTGTTCAAGTCTTCAACTAGAGAATGTTCCTGCAAAGGTTCTATGGTAGAAGAAATCTTCTCCTTGAAAGACATGTTAGATTCATCAAAAGATATATGAACAGATTCCTCAATTTTTAAAGATGATTTATTATAGACCCTATAAGCCTTGCTGATCATGGAGTATCCCAGAAACACTCCTTCATCAGCTTTGGCTTGAAATTTTGCTAAATATTTCTTGTCATTATTATGAATATAGCAAATACACCAAAGACTCTAAAATAGTCAACTTTAGGTTTCTTCCCTTTGAGTAATTCATAGGGAGTCTTTCCCTTTAGTTTATGTATCAGACTTCTGTTCAGCACATAGTTGGAGGTGTTCACTGCCTCTGCCCAAAAGGATAGAGGTAGATGAGCATCTGACAACAATGTAGTGGCAGATTCAATAAGGGTTCTATTTTTCCTTTCAGCTACCCCATTTTGTTGAGGAGTTCTAGGAGCTGAGAAAGTATGCCTGATCCCTTCACTCTGACAGAACTCTTGCATAAGAAGAGAATCAAACTCTGTCCCATGATCACTTCTGATCAGGGCAATGTGAGTATTGAACTCAATCTGTATACATTTGAGAAACTCTGTCAGACACTTAAAGTTATCAGACTTTTTCCTTAGAAAGAACACCCAAGTGAATCTAGAGAAGTCATCTACAACTACTAAAGTGTAGGATTTCCCTCCTAGGCTTTGTACTGTGATGGGTCCAAAGAGATCCATGTGTAACAGATACAATATCCTAGGTGAATCACTCTTATTAAGTGACTTAAAGCTGTTTTTAGTTTGCTTGCCTAATTGACAAGCCCTGCAGAGTCCTTCCTTCTTGTAGGGGCCAGAAGGTAGTCCTCTAACAAGGTTGTACTTGGATAGCCTAGCAATAGTTCTAAGGTTTAGGTGTCCTAATCTCTTATGCCATAAAATATTTGGTCTACAGACAGAATTAAACAAGCAGATATCTACATTAGTTGAAAGAAAATCTACTAGGTAGATGTTACCTTTTCTTTTACCTGTCAACACAGTTGTGTTGTCCTCTGACTTGATTTTGCATAAGGCTTTGCTGAAGGTCACCTGGTAGCCTTCATCACACAGCTGACTGATGCTAATAGGTTGTGCTTCAGTCCTTCCACATAAGCTACCTTCTTGAAAGTTACTGATCCAATTGGACTGCACCATATCCTTTAGTCTGTCCAAAGTTTGAATCACCAAAGATAACTTTGGGTCCAAGCTTGGCTCTGAAGGATGTGAGGTTGTCCTTGTTCCCTGTCATGTGCTTAGAGCACCCACTATCCAAATACCATTGCTGGTTAGATGTTGGATAGGTCTTCACCTGCACATAAGACAATTCATTTGTTTTTGACCCAGTTTACCTTGGGCCTAGGTTGATAACCTCTAAATTCTGAAATGAAAGACATCCCAGGTTGACTCTTATATCCTTCAGGATGATATCTCCTTGGAGGTATAATCCATTCAGTATAAGGGTTAAAGATTTGGGATGAAGGACCCTTAGGATTCAATTTTGATTTGCCTTTGAAAAATTTTCCAGAGCTCTGACCTCTGTTCGACGATCTTGGAGCTGCGTTCGACGATCTTGGGTCAGATCGTCGAGCTCCATTCGACGGTCGACTATGGCTGAGGTCAGGTATTTGAGATCGTCGACCTGCGTTCGACGACTTTGGCTGAGATCGTCGATCTGCGTTCGACGATTTTGCCTGAGATCGTCGAGCTGCGTTCGGCGATCGTCGATCTTCATTCGGCGATCGTCGATCTCTGTTCGACGATTTCTGCTGGGACTTAGTTTTCTGAGGCAGATCAGAATTTTTCCTAGCAACCTCTACAACTCCCTTTCCTTTGTCAGAAATGAATTTGATTGGAGTTGTTAGAACAATAGGTTGGCTGGATGAAGCACCCAAGCCCAGTGTACTGTTGAACCTGGAGTTCACTGTGCTTGTGATGTCCATCAGCTTGATGCTTCTCCCATTGAGGGATTCTTCAAGCTTTTTGGCCTCAGAGAGCTCACTTTTCAGTGAAGCTATCTGTTCCCTACAGCACTCCAACTCCTCAGAGAGTTTGAGGTTTTCTGACTTTAAGGTATTGTGTTCAGATAATTGATTTCTGAGAGAGATAATTTCTTTCTCAGACTTTAGCAGGTCTAAACACAGTGCTTTAAATTCAGACTTAAAATCCTCTGAACTAAAATCAAAAGAGCCAATTACCTGATCTTCTTCAGGTTGAGTCTCTGAGTCTGACTCTGACTCCTCTTCTTCTGAATTGTGCTGTGAGGCATTGATTGCCATCATGCAGAACTCCTTTTCTTCTGCATCATCCTCATCATCACTGGAACTGGATGAGGCTTCTGACTCTTCTTCAGTCTCACTCCAGGATTCAGCAACAAACCCCTTTCTTGTATGTTTGTTTTTGCTTGAAGAAGGTTTGCTATTGTCATTCCTTTTGGAGTCTTTCTCCTTTCTTCTTTCTTTCCTGTCCCTTCTGTCCTTGTTCTTGTTCTCTGGACAGTCAGGAACTATGTGCCCTGGTTTCCTGCAACCAAAGCAGATAATGTCTTTATTATTACTAATGGACTTGTCATACCTTGGCTTATCCTGCTCCTTGTATGATCTTCTTCTGAAGTCCTTTCTGGCCATTTTGTAAAATCTTTTGGCCAGCAGACTGAGTAGTTCATCATTGCCTGTGGCTTTATCTTCAGGCAGATCTTCAGTTGCCTTAAAGGCTATGGTCTTCTCTTTTCTTGTGGCTGGTGAAGCAGCCTTCTGTTCTTCCTCTCTATTTTTGATGAGTAGCTCATAAGATTTGAGCTTACCCAATAGAGCTTCAGTTGTGATCTCATTCAGACTTCTGGCATCCTTAATTGGCCAGATTCTTGAATCCCAAGTGCTGGGGAAGCACATTAGGATCTTGTCATTAAGTTCAGTTAGAGAGATCTCTTTGTCCAATGTCCTGAGTTCACTGACAATTAGACTTAGCCTGTTGTACATGTCTCCCACTGACTCAGTTTCTCCCTTTTTGAAATTCTCATATTGAGAGATGAGATGGGATCTCCTATCCTTTCTCTCATCAGCTGAGCCTGATACTATTTCAGAAAGTTTGTCCCAAATTTCCTTTGCTGAATTGCATTCAGCCACCTTTTGAAAGATGTCATCAGACATTGTCTGGGCCAAGATGTTCATAGCCTTGGCATCAGCTACCTTCCATCTCTTGATATCAGCATCTGTTCCTGATGGAGGTGGAACAGCATTTGTACTGGAATTCTCTGGGGGTCTTGGACACACTGTCAAAACAGAGTTAAAGATATCTTCGTCAATAGAATTCATGTAAAGTCTAATCCTTGCTTTCCAAAGTGCAAACTTGGATAGATTGCACACTGGAGGTCTGGTGCTAGCATAATCTTTGTTTTGGGCCATGATTTGTGAAAGCAAATCTAATAATAGAATACAAAAGAAAAACAAATCTAGCTTGGGATCTTTGGGTTCAGGTGTTAGCCTGTACAACCAATCAGGTATGGTATGTTTAACCAACCTGGCTCTGATACCAATTGAAAGTGCAGCTAGATCTGATATACTCTAGAGGGGGGTGAATAGAGTATATGGTGCTTTGAAACTTTTTACAACAATTGTTGTAATAAGAGTGAGCAGGGAAGCAAAAATAAATCTAATCACAGCACTAAGTTAAACAACAGCTAATCATAGAAAAATCAAGGCCAGAAACAAACATAAACACAAGCAAAACCAGAAGACACAAGGAAATATAGTGGTTCCCCTAAACTTGGGTACATCCACTCTTATACCACCCTAGGTAGGAATCCACTGCAGGATGAGTTGATCAGGTGTCCTGGGCACCAATGAGCTTTTGATAAGGTGCTCAAAAACCAAGGCAGATTTTTTGATCAGGTGTCTTGCCACCAATGAGCTTTTGACAAGGTGCTCAAAAACCAAGCTCAAACTTTTGAAGGGAGTTTGAGAAACCCTTTACAGAGAGGGGGTGAGAGAGTGATGGAAGTCTTCTCTTTCTCAAACAACTGAGAAGACTATGTGGATTGTTGTTGTCAAAGCTCCCCCTGAATCCTTGAGATCTTCAGGAAGAAAAGCTTTGCTGAGGGTGATAGGCCTTCAAAGATTGAACTCCAGCAATGGATGATTTCAGCAATAGCTGAAATATTGAATGTCTGGAGTCTTGAAAAAAAATGTTGGCCTTGAACACTTTGAAAACTAAAGAGATCTGAAGATTTGAGAAAACTTGATCTCCTTGGATGTGTGTTCTTGAGAAATCTTTGAGACAGAATATTTTTGAATGTATCTCAGTAATCTGTGTTCTATGAGTGATTCAAAAAATTCTATCTTTTATTCTCTGGTGCAGAATAGAATAACATTCTCTGTCAAGTATAGTTGTTAGCCTGCATTAAATGCATCCTTAATTGCACAATCTCTTCTGGAGGAAAGTCCACAGAAATATTCCTTGAAAAATCCCTTGAAACTTGGTCCAGAATTGAATGAAAACGGCTAGGAAATCTCTGAATTAATTGCAGAATAACTCCTTAACTGATTTGAATTTGAATCTGGAAACATTCTGGAAGTTATCTGAAATCGTCGAACTGAGCTCTGCTATCGTCGAGCTGAGCTCAGCGATCTGGAAATATACAGCAGCAAAGTATCGTCGATCTGAGCTCACAGACCGTCGAACTGAGCTCAGAGATGAAGATCCAAAGCAGAGTCAAAATCGTCGACCTGAGCTCACCGATCGTCGAACGGAGTTCGACGATATAATGAAGTTGAGCTCAGCGATCGTCGAATGGAGTTCGACGATCTGTCGAAGTTGAGCTAGACGATCGTCGATCGGAGTTCGACGAATCGTCGTGCTGAGCTCGACGATATGACTTAGTCTCCAAACACAAAATCTTGGTCTTCAGGGCAGCTTCCAAACCTAGACTTCTAACCCTTAGACTCAATTCTAATTGACCTATTAAGCTATACAGGAGGTCAAGCAAAGGTTCCTAGAGACATAGTGATCCTGACCCAAATTAGTAATAGGGTGTTCCAACACTGTGCAGCGGGTCTACCTGGGGCCAAACCGAGCTCGGGGTGCCGATGACGATCTCAAACCAAACAAACCTATACCCCACAGGCGAGCCTTTGGACCTGCCAGCTAGATGAGAGCCTGCGCAGCGGGTCTATCTGGGGCCGAGCCGAGCTCGGGGTGCCGATGACGATCTCAAACCAAACAAACCTATCCCCCACAGGCGAGCCTTCGGACCTGCCAGCTAGATGAGAGCCTGTGCAGCGGGTCTACCTGGGGCCGAGCCGAGCTCGGGGTGCCGATGACGATCTCAAACCAAACAAACTTATCCCCCACAGGCGAGCCTTCGGACCTGTCAACTAGATGAGAGCCTACGCAGCGGGTCTACCTGGGGCCGAGCCGAGCTCGGGGTGCCGATGACGATCTCAAACTAAACAAACCTATCCCCCACAGGAGAGACTTCGTACCTGCCAGCTAGATGAGAGCCTGCGCAGCGGGTCTACCTGGGGTCGAGCCGAGCTCGGGGTGCCGATGACGATCTCAAACCAAACAAACCTATCCCCCACAGGCGAGCCTTCGGACCTGCCAGCTAGATGAGAGCCTGCGCAGCGGGTCTACCTGGGGCCGAGCCGAGCTCGGGGTGCCGATGACGATCTCAAACCAAACAAACCTATCCCCCACAGGCGAGCCTTCGGACCTGACAGCTAGATGAGAGCCTGCGCAGCGGGTCTACCTGGGGCCGAGCCGAGCTCGGGGTGCCAATGACGATCACAAACCAAACAAAACTATCCCCCACAGGCGAGCCTTCGGACCTGCCAGCTAGATGAGAACCTGCGCAGCGGGTCTACCTGGGGCCGAGCCGAGCTCAGGGTGTTACAAGACTCATAAATGCATTTTTATCATAATAATTTAGTACTAGACGAGAGAAACAAGTCAATTGATATGTTATAACAAACTTGATCTTAAATACATAGTTAAATCTTTCCCATTTCACGGGTAGAAGTATTTCAGGTCATCTACGCTCCAGGTGTGGCTTAAGGCTCTTCCTTCCACGTCCTGGAGGTAGTAACCTCCTGATCCAAGGACTTCCTCCACTATATACGGTCCTTCCCAGTTCGGGTTGAGCTTGCCCACGGGAGCTGACCTTCCTGCCGCGTCAACCTTCCTCAGTACCAGGTCCCCTTCGGCAAACTGCTTGACCCTGACATGCTTATCAAAATACTTGGTCAACCGCCGCTTGATCTCTTCTTTCCTGATAGCTGCCACGTCCCGCAGTTCTTCCACCATATCCAGCGAGAGGCATTGCCCATCTTCATTCTCCAACCTCCAAGTCTCATCTCCTTCGCCCGCGGCTGTGACCCGCGGGGACCGAACCTCGAACTCCACTGGTAGGACGGCCTCACACCCATGAGAAAGCTTGAAGGGAGTCTCACTGGTGGCTATGTTCGGGGTCGTTCGCAAGGCCCATAGGACCGAGGGGAGCTGCTCCACCCAGCTTCCCTTTAGGTTCTCCGCCTTTTTCTTTAATAGATTCACAATGATTTTGTTCGCCGCTTCCCCCTGACCGTTGCTCCGAGGGTGGTGGACAGAGGCGAATCTAAGGTCTATCCCCAGTTGGGCGCAGAAGCTGATGAATTCTTCGCTAGCAAACTGGGGGCCGTTATCTGTTACTATTGCTTGAGGCAACCCGTGTCTGCATATGATCTCCCCCCATACGAAGTTTCTTATGACCTGCGAGGTGACCTTGGCCAAGGCTTTAACCTCCAGCCACTTTGAGAAATAATCGACCATGACCAAGAGGAACCTCCTCTGTCCACTAGCCGGAGGAAAGGGTCCAACTAAATCCATCCCCCAGATGGCGAACGGCCACGGTGTCGTGATACCTCGGAGCCGTTGGGCTGTCAAGAGCTGAAGGGGGACGCAGAGCTGACATTTTTGACACCTCCTTGCAAACTCCGTGGCATCCTTCCTTAGGGTGGGCCAGAAGTACCCCTGCCTGACCACCCTTGCCTCAAACGTCCTTCCTCCAGAGTGGCTGCCGCACTCTCCCGAGTGCACCTCCTCCAAGATCCTCGGGATCTCTTCCTCGGTCACACACCTAGCTAGGAGTCCTGACAACATCTTATGATGCAGGCCCCCTTCTATCATTAGGTAGTGAGCTATCTTGCGCTTGAAGTTTCTCCCGTCCTTGGCCCCCTCAGGAAGTCCACCGGTGGTTAGGAAGGTCACCAATGGATCCACCCACGAGGGTCGCCGATCCACCACCATCAATTCTCCTTCTTCGATAGCCGGTCGAAATAGCTCTGTCAAGGTCCCTCCTCCCCGAGGTCCAAACTTAGCCAATTGATCGGCAGCTATGCTTTCTTCCCTTGGAACATGCTGTATGGAGAATGACCGGAACCCACCGATGATCGCCCTTACCTTGGAGAGGTATCTGATGAGGGTAGGCTCCCGAGCTTCAAATTCCCCCCGGATCTGCGATGCTACTACCTTTGAGTCTGTGAAAGCTTCCACATCTTGAATCTCCAGCTCCTTTGTCATGCGAAGGCCGGCGATCACGGCCCCATACTCCGCTTGATTGTTGGTCACCGGGAAATGGTAAGCCACTGCCTGCTCTATCACGACTCCCTGCGGGCTGGTCATCACTACCCCTCCCCCGAGGGAATGCTTTCCCGAGGCCCCCATCGACCATCATCTTCCATGCTCCCTGTGGCTGCTGCTCTCCCTCTTCGACTTCAACAACATAATCTGCTAGGAAGTCCGCTACTGTCTGCGCCTTGATGGAGAGTCTTGGAACAAAAGAGATGTCGAACTCGCTTAGCTCAATAGACCACTTGGCAAGTCTCCCCAAGTGCTATACTCCTTCGAAGATCTTGCGAAGAGGATGGTCGGTTAACACCCTAATCGAATGTGCTTGAAAGTATGGTCGGAGTTTCCTTGCAGAGATGACCAAGGCGTAAGCGAGCTTTTCGAGGATGGGGTAGCGGAGCTCTGCTTTCCTCAGTATCCGGCTGATGTAGTAGATGGGCAGTTGCTTCTTTCCTTCTTCCCTCACCAGGACGGAGCTTACCGCCTCCGCTCCTACTCCAAGATATAAAGTCAGGTCTTCCCCTTCTTTTGGACTCTGAAGTAGAGGGGTCCGGGAGAGCTGTCTTTTCAGCCCCTGGAAGGCTTCTTCGCACTCGGCGGTCCATTCAAACCTTTGATTCCCCCGCAGCACCTTAAAGAATGAAGAACACTTGTCTCCTGCCCTAGAGAGGAACCTGCTCAGCCCAGCCAGCTTGCCTGTCAAGCGCTGGACCTCCTTGGTGTCACGAGCTGACTCCAAATCCAGGATGGCCTTTACCTTGTCCGGGTTGGGCTCCACCCCTTCCGGAGTCAAGAGATGCCCAAGGAACTTCCCACGGCTGGCCCCGAAGACGCACTTCAAGGGGTTCAGCCTCATTTTGAACCTCCTTAAGGTGGCTAACGTCTCTTCCAGATCTTTCAGGTGCGAATCCACGCATTTGCTTTGATCATTAGGTCGTCGACGTAAACCTCCAGGTTCCTCCCCCTCTGATCTCGGAAGACCCGATCCATCATGCGTTGATAAGTAGCCCCCGCGTTCTTCAACCCAAAGGGCATCATTCTGTAACTGAAGCATCCTTCCCTTGTGATGAAGGAAAAATCCTTGATATCAGGAGGGTGGATTCGGATCTGGTGATAACCTGAAAAAGCATCCAAAAAGCTCATGACAGAAAAACCGACGGCAGAATCAACCAGCGCGTCGATCCGAGACATGGGGTAGCAATCCTTAGGGCATGATTTATTTAACAATGAAAAGTCAATGCACATTCTCCATTTACCACCCCCTTTTTTAACCATTACCACATTCGAGATCTAGCATGGATACTGGATCTCTGAGATGAAGCCGGCCTCCAGGAGCTTCCTGACCTCCTCCCGGATGGGCTCCTCTAGCTTGGTGGCGATGTCTCTCATTTTCTGGCGTATGGGGCGAGTGCGGGGGTCCAAGTTCAGGCAGTGGCAGGCCACGTCTGCGTCGATGCCCGACATGTCTGTCGCGCTCCAAGCGAAGATGTCGATATTGCTTTGAATGCAGGCTCGTACCCGCTCTAGGTCCTCGGGATTCAAGCCTCCGCTGACCCGCACCCTTTGCACCTTCCCTATGCTGGTGAAGACCTCCATCTCCACCACTTCTTCGGCCGGCTCCAGCCGCGACTGCTCCCAGCCGACCCTTGCTTCTTCCTCCAACTCTAGCTCCTCCCCATCCTCCACCTCAATCTCCATCGCCTCTTCCGACCCCTCCTGCTGCTGCTCGCCCTCCGCGCCCCTCTAGGCCTCTCCTTCAGCTCCTCCTACTTCTTGCTCCTCTACCTCCATCGCCCCTTCTGGGCTTTCCTGCTCCTCGTCTCCCTAGACTTCCTGCACATCTCCTCCCTGCTGCTCCTCTGCCTCCTCTCCTCTGACAACCTCTTCGTGTGCCGCCATCTCCATCTCCAACTCCTCTGCCTCTGCCATCCATGATATGGTGTTGACTGTCGTAATGTAGCATTGTCTCTCCACCTTCGGGTCCCCTCTTACCCTGACCTGCACCCCTCCATTGTTGAACTTGAGGCACTGATGGAACGAGGAGGGGACGCAGCGAAAGGCGCTGATGAGGGGGCGCCCAAAGATGGCGTTATAGCTGCTCGGGGCGTCCACGATCACGAACCTACAATTTCGTGACACACCCCCCAACCTCACGTGCAGCCCTACTCCTCCTTCTACCTCTTTCCTCTCTCTGGAGAACCCGAACAGCGGTCCATCTGAAGCCAAGACCCTCTTCCCTTCAACCCTCATCTCATCAAAGGCCTTCTTGAAGATGACATTTACCGAGCTCCCGTTCTCTACCAGTATCCTTAAGACTGTATAATTCTCCACCGCCGTCTGGATCACCAGGGCATCACAGAACGGATCTTCATAGTCTGGCATGTCCGCTGACGAGAAAGTGATTTTTTCCTCCGATGGGGGAGCCTGGGAGGTAGAGGCGACCCCCCTCCGGTACATGGTTTACAGGCTCCCTTTGCGGGTTGCCTCAACCCCTACTCCTCCGTGAATCACCCCGATTCCTCCCCGGGTCCCCACATCTACCCGATCTTCGCACCTATCTTCCATCTCACCCTGCTGCACTTCAACGATCCTAACCGGCGGATCCTGCCTCCCTGCTCCTCGGGCTTCTCTCATTTCCAAAACTCTGGGCAGGTGGTCGTTGCGTGGCCTTCTTCCTGGTGGAATTCACAAAAGAGCAACGCCACCCCACCCCTTCTTCCTTCTCCTCTTCCTCTTCTTCCTCCTCCTCGAGCTCCTCTCCCCGCTCCTCTTCCTCTGCACACTTCCATGGCCTCCTGCGGCGGCGGGACCCAACCCTTTGGCTCCTGCCTCTACGCTGGTTGGTCGAACCTCCTCGGTTCTCGCTGGTTATCTCTTCCCTGATAGCCTCCTCCTTGGCCCTGGGGGCGACCCTCCTGGGGCCTCCAACCCAACCGATTGTTCGGCTCCCGGGCCCCCATCCCTGCTGCTGCCCATGGCTTCGGGGCTCTTCCCTTCTCCTTTCTTCTCTCTGCTCCCTCTGCTCCATTGGCTCCTTCTGTCTTCCTGCTACTGGTTCTTTCACGTCGTCCTCCGCCAGCCTGGCCAACTTCCTGGCGAATGCCGGGTTTGCTCTTTTGAAGTCTATCTCCTTTGCCGCCCTCTCCATGAGCTCCTCAAAGGAGAGGGGGGCACTCTCTTCAACTCCATGCTAAAGAATCCCGGTCTCAGCCCTAGGGTGAAGGCTAGCATCATTGCGTACCCTGGGACCTCCTGGACCAGGAGGATCTCCTCCTGAAACCGGTCGACATAGTGACCCAGTGTCTCATCCGGCTTCTGCCTCACCGCAAACAGACACTCCGCCTCCTTCTTCCGTTTCTTCGAGGTTGAGAACCTCAACAGGAAACTTCTCCGCAGATCTTCAAAACAGTAGATTGATCTTGCTGGCAACTGGTGGAACCAGTCCCGGGCCTTCTCCTTAAGCGTGATGGCAAATAGCCGGCACTTGAAGGCATCTGTCATCTGCCTTATCGATACGACGTCTTCAAACCACTGCACGTGCTGTACAGGGTCATCCTTCTCCGAGTAGTAGGACATGTCAGGCTCCCGGAACCCCTCCGGTACCGGAGCTGAGATGATGAGCTCGCTGAATGGGCTCTCGCCTCTTGCCTGGCGAGAGGGTACGTCCCGCGGCCTCGGTTGACTGGCCCGATCCGCGAGACCGTGCCCAGGGAAGAGCTCTCGCACTGCCACCTCCTTCTCGCCCAGATCTGTCAAAGCCTCCTTGCCCGGGCGCTGGCTCTGGCCTGGGAAGAGCTCCCACGCCGCCACATCTCTTTCGCCAGCCTCCGTCGGGACCTCCTTCCCCGGGCGCTGCCCAGGGGCGTTCTCGCCTAGGAGCGGGACCTCCTCTATCAGAACCTGAGGTGTGGCCCACTCGCTTCTGGCCGAGAAGGCCAAGCTGATCGTCTGCAGGACCTCTCGCCTGAATTCATCCAGCATCCTCTTTGTCGCTTCCTCTCCCCGGGTGGGGGAGCCTCCAGAACCTAACCCTTCACCTTCGCCTCCAGCCATGGGACAAAACTCAAGGCTTTCTTGTATCGGCTGCTATCCACGCTCATCGCACCAGAACTGTTGAAGCCAAATATGACCTCAACGGGAGTTCGAAGAAAAGGGGTGCAGCCAAAACCTACTTCTCTCAAGCCTCAACCCTCGACTGGATTCAAAGGACCTAAGACTGACCCAAAGCCTCAGTAGGGAGGTCCCACCACACACCCGGAAGGTCTCTGAGAGCTTCCCCTCCAAAGCCAAAAGCTGTGCTAGGAGCTCCTCAGAAAGCACTGGAAGTTGGAAGGTAAATGACATCCTGCTTTCCAAAGAGCCCTTATGGGTCTATTTATAGCATCTTGCTGACCTGAGATTACTGAAATGCCCCTAGTTGATCCGCCAATAGTCGAATCCTGCCGTTCTCTTGAGGGTATAAGAGTAATTTCACCCGAGGGTAATTTGGTCATTTCACCAAAGGCCCTGGCCCCCACTCGGCGAGAGCTCCGAGCCGAGAGCCTTCTGTCAGAGCCCGGCGGAAGCGGTCTCGCCTACCTATAGGCGAGAGCTTCTTTAAGATGATCTGGGTGCTGGCGCAAGCGTTCACGCGTTGATCTTCGTTCGACGATTTGGCTTCGCTCGTCGATCTGGGCCCGACGAATACGGGGTGTCTTACAGGCGAGAGCTCATACGAGGCGGGAGCTTATCGCTTAGCGCAAGCGCTCCCGCCTACTTGGGCGAGAACTTCTCTGGCTAGCCTATCTGACCGTTTGTGCCTCCTGGTCTGGCTCAGCGAATATGGGGTTGTACACAACTGTTGAAGCCAAATATGACCTCAACGGGAGTTCGAAGAAAAGGGGTACAGCCAAAACCTACTTCTCTCAAGCCTCAACCCTCGACTGGATTCAAAGGACCTAAGACTGACCCAAAGCCTCGGCAGGGAGGTCCCACCACACACCCGGAAGGTCTCTGAGAGCTTCCCCTCCAAAGCCAAAAGCTGGGCTAGGAGCTCCTTAGAAAGCACTGGAAGTTGGAAGGTAAATGACAACCTGCTTTCCAAAGAGCCCTTATGGGTCTATTTATAGCATCTTGCTGACCTGAGATTACTGAAATGCCCCTAGTTGATCTGTCAATAGCCGAATCTCGCCGTTCTCTTGAGAGTATAAGAGTAATTTCACCCGAGGGTAATTTGGTCATTTCACCCAAGGCCCTGGCCCCCACTCAGCGAGAGCTCCGAGCCGAGAGCCTTCTGTCAGAGCCCGGCGGAAGCGGTCTCGCCTACATATAGGCGAGAGCTTCTTTAAGACGATCTGGGTGCTGGCGCAAGCGTTCGCGCGTTGATCTTCGTTGGACGATTTGGCTGTGCTCGTCGATCTGGGCTCGACGAATACGGGGCGTCTTGCGGGCGAGAGCTCATACGAGGCGGGAGCTTATCGCTTAGCGCAAGCGCTCCCGCCTACTTGGGCGAGAACTTCTTTGGCTAGCCTGTCTGACCGTTTGTGCCTCCTGATCTGGCTCAGCGAATATGAGGTTGTACAAACAAGATCGGTCGATGTCTTGCGAATGAATAACGAGTGATCTGCAGTACTTCGAGCAAACCCAACCAATAAAATGACCTCATTGAACTTGTCAAACCAGGCACTAGGACTTTACTTAAGACTATAGATTGTCTTTTGCAGTTTACAGACCTGCGACTCCCCCTGAGCAACATACCCAGGAGGTTGCTCCATATAGATAGTTTTTTATAAATCACCATAAAGAAAGGCATTCTTCACATTCAGCTGAGACATTTCCCAATCTCGGTTGACGACCACTGAAAAGAGCACATAGATTGTAGTAATTCTTGCCACAGGAGAGAAATTATCAAATAAATCCATGTCATAAGTTTGTATAAAACCTTTGGCAACAAGCCGGGCCATGTAACGATCAATTGATCCATCAGGTAGAAACTTAATGACAAAGACTCTGCGACAGCGAACTACATCATCACCTAGAGGTGTAGGAAGAAGAGTCCAAGTACCCCGCTCAGTAAGAGTACGCATCTTTTCATCCATAGCAGCCTTCTAATGAGGGATAACAAGAGCATATTGATACGAGGCGGGAACAATATTAGCCGAGAGGGCCAGAGCAAAGTTCCTAGACGAAGGAGAGAGCTGAGCATAAGAGACCACAGCCTGAAGAGGATGCTGGGTACAGGAGCGAACAGCTATCCGAAGAGCAATCGGAAGATCCAAATCTGACCTGTCTACTATATCAACCCCATCCAAAGAAGAAACTACTGGCCAGGGAGCTAGTTGTAGCGGCTCAGGAGAAGAAGCGGGGACAGTAGAGGAGTTAGAAGGAGAAGAATCATAAATAGGAGATGAAGAAAGCAGGGAAGGCTCCGGAAGAGGTGTTGGGACATTAGGAGAAGAAGAAGAAGAACCATCCGAAGAAGAAGGAAGAGAGGGAGAAAAAAAGAAGGGAGCATTCTGGAAGAAAGTAACATCCGCCGACACATACTATCGCCGAAGAATATGATCAAAACAGAGATACCCTTTTTATGTCGGACAATTGCCCAAAAAGATGCACTTCATAGAACGAGGAGAGAGTTTGTCATGTCCAGAAGCAGGAGAGTGAACAAACGTCGTGCAATCAAAGACACGAAGAGGTAACAGAAAGGGTGTTCCATTAGGATAGAGAATAGAAAAGGGTGTTTCCCATTAAAAACCGAAGACAGAAATCGATTAATGAGAAAACATGAAAGAAGAACTTCATGACCCTAATAAGACCGAGGAACATGGATATGAGAAAGAAGACTACGAGCCACATCTAAAAGATGGTGATTTTTACGTTCAACAATACCATTCGGTTTGGAAGTATAGGGCAAGTAGTTTTACGGACTATGTCATGATCCAAACAAAACGAAGTAAATTGATGACTAAGGTATTCCTTAGCATTATCAGTACGAAGAATTTTAATACGGGTATTAAAATGTGTACAAATTCATTATAAAAAGCAAAAGAACCGAGAAAATCTCAGAGCGTTCGCGTAACAAATATAGCCACATACACCTGGAAAAATCATCTATGTATGTAACAGAATATAAAATACCCCTACTAATAGTTTGAAGGGGAGCAGGACCTCAAACATCGAAATGAACAAAATCAAAAGGGTGAGAAGAACTGTGGCCCTGCTTAGCTGGAAAAGAAGATCGGTGATGTTTGCCGAACTGACAAGCTTCATAATTCAGAGTAGAATTGTCGCGAGGTAAATCTGGCAGAAGCTGATAAAGAATGCGAGGAGCAGGATGCCTAAGACGAAGATGCCACTGAAGTAGAGTAGAAGACGCAAAAAAAGTAGAAGCAGGATCAAGATAGAACAAGCCGTCGCTCTCAGTCCCAGTAGAAATCACCTCCATGAAATGAGGAATCTGAAAAATACAAGTAGATGCAGTAAAAATAGCTTCACAATGCAATTATTTACAAAGAGTAGTAACAAAAAGAAGGTTGCATGGAAAATTCGGGACATAAAGGGTGTCCTGCAGCTGAAGAGAGTGAGTAATATGCACAGTGCCAGACCCACAAACTAGAGAAGGAGAACCATCCGCAATAAGAACCAGAGGTAACTAGTTGCTCTTATCAAGAGAAGAGAAAAGGCTAGAATTGCCGGTCATATGATTTGTGCCACCATAATCAATAAGCCTCATACCCGTAGTAGCCAACTGAGCAGTTCCAGAATTAGCAAGAGAAGACGTGGACGACTTGGAGGAATCAGCAGATGTTGGACGAAGATGAGGATACTTGGTCCAACATCGATCAACCAAGTGATCAAGTCAGCCACAATGAGAACAAAGATGCTTAGAGGAACCACGTCCACCACCATCGCCACCAGTACAGCCACCATGGCCACCGAAGATGTCATGATGAGCTGGATGAGCCACAAGATCAGGAGATGGAAACGGAGATGAGAGCAAAGGATGCTGAAGAAGAGTAGTAACAACAGATATCCTAGCAACGGTAGCATCCAGAGTCGGAGTATCCGCCTCCCCCAGAATTTGCTGACGGATCATATCATAGGAATCTGGCAGGTGAAGCAGATAGAAAACAACTAGAAGCTCCTGAAAATGTCGATGTTGCTCAGCTAGATCCGTAGAAAAAGGGAGATGCCGAAGAAGTTCAGCACCAAGAGTCTGAACCTCCTAATAGGCAGAAGTAGTAGTCATGACTGGTCGAGCAAAAAGATCGACATACAAAGTATAAATGTATGAAGTTTGGGCTGTCTTGGAATACAAGGCGGCAAGATGATTTCACGCAACCTTGACCGTCGGATCATGCCGGATGACAGGAAGGCACTCGTCAGATAAACTGTTGGTCAACCAAGTCCGCACCAACGCATCAGAAGCATCCCAATCATCAAAAGAAACAAATCCAGGAGGAGGAGGGTCATCTGTCAAATGATGACGTTTGCGCTAAGAACGCGAGAGAAAAATGAAAGAGAGGGGCAAGCCAAATCCCTATCTCCCTCCCATTAAATGAGTGGAGTTCGCAGCCACCTCTCTCCTCTGCCACCCTCTCTCTCGAGGTTATGAAACGAGCGAGGGGTTTGTATACCCCCAGTCCCCCCTCTCCCTCCCTCCCATTATATGCATAGGTTTAGGAGCTCTACTTTTTTTGGCTCGTCTCTCCTCAGCTAGTGTTCAAGAGGGCCTAAAAAGGTGTTGTGGAAAAACCTTTGGATGATGGATGAAGCTTTGTGGCTGCCATGTGGTTTGAAGGAGTTAGCCCACATATCTCCCCCCTTTCTCTCTCTCCCCCCATTAAATGTGTGGGTGTAGCCTAGGTTTAGGAGATCAACTAATTTTTCTGAATCTCTCTCCTCCATTAGTGCTCTAGAGTGCCCAAAAAGAAGATGCGACCAAACCATAAAATGGAGGATGCTATGCGACTTCCGTATATTTATGTCCAACTAACTTTTCTGCTTGAGTTTTATTGTTTAGATAAGAAGAAATTGATTCAAATTTATGTCCAAATTGTTCAAGGCGGAGACTTCCGTATATTCCAAAGTTCTTTGTTTGATAAAAGTATAGCAATGCCAAATATAAATGAATTACTGTCCCTATCTAAATTTGGCATTGCCAAACTAACCAGAAAAGTGGAAATCAAAGTTATCCATTGACTATTCAGAAACATCAGATATTGCTGTCCAATAAGTAATAATTGGAGGTGTTTTTAATTTTAAGTATGATTATTATTATTATCATTATTATTATCATTATTACTATCATTATTATAATATTATTCTTTTTTTTCTTAATATAGCTTGTTAGGGATCAGAGTGGTGTCGCTGCTATATTATGGCTCCGTTTGACGCGTTATTTTTGCTCGGATAAGTTTGGACAAAAATGCCACGTACGATTATAGAATGCATGTTTGGCATGGTGGTTATAGAAAAGAATACTAGTTTTAAACATAAAAGTAGATGAACGCTTTGTTTGGCATGGTGGTGGCAGTCGTAAATGCATGGGTTAAACCTTCATTCGTTAAGGATCACATCACAAACTGTTACTGCGTTTGAAGCATCCCGTGTGGCTGTCAAGTTTGGAACGACCTCCAAGTTGCCCCCAACAGGAGTATTATAAGTGTAACCCTAAATCTCTGACGATGGGTTATTGGATGTCAAATGGATCCAAATCGAACCCAAAAAGGATCTGTTATCATTATACCAATATAGCTCAACAATCTCCTCATATATTATATATAAATGATAACACAAAACATATCACTTAAAATAAGAGTTAATAACGACAAACATGAGTTTTTCAGAAACGTTACTATGAGTTTTAAAGTACGGATAAATCTAAACTCAAACCCATGGTTCCAAACATAACAGTAAATAAAACTGAAAACTCAAACTAATGACTGATCTCTAATCTACACAAGCAACAGATCATCGACATCCAGGTCAAAATCAACTTTCTCTCATTCATTCTCCTTTTGATTTGCAAACAGTTATAATAAAAATGTCATGAAACAAATCTCTATGAATTCAAACATTTGTTATCAAAAATTAAAGTGATTAGTTCTAGCAGTAAAAGAACGTAATACTCTAACCAGGAATAAAGAAACACAAATCATCATCTCTATCTAATTTACATTAAATTAGAAAATTGATTTCATAGAATCAAACAATGTTTCTTTGATTATTAAGATTACTATTAGTTGTTTCACAATTGTGTTGTACCATCAAAGTTGGAATGATACAACATGTGTGACCATTATATCATCAAGTTTGTAATGATATAACTAATAATCATAATATCATGACACTTATCAGTAACTTCAGTATTCCTTTATGATATCCAAATCAGCTTTTGAATAAAAATAATTGCGTAAGTCATCAAATTTGGAATGGCAGACAACTATTCATCTCCGGCTTTCATCAGATAGCATCTGAAATACTTCAACGTACCCACTCTAGATGCTTGAATGTAAGTAGACTTCAGTTTGAAAATATAAAACATAAGATAGGTATTAAGTTCTACTAAATATACTTTAATCTCATTTTATCGATGTTTTATTTGTTAAAACCATACATAAGCACTTGGTAAGGACGTCTGTTTTATTATCTTTTGATCTCCATCCAATATGGAGATGATCCCCTGACTTGAGAGATAGGTCAACTAGACATCTTTCATCCTTAGTTGCCTTCGTTTTCCATTGAACAACGTATTTGTTGTAATGGTGTTTGTGGCTTGATTATCACAATACATCGGAATAGAGTGTATTTTCAGACTCGTCATTGGAATGTCCATTATCAAATATTTTATCCACTCTGTTTCTTCTTCTGCTGAAGTAAAAACATAGAGTTCCGATTTCATAAATGATAGTGCAATGCACGTATGCCTATGTCTTTCAAGCTATTGCAGCTCCTCCTAGTGTAAACAAAAAACCACTAGTGGATCTACTATCAGCAATTTCTGAGCAACAGAAAGCGTCAGAATACCACTCAAGCACAGAAGAATGTCCACTATAACATAAAGAATACTTTTTAGTGTACTTTAAGTATCACATTGCCTTTCTAAGGCATCTCAGTGGTGTAACACCCCAAAATCCCAAGTTGGGTGCAAGTTGGGTGACACGGCCTGGGACACGGGCATGTCTCAGGGCGTGTCCTACTCTGTATGGCTGAGCAGTCTGTCGAGTGCTCGACGAACTGCACTCGATGAGTTCTCGAGAGGCAACACGCCCTGCGACACAGGCGTATCAGAGGGCGTGTACCCCTCTGGTCGACGAACTTCGCTCGACGAAGAGCACACTGGAGGCGTGTCTGCTGTCGTGTAAGAGCACACGGCCTATGACACGGGCAGTGAGGCCTGGTGAACACGAGCAGGACACGGGTGTGTCTCTGCGCACACGGACTGTGACACGGGCATGTTACATGGCCGTCTCTTGCTCGGGTTGAGATGGGTGTATACCACCTGAGGTACACAGCCACAGTCACGGGCATGTCTGAAGGCGTGTCAAGTCACACGGCCTGTGACACGGGCAATTCACATGGTCGTGTACTCTTCTGGATGAGTCGATTGTGTGCCTCTTAAGGTACACGACCTATGACACGGGCATGTCACAGGCCGTGTCAGCCAAGAATTAGCCTTTTGTGGCAAAATCGTGGCCGTCCATTTTCCTCAGCCTGGATCTGAGGGCCGAAGCTTCTCCCTGCTGCTTTAAGGCTGAGAAAGAGAAGGTCTTTCTCATTGTTAACTTAGTCATTCTCTTTCTAAGGAAGTGAGAGAGAAGGGAGCACAAGGAGGAGGAGGAGGAGGGAAGGAGTCGGTCACCGGTGGAGCTACAGAGTTCTGATTCGAGATCTGAGGCCAGCGTTGTGGAGACAAGGCCGCTGCGGTGCTATCCAACCGGCTAGAATTTCATGGCTCCAAAGCAATCGTCAAGAGTAACGATTTTTCTTCCTTGGACATGTGAAGTCCTTCCTTTTTGGCATGTGCACGGGTTTCCCCCACCAGAGGGTGGATTGCTAAGGGATTCTCTTGGGTTGATTCTTGGAATCCCCACTAGTTTGACATATAGATCCGGAAATGGAGTACGGAATAGGCATGTTGTGGGAAGCTCATCAGGATAGGTTGGTCTGGATTTATGATGTTGCATTTGCGCACCGGAGAAGACTCTGTGGTTAAACGTATAGTTTATGGAGTCGAGGGGTTGGACCTGTGAAGGGCAGTAGCAGGAAGTACTGGAGTGGTAGTCCAGGAAAAGACCCTTGTGATGCTTGTGATGCTCGATGTGTTGGACCTGTGAAGGGCAGTAGCAGGAAGTACTGGTGCGGAAGTCCAGGAAAAGACCCTCTAATGCTTGTAATGCTTATGACGCTTGATGGGTTGTGCCTGTGAAGGGTAGTAGCAGGAAGTACTGGCTTGGAAGTACAGAAAAATACCCTCAAGTGTATACTATGAATGTACGGTTCAGCCTAGGGATGGAAAATGAGTTATGTCGCTAACGCGAGGCGAGGCTCCTAGCTAACATATGAATATGAAGCCAGTCCCTCGGGGACAGTCTGGGTATGTGTGAGATTGATGAGCTCTTCAAAAGGCTTTATGCCAAACAGGTAAGGTGAAACCGACCCGCGCCTTTTTCTTAGCCTTGGGTACGCTGTACTTAGTGATGGCAAGGCGACTTGAGCAACGGGGGGTGGTTGATTCGACCTGCGTTATGTTCGTCTGACTTGAAGACCTGAAAGTGCGGTCTGTTGGAGCGCATAGCGAGAGTCTTAGGCCTGCGCGCTACGACACCATGGGGGGTTACGGGCCAATCCCGGGTCGTTATAAGACTAAAGTCTCCGGTTGCACGCCATGGAGCAAAATGCTCAAGTTTGTCGTTGGTCTTCGGTCCTAGAACGGCGGTGGGCAACTGGTTTATCTGGTACACCAAGAATGTGCCCTAAGTGCACGGATTGTCGGGTCGCGTGGCTGACGGTTATGATGGAATGTTTGTGCGTAAAAGCACAATGTGCAATATCTATATATTTGTATATGAATGACTATGCCTGCATGGAAGGAATGTCACTGCCCCGGGAAAGGGGTAGGGTCGTTATAAATTGGTCAGCTGAATGCTGACCGTTGCCTTATTTATCACTGTTGGGTGGGCTGTCCTTATACTAGTGCTGGAGAGCCGAGCGGGACATATAAAGGATGAAGTCCCTGCTGCTGTTGTTGCTAGCCCTTGAAGGCTAAGCTAAAAATATTGTGTTTGTTCATGTGTGGACGGCCTGCGCGCCGATGTTTGGAAGCCACTTTTGTAAAGAGCAACTGTAAGGCCATAAGGCCAAACACTATTGTATTTGATGTACATTCCTATATAAATGTGAGTGTTTATATTTATGGACATTCATGGTTGGAGTTCAGCGTTGATGTTAAAAGCTTCCACTAGAATGCAATGAGTTAGGATGCGCAACTCTGATATCAACTCGTGACTTCGCCACCTGTTTTATGGCATATGGTGTGGGGCCTCGGCCGGACATTCTATTATATGCTATACGAACGGATGGAGATGTTACAAGTGATCCTTCCCATGGTTACTCGTAAATCGTATTAACATGTCGACCATAAAGGCTATGTCAGGTCTAGTGCAGGTTGTAGCATACATGAGACTTCTTATGAGTTTGGAATAATCCAACTATCTAATAGTTGAACCTTCATTAGGTTTCAGTCTATTGTTATAATCGTATGCAGTCTCAATCTTTTTGACCCTATCGTAACCCCACTTTTATAGTAAATTTTTAATGTAGTGACTCTGACTTGAGGTAATACCTTTTTTTAGTGAAGTTCACTTACATTCTTAGGATTGTTTTCACAACACCTAATTTTGTCATGCTAAATTGTCTCGTCAAGGTAACTTTCACGTCTTCCACCTCAGACTAATCAGTACCCAGAATTAACATATCATCAACATACAAGCATATAATTGCACTACATTTGAACTTGTTCTTACATGCAAATACTTATTTGATAAGCTGGATTTGAACTCATGACTTTAACACAAGTATCAAATTTATCGTGTCATAATTTTGGTGTTTGTTTCAATCCGTAAAGTGACTTAATCAACTTACAGATCTTATTTATTAGACCTTCTATAACAAATCCTTCAAGTTGGTACATATAGATCTTCTCAATTAGATATTCATTAAAGAATGCAGTCTTGACAATCATCTGATGAATGGTAAAATGTTCAATAGATGCTAACACGTGAAGAATTTTAATTGTCATAATATGACAAACATGTGAGTATATATCAAAGTAGCATATACCACTTACTTGAGTGAAACCTTTTACAACTAGACGTGTTTTATATTTTACGATACTCCCATCAAGATTTATCTTCTTTTAAAGGACCCACTTATATCCAATGATTCTAGCCCCTTTGGGCAAGTTAACCAAGATCCAAGTATGGGTTTGTAGGAGAGAATTCATCTCATCATCTATTACTTCTTTTCATAATGGAGAATTCATATATCGCATCGCTTCCTTATAGGTAGATGGATCAGCTTTAACTCGGTAAGTCACAAATTCTATATTGAATCTTTTAGACACTCGTTCTCTATTAGATAACCTTTTATATACTAAACCACTCGTGTTTATGCGCTCGGTATTAGTGATTCTTAGTTCTGCCTCAATAGTAGTCTCAGTATTAGTGGCTGGCAGACCTAGAAGGGTCAGGTTTTTATCTTTAAGGAACTTATTCTCAAAGAAAACAATATCTCTAGATTATATTATACTGTTGGTTGAGAGATCTAGAAATTTGTTTGCAACATTATCCTCTGCACATCCTAGATAAACATATGTGTCTGTCCTAGGTCTAATCTTAACTCTCCTAGAGTTAAGTATCCTAAAATAAACGATACAGCCTCAAGTCTTAAGATTATCAAATCTATGAGGTCTCTTAAACCAAAGCTTATAAGGTTTTGTTTCAAATTTGCATGAGGAACCTTATTCAAAATGTGATTTGACGTGAGAACAGCTTCACCCCAATAGGTCGCAAGCATGCTGGCAGTCAACAATATAGAATTCAACATTTTTATTAAAGTCCTATTTTTCTCTCAGCGATGTCATTGGATTGTGTTGAGTATGAGGCGGTGATTTTATGGAATGTCATTGATGATAAGAAAGTCTCTAAACTCTATCGAGACATATCATCCTCCTCTATCACTTTTTACCCTTTTTATTTTCATGTCAAGTTGATTTTCAACCCTATTTTTTAATATACAAAAATTTTCAAAAGCTTTATTTTTGAATTTAAGGAGATAAATGTGGATAAATGCAGAGTAATTGTTGATAAAAGTTATCATATACTTTTGACCTTCTTTTATGATAAAGCTTTTTTAGTTATATATGTCGGAATGTATTAACTCTAGCAGTTGTGTGCTCCTAGAAACCTGACTAAAAGGTATTCTAGTTATCTTGGTCTGAGCATAAATTAAATATTTATCAAACTTGATTGTTGTGTCTAAGGGAATATTACAAGTTTTAGCTCGCAGCAGTAGTTCTTTATATTTCACGTGTCCTAGTCTTGCATGTAAAGTCTTAAAATCTATCAGATTTAAACTAACTTGATTTACTGTTTCGTTTGTTATACTCAACCTATATTCCATTTACTACATAAGCACAACCAAAATAATACAAGTTAACCATTAAAGTTATGCTACCACCACTAATGTTAAATGACATACCAGCATCGCATAACAGACTAATTGTAACTAAATTAGCTGCTAATGTAGATATAAATTTAACATTTTCAAAATTAAATCCATACCTGAAGAGAGTAGCAAATTCACAGTCTCAATCTGGAGTACCCAAACAATGTCTCTATTCACAACAGTCATAGTCTCATCAACTGCGGTGACATCCTTAAGAAGCGCAGAATTGTTGCAATATGGCATGTAGCACCTGAATCTAGTCGCCAGTCAGTACTATCATTCCCTTTTCCAACCATGGCGACAAAGTTGATAGGCGTAGTTTGATAAAGCATGTTTGTTTTATTATCAGTTTTTGGTGTGCTGGATTCACCTCTTTTAGGTTGTTGGCACTCGAAAACACAGTGACCTCACTTATTGTAGTTGAAACACTTTCCTTTAAATTTCTTAATTTTTCTGCTAGTGTCAGCAACTGCGGATACACTGGTGGAGAATTTAGTCTATCCAGGTTTACACTTTCACTTCAGATATATGATCATGTTAGCAACAAAGTTCTGTGTACTAACTATCTCTAAGGCATGTCTAGTCCGGTTCTCGTCCTTAATGCAAATAAATTGTTTGAGGTCTTTAAAACTGACCAATGTCTTCTTCTGATACATCTCCGTTTTGATTTAAAATAGAAAAATAGAACAAAGTCATCTGATCCGTGCGGAGATGACAAAGTCTTCGGATCCAATCTAGTAAATTTGTTCAGCTCATCCTTTCCGGCTAACACACAGTATTCGAAGACTAGGGCTCCTCCAAAACACAGCGATAAGAAATCTTTCAAGCAAAACAGAGGAGATGAGAACTCCTCTATAGACCAAGATCAGGTCAACAGTAATGAATGTAGACTTGTCTCGGCCAGACTCTTCCAAGGAAAACAGAAGTTGAACACCGTGATTGCAATCTTTTGCCTCAATCGACGAGGTCCAATATCTTGATTTCCACAAAGAGAGTAGTCTCCTTGACTCAAGAGGACAAATTCCTCTAGCAAACAGATGCAACTTGTTCTTCTCCCAACGACGACGTCCTACACAGTAACAAAGATAAACTGTTACGAGAGGGATGGACGGCCTCAAGATCTGCTATAAATTTGTCGATGTCCTGTTCGAGTACCTTCTCCGAGTGACACCAGCACCCAGATCCATAGATCATGGGGAAGAAACAACCCCGGTGACTGCATACAAGTGAGAACGGTGGGAGCGGCAAAATCACCCTACAACAGTAGATCTTAGGGGTGGCGAAATCATCAAGAACTCCTTCCCTTTCCTCGCAAACAGAAGAGCACACCAGCAGAAAAATCGTGAGTGGGATCAGCGATAGAGGAGTCTTCTTGCTTCCGGATTCGACTTCCTCCAAGCGATCTGCTCCTTGCGGAAGAACCTAGGTTACTCAGCAGGTTTCAAGACAGATCTGCTCCCAGCGATCTGCTCCTTGCACCTTATGCAGGTCGACAGATCTCGAGATCTGCTTCAAGGCTCCTTCCGGCGACAGCAGCGCACTAGAGGGGCAGCTACAGAACCTCCTCCCGACCTGTAGAGATTGGACGCAGAAGTCTTTCTGACGAGAAACCTCCTACGAACAGGGAGCAGTGTTACGGACTGCAAATTCGTGAAATCTAAACATGAAAAACGACGATGAGCGGCGGAAATCACGAATCCTTCGATCGACCTAAACGGCAGTGTCGTTCTGCCTCTCTGATTGGCAACAGCTAAGGAGGAACGGGCCTGGGAGATTCACGATCTGAGCGGCGGGGTTTTGCCAATCTAGCGGCGGCGGAAACAAAAAAATCGCAGATGCGATGAGGAGCGGCGGCGGCGGACGGTTTCCGTTCCTTTCCGGCAGCAGCGGCTTTCGCTTTCACGATCTTTCACAGATGCGGCGCTGGAATCGTGAAATCGGGAGACAAAGGAGAGAGGGCGGGATTGCACGGGAGAGAGGGCTAGGGGGCACGAAACGAAAACTTCGAGAATGTTATCGTGCTCGTATCTTGTGTGGCCGTCAAATTTGGAATGACCTCCACGTTGCCCCAATAAGGATATTTATAGGTGTGACCTTAAATCTCCGATTATGATTTATTGGATGTCTAACGGATGCAAACTAAACCTAATAAGGACCTTTTACTAGTATATCAATATACCTCAACACTAACATCATCCACTTGAACATAAAATTGGATGAAGTTCCTTAGGTGGGCATTAACAAATGACAATTTAACCCCTATGATCATGACCGCCATCACCGTTCAAAACAGAGCCGAAGTTTCTTAGGTGAGGTTGAGTGTTCATGAACGATGGTTCATAACCATTCATAACCATCGTATTCACGATCATAGCCACTGCGCCAAATAGAGCCTCAAGGGAATAATCCCACTCTGCAAACTTCAAATTTCCAATAAGTACCTAATTCAATTTCTGAATCATCCACCCTCCAAAATTACATATATTTTCACCGAATAAATGATTATTTTGGGAGCACGTTACAATTCAAATTTTTATGAGTCAATGAAGATGCACATAAATTTGTGAAGCATGCATACTGATTTCCCGGACTGAGGCTCCTCTACTTATTGCCTCCTCTTTAAATAGAAAGAGCAGGAGGCATGGTGGTCATGGCGAGCGTCTCTCGCTATTGATGAGGGCAGTCTAATATTCAAATGAAACAGTGAACAATGTTCGGAATTATGGGACTGCCGAACAGTAACAATGTTCGGAATTATACTGCCGGACAAGTTGATATATTCACGCATAAGTGCGCTCACTATTGATGAGGGCCACCTATAATACAAATCGGCACATACAATGCTCGGAATTGGACAGCCGGCCCAATTGATACACGCAATAGTGTACACCACGCAGCGCTGTTTAAAATGTTGAAGTGAAGACGGCGGTCTGGATGCTCAGACCGCACATACTGCTTAGACCACACATACTGCTCAGACAGCGCAGGTTGCACATCTTGTTTTTCAGTTTGCGTGGTTGGTCCTTGGGCATTTGAAGTCCTCGTGATCTGAATCGGTTGTTTGCACAATTGTGCAGACTAATGTTGTTAACCTCACGCACTGTTTGGTTCCCGAGACCGTGGTGCTATTCTGTTAGATGTTTCTAACCGCCCTTTATGTCGGTGGTTTCCCTATCTCCTGTGGCGGTGACCACATCCCTCTGCCCGCCTATAAATAGGGATCCTGACCCCGTTATTCTAAACTGGAATTGTGAGAACTGTAGCTTGGGTTAATCTTGCGGTTAAGTTTTCCTAACCGCGCGACAGGGAGAATTGACATGTGTTGCTGTGTTTACAGGTTGTGCGGCTAGCATTGAGTGATTAGGCAACTAGTGTTGGTGGTTAGTCAGTGGAGGCTCGGTGTGGATCAACGGACAACAGTTGGCAGTTATGCAGTAGGTCGTGAATAGTGAGACTACAACAGTTTTATTCCTTGACCGTTTATTTCCAGTTCAATAAGTCAGTCCGCTCGTTCCTCACGGGTTGGCTGTCAGATTGGTTAGAGCAGCTTGTCCGCGCGACTTCAGGGGTTAGTGATGCACTAGCGGGAAGATTATCGTTCACGGCCAAGTAATAAAATGGAGAAGTAGCTTCCCCAAGTATCGATCTCACGCGGAGTGCAAGTAGGGAGCATGGATTTCACTTTTAGAGAAATGAATGAAAGTACTAAATAAAATCGGGGGGTTTGATTTTGGTTTTCCTACCCTAAGAAGCATCAAACTAGTGCGGGTCGCCGTCACCATGTCGCCAGGGTGAATTACTCCAAGGAGTAATAGCGGAGACGAACAAACTATCGAGGGTCGTAATCACCTCTTCGCAACGCGCGCTTCTAGCAATCGCTAGAACGGCTCAAACACGACTTTCTCTAACAAGGAGGAAACTCATCAACATATATCATGAACAAGGAATCACCGTACAAAACCGTAACAAGACTTTGAACAAAACATAGCTAATAAACCTCAAGCAAAATAGCACAAGTTCAGTTTAAAGTAAATCCAAGAAAAAGGGGAGATGAAATACAACCAAGCACTCGAAGACTCTCAAAGATTCATGGCCGGAAGCGAGGGTTGTCGAGCCTCGTCCGAGCTCGGTCTTTGGAAGATATCTGGGATCTCGAACGGCTGTCACTTCCTTCTTCACACACGGCTTCTTCGTGTTGTAGTTGTTGATGCAGATCAGAGCGAAATGCTTCACAAGTTCAGCAGCAAAGGACTCAAACAGCACATTGGAGGTCGGCAATGGCGATGGTGGCCGGAGACAAAGCTTTAGCAAGCTCTTTAGAGGAGAAAATGTGGCCAGATCAACCCTCCAAGGAGGAGAGAGAAAACGACGGCTGGAGGGGCGAGTTCCCGCTCCAATGGGCGGAAATGGCGGGGAAAAAATGAAGAATCCAATCCAGGAGAAATCTACGGCTTAAATAGTAAAAGTCAAAAAAAAATGGTCACGCACAGTCTGGCGCACGACCGTGTGTGAACCGTGCGATATTAATAACCAGAAGACGCCTGAAGAAGAAGAAGAAGAAGCGTTGACCCGTGCGATTTTACTCGCGCACGGGCGATTTTGCCCGTGCGTGAAGTAATTCGCACGGGTAGCGACAACAAGCAGAAAACGCAGGCAATCGAGAAAAATCGTGCGTTTACGCACGCACGGGCGCTTCCGCCCGTGCGTGAAGAAGACGCACGACCAGCCACAGAACAGAGAAAAACCAAAAGGCTACAGGAAAACCGTGTGTTTCCTTCGTGCACGGTTCTGAAGGAACCGTGCGTGAAGAAATCGCACGGGCCGGTCAATCTTCCAAAATAATCTGCAGGAAAACGCACGATGGAAACAAACCGCGCGCCAATAAAACGCACGGTTGTGCGTTTTCCTCAAATCAGTAAACTAAAGAGGGGAAAACTGACCACCTGCACACAAAAACACTAGCAACGGAGGACCCTCCAGCAATCAACAAAAAGTAATAAAACTACTGGAACGAGTGTTGAAACCGAAAAATGGTCTCTTGTGGAGTTCACCCTTGGGGAAGGGATGATCGCGCACCTACTTCGCTCCTGCAAGAAAAATAACAAAGAAAAATAGGAAAGAACTGACCCAAGGGCTCGGCGTTGAGGACCCACCACACACCCGGAAGTTCTGAGAGCGCTTCCCCTCCTTAGCCAAAGGCCGGGCTAAGGTACCCTCAGAAAGCGCTTGAAAGCTGGAACAAGAGAGCACAAGCAGCCTGCCCCCTGGGTACCCCTTGGGTCCTATTTATAGATTTCAGAATTTGAACTCTCAATAAACAAACAGAACTGACCTGAAGTTACCAAGATACCCTTGGTTGGGTCTGCCAACAGCCAAACTCCGCTATTTTGAAGGGTTATGGGCAGACCAGCGGGGACAAAATAGTAAAAAGTACCTCATGGATCTGGGCGAGCTGGGGAGCCTGGCCACCTCGGCAGATCCAGCTCGGCTGTTGTTGCCGAGATCTTTTGTGCGAGCTCGAGTTGGGGCGGCGAGCTCGCCTATCAGTCGACCTTGTTAGTCGACCTCGGCTCGACGAATCTTGGCATAGCTCGGCGAATGCGGAGCTCGCGGTCGACGAACGCCAAGCTCGGGCGCGGGTTTCTCTACCGAGCTCTCCTGGTGCCTTGGTAATCTGAGCCGGACGGCCTGGTTCCTGGTTCACCCCGCTCGCCGGATACGGGGTTGTACACAATCCCCGCTCTTTTTGAGCTTGGCAAAGCTCGGAAAGAAACATCCAACCCCAAGTGTTCGGCGAGTGCGAGGTGGACTGGAGGGAATCTTTGGGTGGGGTTCACCTGCGGCTATATATATACACCTGCATACATGCCTGACTTTTGTCATTCCCTTTGATATAGCCCTGCCGAGATGCCGATTCCCAAGGAGATCCAAGATCGCCTTAACCGAACTCGCCAGGCCTCAGCTGCCCGCATATCTGCCCGGACTGCGGTTTCGCCCGCTGTCCCGCAGGGCGGCTCTGCCGAGCCCAGCTCCAAGAGGGTGAAGTCGTTTCCTCAAGCGGCCGAGCCCATTTATGACGACCTGAGGACCACCTTGGAGCACGGGACCGGCTCCTCCACTCTGCCTGCCCCTGAAAAGGGCAAGAATATTGTTGAAATCTGTGATGGCCCGGATAGCCTGCTTGATGGCATGGGGGGCGTCGCGCCGCGAGGCACCACTCCGCGGGCCAAGAACACTATTGGGGAATCGCGATTCATGACTTCGGAGAACCGTCCCCTCCCTTTGGGACCTTGGGGATGATCTCGCAGAGGCCGAACTCGCCGGTGCGCGCCCCCTCTCCTCAGCGAGCAGTTGTGACCGCGGGGGTGGGTGTAGAGACCATCCTCGTCCCGGGATTCGAGCTTCTTTCTCCCAGAGCGCACGGCCCAGGTCGTGGGAAGGACCTGAGGTTTGTCCCTCCCCGCATCTCCTTTGAGTTGCCGAGCTCGTCAGGTAAATTTCGCAAGGATTCTTGTTACGCGACTTTCCAGAATGCCTCCCCTTGTTGATGCTCGTCTTTGCAGTTCCCCCCAGCCAATCCGCTGCCGAGGAATCTTCGCGGCAGCCCATTACTCTCCCCTCCCACCCCCGAGCTCGTTGGACTCTTACCTAGGCCCTGAAGTGGAGCAAAGCGAGCTGACCAGGAGGGGGTCAAGCTATTCAAGAAACTGGTGTGCGGGCTGCGGGAGGTGCAGGATGTAACGCCCCGAAAGTGGTGTGCGAGTCGGTCGCGAAAGAAATGTTTTGGTGCCTGTAGGGGTACACGGCCTAGGACACGGGCGTGTCCAAGGCCGTGTCTGGCTGGTGATTTTTGGTCGTTTTGAACCCGAGAAGGACACGGCCAGAAACACGGCCGGATGACACGGGCGTGTCATCCGACACGGGCGTGTGCTAACCCGTGTCCATACCCGTGTCCTGATGGGTCGTGTCCGTTGCCGTGGCGGTTATGCGTGACACGCCCACGAACACGGGTGTGTAGAGGAACCCGACACGGGCGTGTCAGGTCAGACACGGGCATGTCTTGGCCCGTGTGCGTTTCTCAGTTCGACGATCGTGCCTGGATCGAGGCACACGGCCTTGGACACGGCCGTGTGCCAAGCCGTGTGCGGCCCAGGTCTGGGGAATTTTGTGCAGATCCGAGCCGTTCGTTTCCTTTAATTTAGATCCGACGGCCCAGATGAAATTCTGCTCTGTTAAGGCCGGGAATAGGGGGTTATTTCCTCATTTTCTCTCCAAAGTTCTCCTTTTTCAAAGTGAGAGAGAAGAGGAAGAAGAAGGAGGTTTTCGGCCGCCGACGGAGCATCGGAGCACCGTTTCGAAATCAGAGAGCGAATCCGTGGAGGCAAGGTCATTGCGAAGAGTTCTAACCGCGTAGTTTTTCCATGGCGCCAAAACGGACTACAAGGGTAACGATTCTCAACTTGAGCGTTTGAAGCTCTTTCTTTTGCATAGGGAACCCCGCTCCCGCGAGTGTGCGGTGAGTGCGTGGTGTTCCTTGGGGTTGATGTGAATAGTCCCCCTTGTGTTGCATATAGAGCCCGGAATCGTAAGTACGGGCATAGGCATTGTGTGTGAAGCCTACCCGGACGTGTTTTGTCTGGATCGGTGATGTTGCATTTGATGTGGTTTTGCTGGAGAAGACTCCGTGCTTTGGATTTTTCGGGTTTCTACGCGGTAGATTGCAGTAGGGATCCTTGGAGGTTAACTTCAAGGCGCACCCGGAAAATTGAGCGGAAACGTGTTCTGCTAATTTGGCGGTCTGGGAACCGGCCTTGATCATAACTGGGTTATGAGATTGTTTTGGAAAATTTGGGATCCGAGAGAAGCTTGGCCCGTGCAAAGGACTTAAATTGGACATGCGGTATGAGCAACGGGCAAGTGGAATTGGACCTAGGCTATGTGGTTCGGTGTGAGAGACCCGAAGACGGGGACTGGCCGTTGGCATAGTCGGAGCCTTAGACGGTGGTCAGAAAGGCTAAATGCTCACATGTTGTTGCCATCCTGGGGGTGGTGGTGAATGCACTGATGGGTCAGGGTTCACCATGAATGTGCCCTGAGTGCACGGGGTGTTTGGTCGTGCGAGCCTACACCTGTGGCGAATTATAATTATGCTATATATATCATTGGGCTAATGTTATGCAGGGAAAGAGCACCGCCGTCCCGAGTAAGGGGCGGGGTCGTTATAATTTGGTCGTCTTTTAGCTGACCGTTGCTTTATTTGCCACCGTGCGGTGGTATTTGCTTGCAGGTGCAGCGGAGCCGAGCGCCAAATAGCGGGCTGGAGCACATGTTGCTGTGCTGGCCCTAGAAGGTCGTAGAATAGCTGCTTTTATATTTGTCATGTATGGCCGGCCTACGAGCCGATGTATGTAAAATACTCTTTATTAAGTGAATATCTGTAAGGCCATAAGGTCATGTACCCATTTCTGTGTATTTGGGGTTTCATTCCTATTTTTGTAGCTGTGGACATTCCTTTTGATGGATTTAAGTCTGGGTTCTTTCAACTTTAAAAGCTTCCGCTAGAATGCTCTGTGTAGGACGAGTAGTCATAATTGGATGGTTTGTTTATTCATTTAGTAACCCTTCCGACTGTCTGTGGTATATGGCGTCGGGTTCCAGCTGGACCTTCTGTTATATGCCATGCGACGGATGGGGGTGTTACAATTTGGTATCAGACTTCTGGTTACGGTCAAGCTTAAATGAATTCGTGGGCGAATTCTTTTAATGGGTGGTGAGCACATGTGTGCGTCATCGTTATAACATCAAAAGAACCCATGAATGTCCACTTAGGAATGAAAAATACACTTGTTTTGTGAAACCTGAGTGTTCCAATGATTGCTTTTAGCAATTTGTTTGTTGTCTAATCGTGTGTCTTTGCTAATTTAGGCAGCTACGAGCGGTGCTGGTCAGTCAGAGCATCCGCAATCAGCGGAAAGTAGCGCACCAAGGGACGTGCCTGCTACACCTCCTTCAGCGGAAACCATCAGGATGGTGGCTGAAGCCGTGTTCGCAATGATAAATGCCCAACCTGCAGGGCAAATGCATCACGCACCTCCTGCGAATGAGCAAGAACCGGTTAGGGCAGCAGAGCCGAGAGTGGTGGAACGCGCAGCTGTTGAGTTAGTAGAGCCAAGGAGAACTACGGAGAGGCAGCTAAAGCATGTGATGGGCTTTAATCCTCCGAGGTTTAATGGGGTTGGAACGCCAACTCAAGCTGAAGACTGGCTCTCTTCCATAAAGAGGGTGTTGACGGCCACAATGACTGAGGAGTGGCAGAAGACCACCATAGCGACTTTTCTTTTGGAAGGTGAAGCGAGGCTGTGGTGGGACGAGTTGGAGTTTCATCTTCTAGTGGGAAGGCAACTTGTGGATGTGCCGATGGAGGAATTTTCAAGATTGTTCCTAGCCAGATTTGTACCCTCTGCTCAGAAGTTGGAGTTGGAGAATCAATTTCTTGGGTTAACTCAGGGATCCAGAAGCATGGACGATTATCTGCATGAGTTCACACAGTTGGGCCGTTATGCTGGTGCTATGTTTTCAGAAGAAGAGAGGAAGACCAACCGATTCTATGAGGGTCTTCGCGGTGATTTACAGTTACTCCTTGCTGGGCCTAAGGCGCAGGGCTTCCTAGCCTTGGTCAATTCGGCCCGATCGTTAGAAAAGGTTGCGAAGAAAGTTCAAGAGAAGAGGGACCCAGGAGAAAGGAAGACCGAGTTCAAGGTGCCAAGTAACAAGACAAGTTTCCGCAGATGGAACAAGAAACGGAGGACTTCGAACTCAGCCCCTTCCGCTGATGCGTCGGGGGCAACTACAAGTCGAGTCCCCGGAGCTTGCTACAACTGCGGAAAGACGGGGCATTTTGCTTGGGAGTGTTGGAGCGTACGTTCAAAGTTCGAGAGGAGACCTGGAGCGACCTATGAGGAGAAAGGGAAGGCGGTGGAGTCAACCGCATCCCACCATACTCCAGCCCAGCCTAGAGTCTACAACCTTGGTCTACAGGAGGCCATAAAGCAAGCAAACGTGGTGACAGGTATGAGTTAAATTACAGTGGTTTAACTTTTATAGTTGTTATCTTTGTATTTGTTAGCTTACGTTTGTTAGTACTAGGCTTTGTGTTAATCTTTGGGTTTCCGGCGAGAGCCCTTTTTGATATGGGAGCTTCACATTCCTTCTTGTCTGAATAATTCATATCGCGCATCGGAGTTCCGTTCTCGATGGCAGAAAACAAGTTGGGTGTGTTGTTGCCTAATGGGTGCTCCATGCGTGCGGATAGGATTTGTGTTGTGAAGATTTGGATTGGAGTCCGGGAGTTTGATTTGTGGGCGTTGATTCTACCGTTGATGGAGTTCGACGTAATTTTCGGTATGGATTGGCTCTCGGAGCAGAGTGCATGCATTGATTGCAACCGTAAAGAAGTCAAGTTGGGTCTGGACACTGATCGGGAGACTACTTTTGCGGGCATGAAGGGGTCAGGGAAAGTTCTGGTGTCAGCCCTTCAGATGTTCAAGGCAGTTCGGTCTGGGGCAGAACTATATGTCACTCTAGTGCAGACTTCGACGCCTAAGCCTAGTTTGGACAGCATCCCAGTTGTGTCCGAGTATCCTGATGTGTTTCCAGATGATCTCCCAGGAGCCCCTCCTCAGCGGGAGATAGACTTTACTATAGAGCTGGTACCGGGTGCCAAACCGGTGTCACGCTCCCCCTATCGGATAGCCCCAAGAGAAATGGCAGAGTTGAAGGTGCAACTGTAGGAGTTGCTAGAGCAAGGATATGTGCGTCCAAGTTCGTCGCCTTGGAGCGCACCCGTTCTCTTTGTTAAGAAGAAAGATGGGAGCTTGCGGCTTTGTATCGATTATCGGGAATTGAACAAACTTACGGAGAAGAATAAATATCTGATCCCGAGGATTGACGATCTATTTGATCAGCTGGTTGGATCAACTGTATATTCGAAGTTAGATTTGAAGTCCGGATACTATCAGTTGAGGATAAGGGAGAGCGACATCCCAAAGACAGCTTTCAGTATGCTGTTTGGGCATTACGAGTTCACGGTCATGCCGTTTGGGTTGACGAATGCTCCATCTGTGTTTATGAATCTGATGAATAGGGCATTCAGAGAATACCTGGATCAGTTCGTGATAGTATTTATCGATGATATCCTGGTGTATTCGCGGTGCGAGGAGGACCACTACAAGCATTTACACATGGTGTTGGAGACATTGAGGAAAAGTCAGTTATATTCAAAATTCTCCAAGTGTGAATTCCGGTTATCCTCGATAGCGTTCCTTGGTCATGTTGTCAGTGGAGAAGGTATAGTTGTGGATCCGGCGAAGATAGTGGCGATATGGGAGTGGCCTACTTTGACTACGGTGGCAGAAGTCCGGAGTTTTCTGGGACTTGCTGGCTACTACAGGCGCTGAGTAGAGAACTTCTCGCGGATAGCACTACCACTCACGACGTTGACAAGAAAGGATCAGTAGTTTGTGTCGTCTTCGGAGTGCGAACAGGCGTTTGAAGAATTGAAGAGGCGATTGACCACGACGCCTATTTTATGTTCGCCAAGTGGAACCGAAGAGTTCGAGATTTATAGTGATGCTTCGGGCAGTGGTTTGGGATGTGTTCTGTTACAGCATGGGAGAGTGATAACTTATGGTTCACGACAACTGAAGGTTCACGAGAGGAATTATCCGGTCCACGACTTAGAGTTAGCGGCCGTGATATTTACTCTAAAGCTTTGGAGGCACTATCTGTACGGTGTGAAGGTGGATATTTACACCGATCACAAAAGTTTGAAGTACCTATTGGACCAAAAAGATCTGAACATGAGGCAGAGGAGGTGGATGGAGTTCTTAGGGGACTACACCTTCAAGATACACTATGTGTCTGGGAAGGGAAATGCAGTGGCGGATGCGTTGAGTCGTAAGATTCCCGCACAAGCCAATTGGTTATCGGTACATGATGAGAGATTGGTCCAAGAGTTGGAGGCATTGGAGATATCTTGTGTCGATAAGCAGTCTAGTGCCGAGGCGAAACTGTTTTGGACAGAGGTGCAGTGTGACCTAGCGGATAGAGTTCGGCGGGCTTTGGTTCAGGATAGCAGCATGAAGCAGATCTTGGATGAAGCTTTGGACGGATCAAATTCCCAGTTTGTGGTTGAAGATGGGATGCTAAGGAAGGACAGTCGTCTATGCGTTCCTAGTGCGGATAATATTCGGGAGGAGTTGATGTATGAGGCTCATCATACCAAGTACTCGATCCACCCGGGAAGCACGAAGATGTATAGAGACATGAAGAAATTATTTTGGTGGTCGGGTTTGAAGAAGGATGTGGCACTTTATGTGGCCAAGTGTCGTACTTGTGCATTAGTGAAGGCGGAATGCCAGAAGCCCGGAGGTTTCTTGAAATCACTTCCTATCCCAGAATGGAAGTTTGACGACATATCTATGGATTTTGTGCACGGTTTGCCAAAGTCGCAGAAGGGAAACGATGCCATTTAGGTGGTCGTTGATAGATTGACAAAGGTGTCGCACTTTATCCCAATGAGAAAGGAGGATCCAGTGGAAAAGTTAGCCAAACTCTACGTGGATAATATTGTACGATTGCATGGTGTGCCTAGAAGTACTGTTAGTGATCGAGATGGACGCTTCACGTCAAATGACTGGAGGTTGGTGCATGGTCTGTTGGGTACTAAGCTAAAGTTCAGCACAGCCTTTCACCCGCAGACAGATGGCCAAACCGAGAGAGTCAACAGGACTATGGAGGACATGCTTCGCATGTGCGTCCTAGATTTCGGGAAGCATTGGGAGGATCACCTGTACATGGTGGAGTTTGCTTACAACAACAGCTTTCAGGCAAGTATTGGAATGGCTCCTTTCGAAGCTTTGTATGGGAGGAAGTGTCGTACGCCGTTGTCTTGGTTGGAGGCAGGCGAATCGAAGTTGTATAAACGTCAAGCGGTGGAAGATGCCACTTCAGTGATACGGACAATTCATGAAAAGCTAAAGATTGCTCAGGATAGACAGTCCAAGTATTACAACGCCAAACATAGAAAAGTGGAGTTCAACGTTGGCGACATGGTATATCTAAAAATCAAGCCGTTCAAGGGGGTATCGCGGGTTCGACGCTTGAAGAAGCTGAGTCCGAGATACCTTGGACCATTTGAAATCCTGGAGCGTGTTGGCGAGGCGGCGTATAGATTAAAGCTGTCGACGGAGTTGAGTGGGCTGCATGACGTATTCCACGTATCGGTGTTGTGTAAGGCAGTGCAAGAGCCTTCGCAGATCGTTGCAAACAATCAGGTACCGGTTGATTATGAGTTAACAACAAGGGTCAAGCCAGTGCGAATTGAAGATGTTGCAGTCAAACGACTCCGCAACAAGGAGGTCCGAATGATTAAAGTCCGATGGAATAATTGCGGACGTGAGGAGCTTTCTTGGGAGCGAGAGCAAGCTATGTTGGAGGAATACCCCGAGTTATTCCACTCAGGTATCATTTAGCTTTCGTGTACCTTTGCTTAATTTCGGGACGAAATTCCTTAAGTGGGGGAGATTTGTAACGCCCCGAAAGTGGTGTGTGAGTCGGTCGCGAAAGAAATGTTTTGGTGCCTGTAGGGGTACACGGCCTAGGACACGGGCGTGTCCAAGGTCGTGTCTGGCTGGTGATTTTTGGTCGTTTTCAACCCGAGAAGGACACGGCCAGAAACACGGCTGGATGACACGGGCGTGTCATCCGACACGGGCGTGTGCTAACCCGTGTCCATACCCGTGTCCTGATGGGTCGTGTCCGTTGTCGTGGCGGTTATGCGTGACACGCCCACGAACACGGGCGTGTCGAGGAACCTGACACGGGCGTGTCAGGTCAGACACGGGCGTGTCTTGGCCCTTGTGCGTTTCTCAGTTCGATGATCGTGCATGGATCGAGGCACACGGCCTTGGACACGGCCGTGTGCCAAGCCGTGTGCGGCCCAGGTCTGGGGAATTTTGTGCAGATCCGAGCCGTTCGTTTCCTTTAATTTAGATCTGACGGCCCAGATGAAATTCTGCTCTGTTAAGGCCGGGAATAGGGGGTTATTTCCTCATTTTCTCTCCAAAGTTCTCCTTTTCCAAAGTGAGAGAGAAGAGAAAGAAGAAGGAGGTTTCCTGCCACCGGCGGAGCATCGGAGCACCGTTTCGAAATCGGAGAGCGGATCCGTGGAGGGAAGGTCATTGCGAAGAGTTCCAACCGCGTAGTTTTTCCATGGCGCCAAAATGGACTACAAGGGTAACGATTCTCAACTTGAGCGTTTGAAGCTCTTTCTTTTGCATAGGGAACCCCGCTCCCGCGAGTGTGCGGTGAGTGCGTGGTGTTCCTTGGGGTTGATGTGAATAGTCCCCCTTGTGTTGCATATAGAGCCCGGAATCGTAAGTACGGGCATAGGCATTGTGTGTGAAGCCTACCCGGACGTGTTTTGTCTGGATCGGTGATGTTGCATTTGATGTGGTTTTGCCGGAGAAGACTCCGTGCTTTGGATTTTTCGGGTTTCTATGCGGTAGATTGCAGCAGGGATCCTTGGAGGTTAGCTTCAAGGCGCACCCATAAAATTGAGCGGAAACGTGTTCTGCTAACTTGGCGGTCTGGGAACCGGCCTTGATCATAACTGGGTTATGAGATTGTTTTGGAAAATTTGGGATCCGAGAGAAGCTTGGCTCGCGCAAAGGACTTAAATTGGACATGCGGTGTGAGCAACGGGCAAGTGGAATTGGACCTAGGCTATGTGGTTCGGTGCGAGAGACCCGAAGACGGGGACTGGCCGTTGACATAGTCGGAACCTTAGACGGTGGTCAGAAAGGCTAAATGCTCACATGTTGTTGCCATCCTGGGGGTGGTGGTGAATGCACTGATGGGTCAGGGTTCACCATGAATGTGCCCTGAGTGCACGGGGTGTTTGGCCGTGCGAGCCTACACCTGTGGCGAATTATAATTGTGCTATATATATTATTGGGCTAATGTTATGCAGGGAAAGAGCACCGCCGTCCCGAGTAAGGGGCGGGGTCGTTATAATTTGGTCGGCTTTTAGCTGACCGTTGCTTTATTTGCCACCGTGCGGTGGTATGTGCTTGCAGGTGCAGCGGAGCCGAGCGCCAAATAGCGGGCTGGAGCCCATGTTGCTGTGCTGGCCCTAGAGGGCCGTAGAATAGCTGCTTTTATATTTATCATGTGTGGCCGGCCTGCGAGCCGATGTATGTAAAACACTCTTTATTAAGTGAATATCTGTAAGGTCATAAGGCCATGTACCCGTTTCTGTGTATTTGGGGTTTCATTCCTGTTTTTATAGCTATGGACATTCCTTTTGATTGATTTAAGTCTGGGTTCTTTCAACTTTAAAAGCTTACGCTAGAATGCTCTGTGTAAGACGAGTAGTCATAATTGGATGGTTTGTTTATTCATTTAGTAACCCTTCCGACTGTCTGTGGTATATGGCGTCGGGTTCCAGCTGGACCTTCTGTTATATGTCATGCGACGGATGGGGGTGTTACACAGGAAGTCAACGAGGCGTTGCAGCGAGACTGTGTTCGGCTTGCTGACGAAGCGCGAGGAGGCTAGACTGGCGAGTTGCTGCCTCCCTCCCGGCTTTTGGACAAGATCGACGATGGCCTCTCGGCGGCGTAGAGGAATTCGTGGAGGATCCGCGAGCTGCTCCGCGCGCGGCATTCCGGGGGCGGGGGCTGCGAGGCCGGGGTAGATAAAAGGCGACTCCCTTGCCGAGCCGACTGGCACTCGCCGCGGCAGTCTGGGACGCGTCGGAAGTCGGCGAGCTGGGGTGGTGAGCTGGGCCGATCAGAAAACTTGCCCTTAGACTTCTTTTTTCTATAAATAACCCCCCCCCCCCCCCGCACCAACCCCGTACGCCGTATTAACTGCATCTTTTTTCTTTTTCTACGCTTTTCTCTTTCTTACTCGCGCTCCACCCCTTCCTTTGCGAGCATGGGCAAAACCAACCCGGATGCCGACGGACGCTCCAAGTTCGCCCAGCACTTCACTGACAACTGCTTCTTTGAGGGTCACACAAGCGAGGCCGAGCTAGCTGAGTTTGTTCGCGACCATGTGCCACCATGCTTTGAGGCGCGCCGGCCGAGGCAGGGGGAGGCCATCAATACCTTTTATGATGACGAGCTCGCCTTCCCCATCTCGCACTTTGAGGTGGGGCTGCGCCACCCCCTTTGGCCGGTGATCTGGCAGATTCTGAAATACTATGGCACGGTGCCTGCGCAGCTAAACTCCAACGTCATTGCCATGATGGTGGCGTTCGCGAGCTACCTCCGGCGAGAAAGGATAGAGTTCAACCTGACTGTGTTCAGGAAGCTCTTTTCCTACAAGGCGGCGCCAGATGGGGTCACCTACTTCGAGGGCTCGCTAATCAAGGTTCGCGAGATCACGAACAAACACCATAATTGGATGACTAAGACCGCCTTCATCAAGGGCGATCTCAGCAACATCCCCTACTCACCCAGCAGAAGGGCGAGGAGGTCTACCGCCCGCCAGCCCTGTCCGGCAATGATGTCGACCTCAACAAATACTTCATCCACAAGGACTTCGAGGTCTCCTTCCTGCGAAGGGGCGTCGACACGCTCTGCCCCATCCTGCACGGCAAAGGTATCGTTCTCTCCACATTACCAAGCTCGCCAGATTGCCATAGAAAATCTTCTGACTTTTCTAAGTTTTTCTTGCAGGGGAGCGGCTAATCCCCGTGAACCTGTCATTTGTGGACTCGGGATTGTACCCGGATCCTCTCGCTCACGAGAAGGCAATGGCGGCGGCCTGCCGAGATGAGGCGGCCTTCTCCAAACCCTCTTCCAGCAAGGGGCGGCCTGAGGATGCGGGGTCTAGCCCGCCCCATCGCCAACAACTACCCAAAAAGATGAAGAGAGCCTTGCTGGCTCCACGGTGGAAACAACATCAACAACATCAATCCAGCCCCAAATACATGAGCTCGCCTGAAGTCGTCCCTGACGCGTCGCCGGAGAGCCCACTGAAGGAAGTTACCAGCAAGGGGCGGAAGGGCGGCGAGGCCTCCGCTCCACCTACAACGATCTCACCACCTCCTTCGGCGAAGAGGATGGCTCGCGAGCTCGGCGCGCCAAAAGAAAATCCCTTCTTCAGCTTTGGGGGCAGTGGAAATACTCGGCGGGCGAGCCCATGGTGCAGTGGGATGAGCTGGCCCACTGGGTTTCCATCTCCACTCTTCACCCCTCTTGGTATGACCACGAGCCCGCCAAGGGTCACGCTTACGCCCTCGACTTCTGCCTCTATGTCCAGGAGGACGTCGCGGCCTACAAGGGCATGAACCTGCGATAGCTCGTCCATGAGGGCCTGTAGGCCCACCTGTGAGCCATGGAGCTCCATCATATGTTGGTTCGTCACAGCTTCGGCCTCAGCAACCAACTCCAAAAAGCCGAGCAAGCCTGCGATGTCGCCAAAGACAAAGTCGCTGATCAGGCGAGGCAGCTCGGCATCGCTAAGGGTCTTCTCGCCCAGGCTGTCGGCGGGTTGGTGAGTATCAGGCTTCCCCTTCCCTCTTTTACTTAAAATATTTTACGATGTTGTTAACGAATTTTTCTTTCTCATCAGGATGCCAAGGCTGCCGGGAAGCTGCAGGCTCGCAATGCCGAGTAGGAGGAGGAGATCGGCCAGCTGCGCGGCCAGCTTGCCGAGCTGGAGGGGGCGAATGCGAGGCTAAAGGAGGAGAATCAGAACCTCAGCCACGAGGTCCGCTGCCAGGCGGAGATTTTCTTCCTGGCCAGTGACATCGATCCTACCCTCCACAATAAGAGGCCGAGGATCTTAGGCGAGGCCGACCTCGCCGAGAGGTTGCAGATCAACTCCATCCAGGCCGCTGAGTGCACTCTCCAGACGATGAAGGACACTAGGGTGCTGGTGGAGGGGTGCGAGGAGATATCCGCCAAGGACCTGATGTCGAGCTTGTTCGCAGCGATGCCGCCCAACAAGAAGGAGGATAGCCTGAACGCGCTCTTTGGGAAAAGCTTCCAGGACCCATCCGGCGGAGGGGAGGGGGATCGTCAATCCGGCGAAGGGGGCGAGGGCTAATCCTGCTAATTTCTTTCTTACCCCCTTTTTGTAATCTCGCCGTGGCGAGCTCAACCTGTAAATATCATTACTTAATGAAAGAACATTTTTGATACCTTCTGTGCCCGCTATAAATATATCGTTATATATATACACACATTTTTTATCCTTTGCTGGATTCGTCTGTCGTGCCCTGTTTTCCTCCAGGCACTTTTCCCAGCGACCTCGCGCAGATAGGCATTGCGAGTAGGACAGTCGCTAGGACTCGCCACTGAGAGTACATTTGGAGAGCTCTCCCATTCTCGGGACTCGCCCTAGCTCGCTCGCGGGCAGCCCATAATCTTATCAATATAAGACCAAATTCTCCAAATTTTACCAAGTAAAACATAGCGGGGGCGAGATGTCCTGGCGGGATTCGCTTCCCTTCGCCAGCGCCTTCACTTCCAACCACTTGGAGAAATAATCGATCATCACCAGTAGGAACCTCCTCTGCCCACTAGCTTGGGGGAATGGTCTAACCAAATCCATTTCCCAAATGGCAAAGGGCCAGGGTGCTGTGATACTCTTTAGTCGCTAAGCTGGCTGTAGCTGGAGGTGAGCAAACAGCTGGCACTTGTGGCACCTTCTAGAGAACTCTATCGCATCATGTCCCGGGGTGGGCCATAAGTACCCCTACCTGACAATCCTCCCTTCCAGGGTCCGACTCCCGGAGTGGCTCCCACACTCCCCGGAGTGGAATTCTTCCAAGATTCTTTGGACTTTCCATCAGCTATGCAATGGGCCAACGTCGTTGAGAGAGTCTTCCTGTACAGCTGCCCGTCCCGGAGGAGGTAGTACGCCGATTTGTACCTGAGCTTCTTCTTATCTGCCCCCTCCGGATACTCTCCCGTGGAAAGAAAGGCTGTGACTGGGTCCATCCACGAGGGCCGCTGATCTATCTCCATAATCTCTCCTTCTTCGATGGAAGGGCGGAATAGATCGTTGATAGTCCCACCCCCCCATCCGGGGACCATGCTTCGCTAGTTGGTCAACCTGCTCATTCTCCTCCCGGGGCACGTGCTGGATGGAAAAGGTTTGGAATGTGCCGATGACCCCCTTTACTTTGGCTAAGTATAGCAGCAGGGTAGGCTCTCTCGCCTCGAACTCCCCGTTGATCTAGGAAGCTACCACCATGGAGTCAGTAAGGACCTCCATGTCCAACACCCCCAGCTCCCTGGCCAGGCACAGCCCTACTATCACGGCCTTATACTCGGCTTAATTGTTGGTGATGGGTAAGTGCACCACCACTGTCTACTCAATTCTAGTCCCCTGGGGGCTCTCCAAGATCACCCCCACTACTAGGGAATGCCTCCCCGAGGCACCATCTACTTTCACCTTCCAAGAAATCGGACGAGTGAGCTCTTCCTCTGCCACCTCAATCACATAATCGACCAAGAAGTCGTCCATCGCTTGAGCTTTGATCGAGAGGCGGGGGATGAAGGAGACGTCGAACTCACTCAACTCCACCGACCACTTGGCCATCCTGCCAGAATGCTCCACCCCCTCAAAGATGTTGCGGAGGGGATGGTCAGTCACCATTTGGATTGAGTGTTCCTCGAAATTGGGCCGCAACCTTTGGGCTGAGATGACCAGGGCAAAGGCCAGCTTTTCCAAAATTGGATACCGGAGCCCGGCCTTCCTCAGGACCCGGCTCACATAATATATAGGGAGCTGCTTCTTCCCCTCTTCATGAACTAGGACGGATCTTAAGGCCTCCGCCCTGACCCCGAGATATAAAAATAGGTCCTCCCCTTCCTTTGGCCCTTGGAGCAGCGGAGCCCGAGTCAACTGCACCTTGAGGGCCTGGAATGCCTCCTTGCACTCCTTGGTCCACTCGAATTCCCCCCCCCCACCCCTAAGTGTTTTGAAGAAGTGGGAGCACTTCTCCCCAGCCTGTGAGAGGAACCTACTTAGCCCTGCCAGCTTCCCCGTCAGCCGCTGCACCTCCTTAGTATTTCGCGGCGACCCCAGCTCCATGATAGCCTTGACCTTATCCAGATTAGGCTCGACCCCAGCAGGGGTGAGGAGGTGCCCCAAGAACTTCCCCTGCTAGCCCTGAAGACACGCGTCATGGAGTTCAACCGCATCTTGTATCTGCATAGGGTAGCAAAGGTCTCCTCTAGTTCCTGGAGGTGAGAGTCCACATCATGACTCTTGATCATGAGATCATCCACATACACCTCCAGGTTCCTCCCCTTCTGTTCTTTGAAGACCATATCCATCATTTTCTGGTAGGTCATCCCTGCGTTCTTCAGCCCGAAAGGCATCATTTTATAGCAGTAGCATCCATCCCCTGTGATAAACGAGACATCTTTGATGTCCGGGGGTGCATCCTGATTCGATGATAACCTGAAAATGCATCTCGAAAACTCATTACAAAAAAACCAGTGGCTGAGTTAACCAGCGCGTCGATCCGAGGCAAGGGATAACAGTCCTTAGGACAAGATTTATTAAGTAAGGAGAAGTCGATACACATACGCCACTGGACATCTCCCTTTTTAACCATGACTACATTGGAGACATAGCCGGTGTATTTGATCTCGGACACGAAGCCGTCCTTGAGAAGCTTTGCCACCTCCTGCTTGATGGGCTCTGCCAGCTTGTCCGTAGTAGATCTCTTCTTTTGTTGGACGGGGCATGTTCCCGGGTCCAAGTTGAGGCGGTGGTAAGAAACATCCACGTCAACCCCTGGCATCTCCGCGGCGCTCCATGCAAAGATGTCCACATTCTTATGGATGCACTACAACATCCTGTACTGAGCCTCCGGGGTCAGCCCTCCGCTAACGCGGACCTTCTCCACCCTGCCTTCTCGGGTGAGGACCTCCAGCTCCACCACCTCTTCCACAGCCTCCAACCTGGACTGCTCTCCCCATTCTTCAACATCCCTCTCCTCTAGGATGAGGACCTCCGACTCCACCTCTTCTTCCATGGCAATCGCCTCGGCCAACTCCTTCCAATCTCCTCCTGCCACCTCAACCTCGGTGCAGCTCTTCTCTTCCAGCTCCTCCCTGCCAACTTCCTGCTCCGCCTCCTCCATCCTTCGCTCCATTTTCTCAGCTCCGTCCCGCCAAGAGATGGAGTTCACGGTGGTGACGTAGCATTCCCGCGCCACTTTGGGGTCCCCCCTGACCCTGACCTGAATCCCCTCTGCATTGAACTTCAAGCATTGATGGAACGATGAGGGGATACAACGAAAGGCACTGATAAAGGGCCTCCCGAAGATGGTGCTGCAGCTGCTAGGGCCATCCACGATGATAAACCTGCAGTTCCTGTACTGCCCCCCTAGGGTGACATAGAGGCCTACTTCTCCCTCCACTTCCTTCCTCTCCTCAGAAAATCCGAACAGGGGCCCATCTGAGGCCAGCACCCTCTTCACCTCCACCTTCATTGCATCATATGCCTTCTTAAAGATGAAGTTGACGCAACTTCCGTTATCAACGAGGATCCTGGAGACGGTAAAGTTTTTGATGGCTGTTTGGATGACCAGCGCATCACAAAAATGATCCTCGTGATCTGCCATATCGCTCCTAGAGAAGGTGATCCTCTCTTCTGGGGGTGGGGTTTGGGATGTGGAGCCAACGCTCTGGCGATACATGGTGTGGAGGCTCGCCTTCCGGGAAGCCTCAACCCCCACCCCCGTGGATCACTCTGATCCCTCCTCGGGTCCCGACATCCACTCGGTGTTCGCAACGGTCCTCCTCCGCCCGAGGCAGGACCTCCTCGATCCTCACTTCCTGACTCCCCTGCTGCTGCTGCTGCTCCCTATTTCCCCTCATTTCGAGAAACTCCGGGCACGTGGATGTGGCGTGCCCTTCCTCCTGATGGAAGTCGCAGTAGGGCAACTCCACCCTAACTTCCCTCCTCCTCCTCCTGGATACTCTCCTCCTCTCCCCTATAGCTATGACCATATCCTCTTCTTGATCGGGGAGTCGAGGTCTCTGCGCCTGCCTCCAGCCCGGGGGGTGGAATTGATCTTCCCCTCTGGTGGTGGTCCCTTCTTTCGTACCCTCTTTGTAGCCCCTGCCCTTGCCACTCGGGCCTCCAGCCCAGCCGACGATCAGGCTCCTGACGCCCCCACCTAGGCTGTTGCTGCCCCTAGGGCTGCCTCTGCTCCCTCTGCTGGGACTCTCCTCTCCTCTCCTCATGTCCTCTTCCTCCTCTTGGCTCCATCTCTTCCTCTGTGGCCCACCTTGCCAGCTTCCGGGCGAACTCTGAATTTGACTCCTCCCCGTCAACTTCTCTCGCCGCCCTCTCCATCATCTCCTCGTAGGAGAGGGGGGTATCCTCTTCAACTCCATCCTGGGTGAAAGCCATCATCAAACTATAACCTGACATATCCTGGACCTGGGTGACCTCCTCCTGGAATCGGTCCACATAGCTCCCCAGCCTCTCATTCACTCCCTGCTTGATGTGGAACAAGGACTCCGACTCCTTCTTCCTCCACTTCAAGGTAGTGAACCTCGGCATGAACCCCCGACGTAAGTCCTCGAAGCAGTAGATGGAGCTGGTCGGTAGCTGGTGGAACCACTCCCTTGTCTTCTCCTTGAGGGTGATGGCGAAGAGTCGGCATTTGAACCCATCCAACATCTGCCGGATCGAGACAACGTCCTCAAACCACTGGACGTGTTGGACTGGGACTCCCTTCTCGGTGTAGTAGGACATCTCGGGTTGCCTGAACCCCTCTGGAACTAGAGCTGAAGAGACCAACTCACTGAAGTGGTTGCCTCCCCCTACTGGGCAAGCTGGCACGTCTCGTGGGCTCAGCTCTCCGAGCCAGCCTCTGCCTGCCGAGCCGAGGAAGAGTTCATGCCCGGGGACCTCACACCCCCGGCCCTCCTCGAAAAACTTCCTTCCCAACTTACCTCCTAGGGGCGTCCTCGCCCAGAATGGGGGCGGCTGCGATCTGGACTACTGGAGTCGAGCACTCGGCCCGCGTGCCGAGTGCGAACTTAACGTGGCCCAGCACCTCGTTCCTGAAATCTTCAAACATCCCCATCATGGCCAGAGGTGGAGGGGGGGGGGGGGGCGAGCTCGACCTGTCAGGTCCCTGTCCTCCTATCATCTAGCTCGCTGAAGCTTTTCTGCAATGACCACGCTCCATGCTCACCGCACCAAATTGTTGAAATCGAAAAACGGTCTCTTGTGGAGTTCACCCTTGGGGAAGGGGTGATCACGCACCTACTTCGCTCCTGCAAGCAAAATAACAAAGGAAAACAGGAAAGAACTGACCCAAGGGCTCGGCGTGGAGGACCCACCACACACCCAGAAGATCTGAGAGCGCTTCCCCTCCTTAGCCAAATGCCGGGCTAAGGTACCCTCAGAAAGCACTTGAAAGCTGGAGCAAGAGAGCAAAGACAGCCTGCCCCCTGGGGTACCCCTTGTGTCCTATTTATAGATTTCAGAATTTGAACTGCCAATAACCAAATAGAACTGACCTAAAGTTACCAAGATACCCCTTGTTGGGTCTGCCAACAGCCAAACTCCGCTGTTTTGAAGGGCTATGGGCAGACTAGCGGGGGCAAAACAGTAAAAAGTACCTCATGGAACTAGGCGAGCTGGGGAGCCTGGCCACCTAGGCAGATCCTGCTCGCCTGCTGTTGTCGAGCTCTTTTGTGCGAGCGCGAGTTGGGGCAGCGAGCTCGCCTATCAGCCAGCCTCCGTTAGTCGACTTCAGCTCGACGAATCTTGGCATAGCTCGGCGAATGCTGAGCTCGCGGTCGACGAACACCGAGCTCGGGCTTATGTTTCTCTGCCTAGCTCGCCTGGGGCCTTTGTAATCTGATCCAGACGGCCTGGTTCCTGGTTCACCCCGCTCGCTGGATACGGGGTTGTACAACGAGCCTCGGGGAGTACCAAGTGCATACCCCCAGCAATCGAATGTGCAATTGCGCACCCATGGGCTAGAAAGTTGCACTAAACGTGAAACGCATAGGAACGGAATATCAAGGAAAACAACCGAAAAGTGAAGTGCAAAGAAAGGAAAACCAGCCCAAATGAGTCCGCAAAACCCTATATAAACGGGACTCATCACACCCCCAAACTTACCTATTTGTGTGTCCCGAGCAAAGAAGTTCCTTGTATAATAGAAAAAGAACCGACTAGCAGAGTAATTATTATTCGGGGTACCATGCGAAGTCGCACACTCGCGGGCGTAGAAATACAATAGAGAAAATTTCTAAGCATACATAATAATTTATACTTTTCAGCATGCATAACAAAAATTCTATGACTACTCAAAAACAGAATCGCGGTGAATCCTTTGGTCACGCGTAGGGAGAAAATAGACTATCCGCTAAGGCGAGTATTGCCAAAGATTGGGATTCGGGACAACCTCCAATGGAATCCACCAATGTCGGTGACCATATGTTTGCCCGTTCGCACTCTCTCCACGACACTAGTTTGCCTTAGGCGCAAGTTTGTAGTACTTCGAATGGTAATGGGGCTTGGGTTATGGCGGGGTAATCAAGGATAAAAATGAAGGCTACGCACAAAACCCAGCTGAGCTATCACCAAAAGAGTCTATCCGCTATCCACAAAACACGCGAGCACACCACACCCCCAGACTTGATTTTTGAAATACGGGTGTGCGGCACCGCCTACGCCATAACATATACTAACTCAAAACATATTTTCAGTTACGCTTTTCCTTCCACTTTTTATTTCTTTTTCAAATTTTCTTTTTATAACTTTTCTTCTTATATCTTCTTTTTCTTATGCACAATTCCAGCAAAAATTTCATTGGAGCACAACCACACATATCACAAATTTCAACACTGCATCACACCTCCTTCAAGAAATTAGAAAATAGTAAAGCTAGACTTGGGTGTGGGACTAGGGTCGGCCACTAGGCTTTGGTGAAATAAAAGTGGAGCTGAATCAAAGGAGGGGTAGGCACAACGGGGCTAGTGAGGATAATATGATAGGAACGGGTACAAAGCTCAACCTGGCCAAAATGATGGCCTACATCATACTCACACTTAACTAACCCTGCACCAATGCTTCGAGAGTAGCTTGGGGCAAGTTCTTAGCCAACAAGAAAGACTATCCATCCTCCCGACTCGAGCAATACGAATCTAACGGCTGTCTACACACATCGCTAAGCTACCCTCGGATTCACACCAGATTCAGCAATTTTTGAGTAGAATAAAAAGAATTTATGCAATTAGAAAAATATAAAACTAATAGCATGCAGAAAAATTAATTCTACACTAATTTCTACACGAGACGGGAGCACTCGACTAGGAGCACAGCAAGTTCAACATTTTACCCCGTCTCACAATCCTATGTTATCATGGTAATTTTTCTAAATCTAATGAAAGAAACAAGTTTGACTCGCCGTTCGCAAAAAGCTAAGTACGGGCTCATGTGGGCGCAAAGATGTGCAATGCAATGAACTAAACAAATAAATGAATAACAGCTACTGGTATGCGAATGAAGTGCACGCGCAAAGGTAACATTCGCAAGCTCTCCCCCCAGACTTAAGCTAAAAAGCATAGCAAAATATGTTGTAGTGAAAATTAAAAATGAGAAAATGGGAGAAGTTACCCAATGCTCAGAAGATGAGCATACCAGAAGATTGGCTTTAAACTTGATCAATAAGCCCACGGCCCAGACAAAAGCACCTTCAAGAAACTCATCTCCAACCAAGCAAATAATAGGCCTGCACACTAAAAAAGCTAAGCAAACAAATTAAACGCGGCAAAATTGGGTTGTCTCCCAGAAGCCCTTTTCTTTACCATCCTTAAGGTGGACCAAATACATGTATTAACAGTTTTATATAATGTTCAGGAAGCAAAATTTTAATATGCAGAAAAAGAGAGTTCGAAGCCACACAAAGCATTAAGCAAATAACACGCTAACAACAACAAGACAAAAGGTAAACGGCCCCAGAGATCCCTCACTTTTCAGCTAAACGCCGATTTGTGATAGATCCCCCCAAACACGCGAGATGAGGAAGAGGGGAAAACCTTAGTGCCCAAGGAAGACAAGTCTCCTCTGCCCCTACCCTCCTTCGTCCTGCGCCTGTGGGCAAAACTCTATGCTTTGCGTAGAAGCAACTCCTTTCATTTTAATTCCACAGAAGAGGAGCGTCAGGGCGGTATGGTCACACCCGGCTCTTTAGCAGCTAAATTAGCATCCAAATCCCGGGGCATCCATTCTTCACCCGCTGAGGGTGAAATTTCAGCCCACGATACCTTTTCATAGTTTTACAGACTTTAGCTAAACAACTTGCAGTTTTGAAATTGAAATTCCACACGCCCACATCTGGCGTGCACAACTCATCCATTTTCGCAGCAGCATCATGCATCACATCAAGGACCTGTGTCACTTCTTTCCCTGTAGTTGTCATCGGCGTTTCAATATCTTCCTCCACCTGTTCTTGTCCTGTCGATTGAAAATCTGCCTTAGCACCACTAGAAACATCATTAGATGACACGATAGTTAAGTTCACTGGTTTTATGAGGTCAATAACAATTAATTGAGGAGGCAAATGTGGTAAAGGTGCAATAACTTTTGGCACAACAGTGATGCTACCAGCATTAAAATGCAATGTAGCCTCACTAGCCTTAAGGAAGGGGACCCCAAGGATAGATTTTGACGTATTACCCCCGAGTCCAAGCACCTGAAAGTCTGTGAAGACAGACGCCCCATTCAAAACCACTTCTACACCCTTCACCTCTACATTGGTCTCAACCACAGATCCATCAACTACCATTAAGGATTTCCTTCCATCAGAATCGATATTCAAATTCATCTTTTCAATATCTTGCAAAGTAAGAATGTTGCAAGATGAACCGGAATCACAAAGCGCTAGAGTCTCTACGACATTTATCTCACACTTAACAGTCATTTCTCGGCCATTACATTCCCCCACATCCTCAACACTCTTACCCTGCTCATGGGGATTCTTCTCCATGTCGCTAGGAAGTGTGCCTCGGGTGCGCTCGGAAAAAATGTGGGCCAATTGTCCCAATTGCGTTTCCAAATTCCTCATGGAAGCAGTCTGAGTAGCCATATTCAGCTGGGCCATTTCAACAAACTTTTCCATCATCTCCTCTAACGAGCTCTTTCGCGACCCATGCAAATTTTGATTATAACTCGGCTGAGACGGTCGCGGCTGGCTTCTAGAAGCCTGAGCATCGAATTGATGATGGCCCCCCCTGCCATCTTTGACCGGGCGCATTTTGGTTCCGCGAGAAATTGGGATGGTTTCTCGCATTAGGGTTATAAGTATTATTGTAAGGTACATCACGATTTTGATTATTTATAAAATTAACATTTTCTTCAAAAGTCATACCTGCCTGTTCAGCAAACAGTTCACCCGCAGGGCACTCATAAGCGTGGTGGCCAGAGTTAACACAACCCTGATACGATATGCTGATCATAGGGGCAGGCGGTGTTGTAGATTGGGTCAAAATCATCTTCCCATCCAAAGCAGGATGGCCTGATTCGGCATGCGGCCCCACCGCATTAGCATCAAACAAATTTCTTGCCCCTCTAGGAGCATTCCTGCCCGCTGTCCAGTATGTACTGTGGGAGGCCGTGTCTTTAAGGAGTCTCAATGCTTCCTCAAGAGAAAAGCTCATAATCATGCCACCCGCCGGCGTATCGATCATTGCCCTGAAATTTGGATCAATGGCGAAATAGAATATCTCCACCAAATTCCAGGCTCACAGCCGTGTTGAGGACAACGGCGCTGCAGGTCGGCAAATCTCTCCCATGCCTCAAAAAGAGTTTCTTGATCCAGCTGTCTGAACGTGGCTATTTCCCTGCGAGCATTAACAATTTTATCAACAGGATGAAACTTTGCCAAAAACATGGAAGATAAAGCTTCCCAGGTGGTAGCGGTGCAAGGTGCAATCGTATGCAGCCACGTCTTGGCCCTATCCCTCAATGAAAAAGGAAATAACTTTAGTTTCACAACTTCATCCGCAATGCCCGCATAGCGAAAAGTACAACATATCTCAGAAAATTCAACCAAATGTAGCTGAGGATCCTCGCTCGGCAGACCCGAGTACTGAGTATTGTTCCTAATCATATTCAAAATAGCAGGCTTGATATCAAAATGATTATTGGCTATAGCTGGCCCGAACCCTGGATAAACACTCCCCACAGTAGGGGTAGTGAAATCCCGTATTGTCCTAATGCGAGGCTGGGCCACATCCTGGTTTTCAACAATTCGTTCCCCTTGGCCGAGCCCCAAATGGCCCAAGTCATCCATCCTTCCCTCAGCTGTAGTAGCACGCAAGTTAGCTCTCCTTGCTCATGCAGTCTTGGGATCAGCACCCAAATCTTCGCGCCTTCCACCATGGTTCAGATCTGTCATAAACACTCACACAAAGAAAACACTAAAAACAGCAAAACACTCACAAACGTTTCCCAAAAGAAACAAAATCCACGCAACAGTTGCAGTCCCCGACAACGGCGCCAAAAACTTGATGCGCTAGTGGTAAGATTACCCTTCACGGCCAAGTAATAAAATGGAGGAGTATCTTCCCCAAGTATCTATCTCACGCGGAGTGCAAGTAGGGAGCATGGATTTCGCTTTCAGAGAAATGAATGAAAGTACTAAATAAAATCGAGGGGTTTGATTTTGGTTTTCCTACCCTAAGCAGCATCGAACTAGTGCGGGTCGCCATCACCGCGTCGCCAGGTTGAATTACTCCAAGGAGTAATAGCGGAGACGAACAAACTATCGAGAGTCATAAATACCTCTTCGCAACGCGTGCTTCTAGCAATCGCTAGAACGACTCAAACACGACTTTCTCTAACAAGGAGGAAACTCATCAACATATATCATGAACAAGGAATCACCGTACAAAACCGTAACAAGACCTTGAACAAAACATAGCTAATAAACCTCAAGCAAAATAGCACAAGTTCAGTTTAAAGTAAATCCAAGAAAAAGGGGAGATGAAATACAACCAAGCGCTCGAAGACTCTCAAAGATTCATGGCCGGAAGCGAGGGTTGTCGAGCCTCATCCGAGCTCGGTCTTTGGAAGATATTCGGGATCCCGAAGGGCTGTCACTTCCTTCTTCACACACGGCTTCTTCATGTTGTAGTTGTTGATGCGGATCGGTGCAAAATGCTTCACAAGTTCAGCAACAAAGAACTCAAACAACACTTTTGAGGTCGGCAATGGCGATGGTGGCCGAAGACAAAGCTTTAGCAAGCTCTTTAGAGGAGAAAAGGTGGCCGGATCAACCCTCCAAGGAGGAGAGAGAAAACGACAGCTGGAGGGGCGAGATCCCGCTCCAATGGGCGGAAATGGCGGGGAAAAATGAAGAATCCAGTCCAGGAGAAATCTGCGGCTTAAATAGTAAAAGTCAGAAAAAATAGTCACTCACGGTCTGGCGCACGACCATGCGTGAACCGTACGATATTAATAACCAGAAGGCGCCTGAGGAAGAAGAAGCATTGACCCATGCGATTTTACTCGCGCACGGGAAATTCCGCCCGTGTGTGAAGTAATTCGCACGGGTACCGACAGAAAGCAGAAAACACAGGCAACCGGGAGAAATCTTGCATTTACGCGCGCACGGGCGCTTCCGCCCGTGCGTGAAGAAGACGCACGACCAGCCACAGAACAGAGAAAAACCAAAAGGCTACAGGAAAACTATGCGTTTCCTTCGTGCACGGTTCCGAAGAAACCGTGCGTGAAGCAATCGCACGGGCCAGTCAATCTTCCAAAATAATCTGCAGGAAAACGCACGACGGAAACAAACCGTGTGCCAATAAAACGCATGGTCGTGTGTTTTCCTCAAATCAGTAAACTGAAGAGGGGAAAACTGACCACCTGCACACAAAAACACTAGCAACGGAGGACCCTCCAGCAATCAACAAAAAACAATAAAACTACTGGAACAAGCCCCGGTGAGCACCAAGTGCATACCCCCAGCAATCGAATGCGCAATTGCGCACCCACGGGCTAGAAAGGTGCACTAAACGTGAAACGCATATGAACGGAAACAACCGAAAAGCGAAGTACAAAGATAGGAAAACCAGCCCAAATGAGTCCGCAAAACCCTATATATACGGGACTCATCAGTTAGGCGACTCCAACGGTCAGGCGACCCAAAGTGCGGATAGGTGGCAATTCAGCAGTCCAAAAAGGCACTTAGCGCGACCTCGTGGTTAAAGGTGCAGACAGACGGCAAGGCGGTCTCGGTGTTCAATCTGCTAGTTTTGTACTTGCCTGTTTTTGTGTGAATTCCATCGGGCGCATGTCAAAATATATCTTGCAATGTATACTTCATCTTGTAAAGAAGTGATTAATACAAGTGTTGTTCTCATTACTTTTACTTGCTAGTGGTTTACTTGGTCTTGTTTTGGTTGACAGCGGTTCTGCGACCTCCAGTTCACAAATTTCTACATGGTAACAGAGGGACAGTGGTTTTAGCAGTCATCGGTCAACTTTACTAAATACCTTTGGAAGCCTAGTGAACCAGGAATCTAGTAATGAAAGGCTATTATGCAAGAGACCTTGGTATTGAGTTGTTATCTCATACCAATTATAAGAAATGGAAATCTTGCATGGACAGCTACTTACTTGGCGAGGACCTGTAGGAGGTTATCGGTGGAGATGATAGACAAGAGGTTGTTGCTACTGGAGCTAATACACAAGAGGTGAGAACCTAGAGGAGAACCAATGTTAAGGCTGAGTTCAGTATCAAGAGGGATATCTTACCAGAACTGTTCAACCACATCATTAGGTATAGGTTAGCTGCAGAGATCTGGACAGCCTTGGACGGTCTGTTCAACAAGAAAAATATAGCAAGGCTACAGTTTCTTGAGAATGGTTTAGCAAGAGCCACTCAGGGAGATCTATCGATATCTTCCTTCTTCTTGAAGATGAAGAATCTATGTTCTGAGATTTCAAACTCGGCCCAGATGAGCCTATCTCAGAGGTTAAGCTAAAGAGAGACATCATCTGCGGGTTGTGGAAGGAGTATCTTGTAACACCTCCCCTGTAATGACCGTATAATATGTGTCCGGCCGGTGCACCACAACATACAAACGACACAGCTTAAGCATTATAAGATGATATAAACTACCCAACTCAAAACTCAGACTAAACATGGTGGAAATAAATAATAAGACTAGAAGTTACCCACTAGCACAAGAGTATCAAATCAGCCTTAAGTCCTTACAACATTTTTTAGTCCAAAACTGAAACAATAACATATCAATGTGCAAAACCACTCCTATGCTACCTTGGTATGCAAGCCGGATCACAGTGCACTAAGCATAACATTCACCCAAGCAAAGCTACCAAATAAAGATAACACTTCATGAGGCTTAGGCCTTTTGTGCTAGCGAGCTTGCTCCCGCTTGCGATCCTTGCCCTGTAAAAACTGCTGGTAACGCAGGTCAGCAAAAGCTGACCTCAACTCTGTAACCAACACATCTCATCCCGGTCGTCCCTAGCGGACCCCGGGGCACTTCATCACCCTGCAGGTCAGCGCTTCATATGCAAATATACATGAATATAGAAAGTAGCAAAACGGTTTTGGATGTCTTATACAACAAACATGTTTATATATTGAGCATATAATAAAACGGGATCTGCTATGCAACATGTATGCAAACCTGGGTTTCACTCACGACACCCTATAACGCATGAATCTAACACATCATCACGCATCAATAATCAGATACTTTCAATTTCTCCTTCGGTGTTCAAGCCGCAAACACATGGGTACTTCCAATTTCCCCTAGCGGTATACAAGCCGCCATATGGAACTCTTGCCTAGGACCCACCAGCTCATGGATCTAAAAACTCGGGCTTGCCTGCAATCTTTGACTTCTTGCATCAGGATTCCATCTCACAAACCACAAACCGATGCTAAGAAACCTTGATAGACCCCACTCGCTCGTGAAAACCTAGGCCCGGCTCCAAATCAAGACCAAATGAACCTAAGGAGACCCAGTGGGACCCAATTGGCATCGTCTGAGCTTGTCCAAAGTTTGGCGTTCTCGTCAGTTTCACAGAAGGGGACTTGTCTTGTCGGGACACTCTCCATACGTGACTTTGCAACGTCACGGGCTAGCCAGCCAACCATAGAGACAAAGCCGCATCTTAGCACAATACAATCAAAAGCCTTTCCCACCCTAATCCACCATCCATACTCACACAAAAAATAAGGGGGTGTTGGAACCCTAGTTCTGATTTGGGTAAGGATCACTATTAGGATGTTTAGATTGACCCAAAATATATAGTCATGGGTCATATGTTTATTTCTAGATTTGCCTCAGAAGGACTCTTCAGAATTGCTGAAAGAATTCCAAGAAATGCAGTTGTGACAAAGTCAGGAACTCAGTTCGATGAACGTCGAACTCAGGTCAACGAACTCAGAGTTCCTTCTCTGAATTCAGTTCGATGAACTCTGATCTCAAGCAAGAAGCTCTACGATCTGCTAAACTCAAGACAGATTCTCACCTCGACGAAATGGAAACTGAGCTCGACGATCTGTGAACCGAGATCGACGAATTCTGTGCAGTTTTCAAGCAGATGATTTACAGTTGGCAGAATTAATTAAGGCGATTATAACTCTCATATTTAATGGAAATAGCCGTTCAAAGGCAACATTAAATGTGGGGTTTTCTAGAATTTAATTCTGAATTAAATCTCAAGGCATCTTCTACTCTCTCGGAAATGCTTCAGCCATTATCAAGATAAATGAATTCAAATGTTTGAATTCGAGACAGAGAAAAATAGAAAGACAGAAAGTAGAACAAAAAAAAGAGAGAAGGGATTTCCTTTTACAGAGAATGAGGAACTTTGCATCAATAAAGATATTCACAGAGTTCTTCATCTGCTCCAGGCTTTCAAGAGACACAAATCAATATCAGTCTAAAAAGCTTGCTAGAGATTATCATCAATCTGAATGCCTACACCCTAAAGCAAAGCATCCTTCTTTCCTGAACCATTCAACATCTTAGGCGGAGCTTTGACATCATCAACATCCACTAGTCTTATCTCAGTGATTTGAGACAGAGAAGAACACATCATTTCTTTTCCCTTTCCTGTGTACAGGGTTTTTACTCCCTTCAAAAGTGAACTCTTGGTGGCAGGGCACCTGATCAAAAACCTGTGTGTTGGTTTTTGGGCACCTGATCAAAAGCTCAAAGGTTGTGAGATCTCCCTGTAAATAGATCTTGTGGTGGCAGTCACCTGATAAAAAACCTCGACGTGGATTCCTACCAGGGTGGTAGAAGAGTGGATGTACTCAAGTTTAGGGGGAACCACTATAATCCTTATGTCATCTGGATTGCTTGCATTGCCTTCTTTATTTTTATCTGTTGTGATTTCTTTTCTCCTTATATATTTATCTCTAGTGTAAATTTAAGATCTATCCCATAACTTTCAATTAGTATCAGAGGTTTATTCTCTCTTTCAAATGGTATCAGTGGATTGTCAATTGCCTAAGTTATCTTTCAATTGGTATCAGAGGTTTATCCTCTCTTTCAACCAGTATCGGTGGATTATCAATTGCCTAAGTTATCTTTCAATTGGTATCAGAGGTTTATCCTCTCTTTCAACTGGTATCAGTGGATTATCAATTGCCTAAGTTATCTTTCAGGGGGGACAATCACCACAAATGGCATCTTGACGCAAATGGATTTCTAGCACAATCCTTAAGGCTCGTTATGCAACATCACCGAGTCAGACTAACGGTTGCAACTACGGCTTCACCCACAATGCCTATTCCACTAACGGAGCAGATTTCTAATGCAACATCATACCGGGGACGGACACAATTGATCTGCTGGCTCCTCTTGAGCCATAGCAACCTGAACCCCTCTCATTTGAGATATCTGATGCCCAAATTCTTAAAAGAAAGCAGTAATAAACATGGATGTCATGCACGCATCCTAAAGACCAAGAGGAGAAGTGTAATTACCTTACGACTCCTCTTCCTTATCATGGAAACCTTGATTTGCACAGATGAAAACATGCGCCTTCAATTCCTCTCCGCAGATGTGGCCTCAGATCAACGATCGGAGCCCCGAAGCTACGTCAATGGCGGAGACGGTACTTCTTATTCCTCCCACAAACTCTAATACTCAAACCCTATCTTCCATTCCAAATGAGAAGAATTTTAGAACATATCAGCCCTTTATATGCCTTTTGGGCGGAGAATCCTAGGCCATAGGATCAAATACTAAGAGAAAACGGACGGTCAAAACGCCAAACGACTGAACTGCTCCTGTCTGCTACCGCCGAGAGGTAACTACCTACCGCACCACGGTAGCTTTCAGAGCCGTCGATCCCTTTGGAAATAAAAATGCTTTTGCCAATGTTCGCCTTACCGCGACGTGATAGTCACTCAATGCTTCACGAGCTACCGCCGCGCAGTAGCATCCTACCACCGCGCGGTACCACTCAATGCTCTCAATGCCTAGCTACCCAACGCCCTCCATGCCTAGCTACTCAGCGCTCTCAACTCCTAGCTATCGCAGAGAGGTAACTTCCTATCGTCGGGAGATAGCTTCCAGAGGCTCAAGTCCTGGAAAACTGGGTTGTTACAACCCCTCACCCCTTAGAAGAATTTCGTACTCGAAATTTCGCATGGACTCAAACCACAAAAGCATACCTGAAGCAAAAAGGTTTTGGGAAGTCCTCCTGCATTGCTTGCTCATGCTCCCATGAAAATTCGTGACGCCCGCAGTTATCCCAGTGCACTTTTACGAGGTTAACTTCTTTGTTTCGCAACTGCCAAACTTCTGAATCCTCTGCGCCGACAGGATTGACTTTCGTCCTCAAGTCCTCTTCGACCGACACCATTGCCGACTCGACCATAATGCTCGTCTCCATCAAGGCTTTCCTCAAAACTGAGATATGTAAGACATCGTGTAATCCACTTAGCTCTGTGGACAATTCCAACTGATAGGCTGCTTCTCCATTACGTTCTATGACCTCGAACGTCCCCAAAAACCTCGGGCTCAACTTCTAGAGTCGGCGAATCCGTGAAACACCTTTGAATGACTTAATATTTAGATACACCCAGTCCCCTACCGCAAACTCCACGTTTCTATTGCGAGAGTTGAAATACTTCGCTTGTCAATCCTGAGAAACCTTCACGCGCACCTAAATTGTTCGCGCCAACTCTTAAGCATCAGCCACCACCTCTTTTCCCAAAAGCTTGGTGTCTCCTGCCTCTGTCCATGAAATCGGTGTTCGACACCGCCTTCTATACAAAGCCTCGTATGGCGCCATCTTTATACTTGCCTGAAAACTATTGTTATAGGCAAACTCCACCATGAAGAGGTGATCTTCCCACTTCTTACCAAAGTCAAGGGTACACATCCTCAGCATATCTTCCATTGTACGATTCGTCTTTTCCGTTTTACCATCGGCTTGAGGATGGAATGTCGTACTAAACTTGAGCTTTGTGCCCAAACTCTTCTATACTAATCTCTAGTCTTTGGACGTGAACCGTCCATCGCGATCACTAACAATACTCTTAGGAAATACATGGAGCCGCACGATATTGCGAGCATATAATTCTACCAACTTCTCCATGTTGTCCTCCTTTCGATTAGGGATGAAGTGAGTCACTTCTGTCAAGTGATTCACGATCACCCAAATAGCATCGTTACCCTACTGCAACTGAGGTAAATCATGCACAAAATTCATGGAGAAGTCATTAAATTTCCACTCAGGGATAGGAAGAGGCTTCAGGAACATGTCCGGCTTCTAATAATCGACCTTCACTAAGGCACAAGGTTGGCACCAGCTCACGTACAAAGCTACATCTCGCTTCAAACCAGGCCACCAAAAGGATTTCTTCATATTCAAGTACATCTTTGTACTTCCTGGGTGAATGGAGTACTTCATGAAATAAGCCTCAAACATTAACTCTTCACGGAGCTTTCCAAACTACGGTACACAAATCCTTCTGTCATGTTGGAACCCTTGTTTGGATTTGTGCTAGGTTCACTCTTAGGATGTTTTGACCCCCATGTATAGCCTGGGTCCTTGTCTAGTCTTAGTAAGATCCTTTTAGGTTAGGTTTGTGCAGACCAGCAGTACAGTGGACTCAGACTTAGATTGAGAAAGATTTTGTGTATTATCTATATCAGTTCGACTATAGTCGAACTCAGCTCAGAGTAGAGAACTCTGAGATCGTTGATGGGAGATCGACGATCGTCGAGCTGAGTTCGACTATAGTCGAACTGATATAGATAATACACAAAATCTTTCTCAATCTAAGTCTGAGTCCACTGCACTGCTGGTCTACACAAACCTGACCTAAAAGGATCTAACTATGAATAGACAAGGACCCAGGCTATACATGGGGGTCAAAACATCCTAAGAGTGAATCTAGCACAAATTCAAACAAGAGTTCCAACAATCTCCCCCTATTTGTGTGAGGTCACTCAAAAACAAAACTGAAAAGAAATAAAAATACAAAAACCATAAATATCTGTAGGGATGAAATAACATCAGCAGATATGTTATAGCAATGCATTATACATAATCAGTTAAGCATTAAAGAAAATACAAACTATAGTTTATAAGATGAAGGACCAGAGTAGGGTTTAGAAAAGATTATCTTTCTGAGTGGATCTGGTATATCCTTCTTAGAAGTCATCAGGTCTTGTCCACCAAGAGTTATCTGAGCACCAGTCCTGGGCACAATTGCTTCTGGATGCAATGCCATATATTCAGCTGGATTAAAGACTTTCTTGCTAACTTGGAGTTTGTCCAGCTCTTTTTCTCTGTAGGATGACATTGTGGAAAACCTAGATGGATCTTCTCCTTCTGCTACAGCTTTTCTTATCTGAGAGAGACCAATCAGTTCTTGAAGCCTGGCCATCCTAAAGTTAGGATCAACTTCCTGTTCAATAGGTGGCTGATCATCTTGAGGAGGCAACATTGTAACTACTTTGAACTAAGTGGATTGAGCCTGAAAGTTTATTGTGATATGTTGTTTATCACTTTGAGAATAGATAGATCTTGGAGGAGAAACCACACTATACTTTCCTTTGGTCTTATGAGATTCATCATGTCTTCTGGACTGATAAGCAGCTGTCTTCTGAACCTTGGGAAGAACTTGTTGTTGAGGAGGAGAGAAGGAGGGTTTCTGATAAATAACTTCCTTTATTTGCTCTATAAAACTTTGATTTCTATGCTGCTGACTGCTTCCTTGGGAATGAGATCTGGAAGGTCTATCCTACCTTTGATATGTTCTAGAGAATGAGGAAGGCTTGGAAGATGCATTAGAAGCTTGAGGAACAGCTCCTAAAGCACCAGCAGCAGGAGGAGGAGGAGGAGGACCTCTTCTGAACTTCTAAGGAGGAGGTGAGTATCTCCTGCTCTTCTTCCTGGCTTTCTGTTCATTTTTAGATAGCCACATTCAGCTTTCCATGCCAGGGTATGGAGTAATCCCTTTCAAGATGTAGTAAGGAGTATCGTTAGTGTTGTCTGGCTTGGGAGCAGCCTTGGGAGCATCTTTTTTTTTCTTTGACACTTTCTTTTCCTTAGAATTATCATCCTTTGAATCATCATCCTCATCATCATTAGATGAATCGGGAGGATTGTCATATAGGTCATTTATTTCCTTCAGTTGTTTATCATAAATCTTTTTAGCAACTTTTTTCTTTAGCTTCTTCCTGAATGTCAAGAGAAATAAGATCATCTAGAGAGGGAAGAGGACTATCATCTATGGAATAGGAAGGTCCAAGGGGACTTGGGACTAGATCAATATCCATAGAATATATTTCAGCAAGAGGAGCACAAGACTCACAGAGATTTATTAAAGTCTCTAGGGCTAAGGACAGATTTCCCGAAGCCACTAGATCAAGCAGTGCATCAGCAATTAAGAGAGCATCAAGCTCATCCTTATCTTCTGTAACAAGCATAGGCTCAACATCCATAGGGGATGACATATCTGTATAAACTGTAACTGACTGAATAACTATACAAATTGGAGCAATTGGAGCTGACTGAATCTGCAAGAGTTGTGTCACAACTAAAGTACTCATGGGTCTGGTATAACAGACCATGGCCTTGGAAGAATTTATCTCAACTGAAGTCCAGACTGATCTAAACATAGAGAAAGAATGCAAAATAAATTGTAAATCAATGGAGGGATTTATAAAGCATTAACCACTAGAAATGCTAGGGATTGACACATCAGTGTCCTCATCTGACATAAGCAAATCTAAATAAGGAACTATATCTGCACAAAATTTCTGAAACACTTCTTCTTCCTGTACTACTGGAGGAGACTGAGCTTGAAGTTCTGCTGAGGCTGAACCTGCTGCATCTTCATTGGACATCTCCCCCTGCCTGGTTTCAGTGAAAACTGGAAGCAGGCCCCTGGATGAAGAAGGGACAGAGGAAGCAGAAAGGGAAGCAGATAGAGAGGCAAAAAGAGAGGAGATAGATTGAGCAAGAGGTGAAATAGCCTCTGTTATCAAGGATTTTAGAGTTGGAGTGACGAGTTCCAGAAGATGAGAGAGGAAAGAGGGATCCACAAGAAGAAACTCAGTTGGAGTCTGAGTTGAGACAGAATGATGTGAGGGATGAGGAGTGAAATCAATCATGATGTCATCCTGAATAGGGGAGATTCTCGAAGAATTTAGTGGAGATTGTGGTGTGGAGGCTTCAATGTTGATGGGTGAATCATTTGGACGCGAAGGAGATGAGTGAGGTGAGAGTAGATCAAAATTGGGGAAGGATATGGTGTGGAGGTTTTGAGGTTCAACAGTGTGACGGGTAAATGGTGACTGAGTAGGTGGAGAAGGAGGGGTAACTGGGGATGAAGGAGGAGTTTGAACAATAGTGACGGGGGATGCTGGAGGTGGAGGAGGAGGAACTTCTTCATTAGGGTGAGGAGTGGCTGTTACAGCCCTTGTGTCCTCAGATATATTGGAGGAAGTTCCATCCTTGGAGGGCTTTTGAATTGTCCTCTCCCACTTCCAAAATAGAGAGGATTCCAACCTCTTGCTAGCATTGATAGCTATGGTTGTGGAAACCAGTAGCTCTGGAGCTTTCTTCTAAAGGAAGAGTCCTAGAATCCTTCCTAAGGAGACTTCCTTCTTACTGTTCTTTCTCTTAATCAAATCAAAGAACAAACTAGCCCAATCTATAGACTTCTTATTAACTAGAGCGGACATGACGACAAACTGTTGCCTATTGATGTTGTCATGGGCCGAATGCTTACCCAGCAGTACCTTGCCCACAATATCAGCAAGGAACTTAAAACCAACAGATAAATTCTTCTTTAAGAGCTTAGATGGGATGCCCTCAGCATGACCCATCTCCATTAATATCCTTCTATACTCAGAACTATCATGTTCCATCTCGTCTGTTCCATTTTTCAACTCAAAAATTTCGGTAAGAATTGCAGGGTTTAGAATCACCTGCTATCCTGAAATGAAACTGATCATTGAAGAGTCATTTATTGAAGAAGAGTAAACCCATTCTTTGATCTCAACAATAGATAGTTTGATCCTTGTAGACATGAACTTCTTCAGGCCCTGATCATCACATAACTATAACATTTCTTGAAAAATAAGATCACAGTGACTGATCGATTCGAAGTCAACGTCGAAACCAGTGTCGAACTTCATCGCTGAAAGAGCCGCCGCAAAAATTGCCATGGAAGATCTGTAGACTCAAGCGAGAAGAGATCAAGGGCAAAGGTAAAATAGAATATAAAAGCATGGGACAGAGATCGAAGAGAAACCTACATATAGGTTTTTGTAATATGAAAAGATGATCTCTGTCTGATGATAAAATCAAAAACGTCGATCTTAGGGCAAAGATTAATTTATAAATAAATAATATCTTTGGTATCTGATCTCAGTCGGAAATTTATAGTCGAGTATAGCTCGACGATTAATTTACTGAAGCAAAGTCGTCGATCGTTGGTCGACGATTTTTGTCTTCACACAGAGCTGTCATCAAACTTAGGTCGACGATTTAGCTCAAGATCAATTCGAAGATCATCGATCTTAGTTCGACGATTTATGAACAGATCCAAAAACTGAAGACAAAAATTAAATTAATCCTTCCCATTGATCATTCCAAGCTGATTCAAGAAGAACATGTGCTTCTTTTCATCAAGGGGTTTGGTGAAAATATCTGTTCTTTGAAAATCAGTGGAGATAAAGTCTAGATTAGTTTTCTTTTTATCTACATTATCTCTAATGAAATGATGTCTTATATCTATATGCTTTGTTTTAGAATGATACACTGGATTATGTGCTATAGATATAACACTAGTATTATCACAGAAAATGGTTGAATTATTTAGATTGAAACCATAATCTAAGAGTTGGTTTTGTATCCACAAAATCTGTAAACAGCAACTGCCAGCAGCCGTATATTCAGCTTCAGTAGTAGATGTTGATACAGAGGTTTGCTTCTTGCAAAACCAGGACACAAGTTTATCACCCAAGAACTGGCAACCAGACACAAGAAACTATCACAGCACAATACAAAAAGAAAACAAAAGGCAACCAGACGACACAAGAAATTTTATAGTGGTTCCCCAAATCTGGGTACATCCACTCTTCTACCACCCTGGTAGGAATCCACTTAGGTTTTTGATCAGGCGCCCTATCACCACAAGATCTACTTCAAGTAGATCTAGAAACCCTTCAGGCTTTTGATAAGGTGCCTAAGAACCAATAGGTTTTTGATCAGGTGCCCTATCACCAAGGAGTTCACTTTTGAAGGGAGTAAGAACCCTGTACAAGAGAGGTTAAAGAAAAATAGATGACAGTCTTCTCTTTCTCAAATACAATGAGAATACTATTTGGATTTGATGATGTCAAAGCTTCCCCTGAGATATTGAGTAGATTCAGGAAGATGGAAGCTTTGTCCAGGGTATAGGTCTTCAGATAGATATTGATTTCCAACAAGCTTTCTTAGATCTGTAGACTGGTATTGATTTGAGCTCTCTGTAGATTTTTGAAGCCTGTGGAATGAAGAAGACTTTTTTTCTTTTTACTGTCTGTCTGATTGATTGTTCTTCTGCTCTTTCTTTTTGAGTTATTTCATTTAATCGGAATGACCAATGGCATGAATTTGAATTCCCAAGACAGTACTTAATTCTCTGCAAGAATTTAGGATCCCAAACGGCTAGAATGGCTGTCAATCATAAATGCACTTCCATAACTGTCTTTATAAAATATTCTGTGAATATCATAATTAATGCTTCACGAAATACGGCTATCAGCCTTGAGATTGTCAGCATTAATTATCAGAATATATTTGCCTTAAAATAATTTATCAAAACCAAAATAAAAACTTCTGACCGATCTGAGAGAACTGATAACTGAAGACAACATAAAATCGTAGAGCTTAGTTTAGAGATTATCGAACTGGGTTAAGAGATCATCGATCTGAGAACAACTATCGTAGATCTGAGAAAACTGCTAAGAAGCACGAGATCCTTCCATATTCACGGAGCTTTGTACTTCAGTCACAGGTCGACGATCCTTAGACTCCACCTTCAGCATTCTAAGTCCAGACTGTTCTCTAGACTCAGGTCGACGAACCTAGTTCTTAGGTCGACGAACTTCATTCTTTGCTCGACGATTTCTTCATATTCAAGTACATCTTTATACTTCCCGGGTGAATGAAGTACTTCATGAAATAAGCCTTAAACATCAACTCTTCACGGAGCTTTCCAAACTATGGTACACAAATCCTTCCATCCTTACTTAAGATCCCATCAATCATCTTCCAGACACTACCCTCGCATTTTTGAGCTTCCACCACAAATGAATGGAACTCCACATCAACATTGGTCGCTTTCCCAGATACAATTAGATAAGTCATTCTGCAACTCTATCCAGTTCAACTGAGCCGTACTAGACTCATCTCTAGCTACACACTCAATGCTAAGGGACTCACAATCCCGCACTAACCACTAATCATGAGCATCAATCCAATTTTCTTGTCCATAATATTTCCTACTCAAGACATCCGCCACCATGTTTGCCTTGCATGGCGTATACTGAATCGCCACATCGTAGTCCCCAAGGAATTCTACCCACATGCACTGTCACATGTTCAAATATTTTTGATCTAGGAGATGCTTCAGGCTTTTGTGGTCCGTGAAGATCTCTATCTTGGAACCGTACACATAGTGCCGCCACAACTTCAATGCAAAAAATTACTGTCGCCAACTCCAAGTCATGGACAGGGCAATTCCTCTCATGAGGTTTCAACTGCCTATACCCAAAGGCTATCACCTTGCCATGTTGCACTAACACGCAACCTGATGCGTCACTGAAAATCTGAAATCCTTCAGTCCCTTTAGAAAGACTTAGTATTGAAGCTGTCATCAGCCTTTCCTTCATGGTATCGAATGCTTGACTGCACTCCTGCGTCCACATAAACTTCTAGTCCTTACGAGTCGGAGTAGTGAGGGGCAGAGCTACCTGTGAGAAGTTTTCCATAAACCTTTTATAGTACCCGTCTAGTCCAAGGAAACTACTGAGTTCAGCTGCAGGGCTCAAAACTGGCCACAATCTGATGGCCTCAACTTTCGTTGGATCTACCGCAACCCCACCACCACTAATCATATGGCCCAAAAATGCCACCTTCTCCAACTAGAACTCGCACTTCGAGAACTTGGCATACAACTGGTTATATCTCAGTGTTTACAAGACTACTCTCAGATGAGCCTCATGTTCCACCTCTGATTTGGAGTATTCCAAAATATCGTTGATAAAGACCACCATAAATGAGTCTAAATACTCATGAAACACTCGGTTCATCAAATCCTTGAATACTGATGGCGCATTCGCCAACCCGAACGGCATCACCGAGAACTCGAATTGACCATACCTCATTCCAAACACTCTCTTGGGTATGTCCTCATCTCGAATCCACAACTGATAGTACCCTGACTTCAAGTCCAACTTAGAGTACACCACCGACCCTACCAACTGGTCGAACATGTCATCTGTCCGTAGAATCAGATACTTATTCTTGACGGTCAATTTATTTAACTCCTTGTAGTCTATGCACAGCTGCATAGTACCATCTTTCTTTTTCACAAACAGCACTGGCGTGCTCCATGACGAAGTGTTGGGTCTAATGTACCCCTGCACCAACAGTTCTTGCAACTATATCTTGAGCTCGGCCAAGTCCTTTAGTACCATCCTAAAAGGATGACGTGACACCAGCCTAGATTTTGGTAGTAGCTCAATTGAGAATTCGATCTCCCGTCAAGGATGTGCTCCATGAAACTCCTCAAGAAACATATCCTCGAATTCTAACACTATCGACACTTCTCCAATTACTAGCTTGGAAAGTTGAGCTTCTAACAATGCTACGAAAGCTACTCCTCCATGGTTAATTTCCTGCACCAGCTGCATGGCTAAGATTAGGGAACAAGCCACTCCACTAAGGCCCTCAAATTTAACCTCTTCCTTTCCTTCGCTTCTCAGGATCACCAACTTAGATAGGCAGTCAATACTGGCATGCTGCTCAGCAAGTCAGTCCATTCACAAGATCACATCGAACTCGGCCGACAGCAAAACCGCTGCTTCCAACAGGAAGTCAACTACATCTAGACTTCAACCAATGCGCTCTCTCATCCCCGTAGTCGTGAAAGATGCATTGGGCATGTGCACCCTAAGTTCTGTGTCCATCTAAAAGGAAATGACTCCAATTCTTCGGATAAAGCTTTCTGCAATAAAGGTATGCGACGCTCTCGTGTCGAACAATACCCTAGCGGGGTCCCAAAAACAAGTACAAAGCCTAAAACACAGGCAACATATATAAAAGTCTCGAAAGTCTAAAGCAAATAAGTAAACTTAAACTTTCCCATACCTGAATGGATGGGGCTTCATTTTCCACTTATTCCCTTCTGACTTCCCTTGCAATTGATAAGGCTTCCTTCTCCATGTTTCACTGCAACTCCCTTTTGATGTTGGGTTCGTTCCATATCACTTTCCAACATCCTAGCAGCCTCAATCAACTCATTGAAGCTCGCATTCTACATAGTTATAAGGGGTTGCATCAAATTCTCTCTCAACCCAAACGAGTAAACTCTAGAACGTACTCATCCACTGGGTTATCCTGCTGCACCAAGTGCAAAAGCTACCTTTGAAGGGATAACCTTGTCGACGAAGGGATATACTTCTTTAAGAAGTCAGTCCCGAACTCTTCTATGGACGGGGTGCGTCCAGGAAACTGGAGGCCGCTATGGCTCGACCACCACAACTTAGCATCACCTTCTAACATGAATGTCGTAACTGAGACTACTTCTATTTGCAAAACTTAGACACAAGGACACTCACGGTCCCACGATACTTCTATGTGAATAACTTCTTAACGTGATCCGATTATGGCATTCAACCACGAATCCTTACCTTGGATACTAACATCGATCTAATACCAAATTGTAATACCTCCCCTACAATGACCGTATAATATGGGTCCGGCCGGGACCCCCAAAACATACAGACGCCACAGCTTAAGCATTATAAGATGATATAAACTACACAACTCAAAACTCAGACTAAATACAACAGAAACAAATAATAATACCAGAAGTTATCCACTAGCACAAGAGTATCAAATCGGCCTTAAGGCCTTACAACATTTTTAATCCAAAACTGAAACAATAACATATCAACGTGCAAAAACACTCCTAGGCTACCTCGGCTTGCAAGCCGGATCACAGTGTGCTAAGCATAACATTCACCAAAACAAAGCTACCAAATAAAGAGTTGACTTTATGAGGCTTAGGCCTTTTTTGTCGGCGAGCTTGCTCCCGCCTGCGATCCTTGCCCTATAATAATTGGTGGTAACGTGGGTCAGTAAAAGTTGACCTCAACTGTGTAACCAACACATCTCCTCCCGGTCGTCCCTAGCGGACCCCGGGGCACTCTTATCACCCTTCAGGTCAGCACTTTGTATGCAAATATACATGAACATAGAAAGTAGCAAAACAGGGTTTGATGTCTCATACAACAAACATGTTTATATGTTGAGCATATAATAAAAAGGGACCTACTATGCAGCATGTATGCAAACCTGGGTTTCACTCAAGGCACCCTATAGTGCATGAATCTAACATATCATCACGCATCAACAATCAGATACTTTCAATTTCTCCTTCGGCGTTCAAGCCGCAAACACATGGGTACTTCCAATTTCCCCTAACGGCATACAAGCCGCCACACGGAACTCTTGCCTAGGCCCCACCCGCTCGTGGGTCTCAAAACTCGGGCTTACCTGCAAGCTCTGACTTCTTACATCAGGATTCCATCTCACAAACCACAAACTGATGCTAAGAACCCTTACTAGACCCCACCCGCTCATGACGACCCAGGCCTGGATCCAAATCGGGAACAAGTCCACCGAAGGAGACCCAGCGAGACCCAGTTGACATCATTTGGGCTTATCCAAAGCTTGGCGTTCTAGTCAATTTCACAGAAGGGGACTTGTCTCGCCGGGACACTTTCCACACGTGACTTTGCAACGTCAAGGGCTAGCCAGCCGACCATAGAGACAATGTCGTGCCTTAGCACATCACAATTAAAGAACTTTCCCGACATAATCCATCATTTGTACTCATATGAAAAACAAGGGAGGGGGGGGAATCATCAGAAACAACATCTTACAACAAATGGATTTCTAGCACAATCCTTAAGGCTTGATATGCAACATCACCGAGTCGGACTAACGATCGCGACTACGGCTTCACCCATAATGGATAATCCACTAACATAGCGGATTTATAATACAACATCATGTCGAGGACGAGCACAATCGACCCAGTGGCTCCTCTTGAGCCATAGCAACCCGAACCCCACTCATTTGAGAGATCTGATGGCCAAATACTTAAAAGAAAGCAGTAATAAACATGGATGTCATGCACGCATCCTAAAGACCGAGAGGAGAAGTGTCTTTACCTTATAACTCTTCTTCCTTGTCAAGGAAATATTGATTTGCATGGATGAAATTATGCGCCTTCAAGTCCTCTCCGTGGATCTGGCCTCGGATCAACGATCGGAGCCCCGAAGTACGTCAATGGCAGAGAAGGTACTTCTTCTTCCTCCTACAAACTCTAAGACTCAAACCCTAACTTCCACTCCAAATGAGAAGAATGAGGGTTTAGAACATTTCAGCCCTTTATATTCCTTTTGGGCAAAGCATCCTGGGCCATAGGATCAAATCCTAAGAGAAAACAGATGTCCAAAATGCCAAACGTTGGAACTGTTCCCATCTTCTACCGCCGAGCGGTAACTACCTACCGCACCGCGGTATCTTCCTGAGCCATCAGTCCCTTTGGAAAGAAAAATGCTATCGCCAGCATTAGCCTTACCGCCACATGATAGCCACTCAATGATTTTCACTCAACGCTTCACGAGATACCGTTGTGCGGTAGCATTGTAACGCCCTCGATTTTTTTTCGATGATTTTATTTGTTTGGGCAACGTCAGATTTATGACGTCGTGTCGTTACTTTTAACATCGAGTGTTGGATTTTAGTAGTTTTGGATGTGCTCGTCCAGTTTCGTCGCAACCCGAGCGCTTTTGGAGTCTCGGCGCGCGATCGAAGTTTTGGTTTTTGTTTTTGTTCGCCGTATGTTTTGGCAGTTATATCTCGGGAATGGCTCGTAGCATTTTTTTTGACTTCGTCGTTGTGTCCGTAGCAGCAGTTTTTGCCTACGGCGTGAGTTTTGTTTAATTAGGCGCGTTTGAGCCCTTGTTTTGATCTCATAGTTCCTTGTTCAACTATCTGAACACGATAATTGCTATATTTTTGACTGCTTGATTTAATTCTCGGGAAGTCCTTCTAAAGGTTTGGGATTTGGTCGAACCAACCTTATTATATTTTATTTTATTCTCTAGTCGCTGTCTGAGCTCGACGATCGTCGAGCGGAGCTCGATGATTGATTTTGCTTTCTGGTCGCTGTCTGAGTTCGACAATCATCGAGCGGAGCTCGATGATTGCTTTTCCTTTCTGGTCGTTGTCTGAGTTCGACGATCGTCGAGCGGAGCTCGGCGATTGGTTTTCCTTTCTGGTCACTGTCTGAGTTCGACGATTGCTTTTCCTTTCTGGTCGTTGTTTGGAGTTTGACGATCGTCGAACGGATCTCGACGATTGTGGATTTTTCTGGGCGCTGCTTGGAGTTCGACGATCGTCGAGCGGAGCTCGATGATTGTTAGTTTCTCTGGGCGTTGTTTGGAGGTCGACGATCATCGAGCGGAGCTCGACGATTATCGTGCTGAGCTCGACGAAACGTCGAGCGGAGCTCGCTGTAGGTCTAGTAGTTCTGGGTGTTGAGTTCGTCGACTAGGCCCTGCTTTCTGCATTCGACGATTTTCGAACAGGATTCGTCGAATGGAGTTTTTCCTTTTGTTCGAAGATCGTCAAGCTGAGCGGTTTGGTGTTGAAACGGTTGTGTCGACACCGCTGAGCTGAGCCGTTGGGTGTCGACACAGCTGTGTCGACACCGCTGAGCCGTATGGTGTCGACACAGCTGTGTCGACACCGCTGAGCCGTATGGTGTCGACACAGTTGTATCTACACCGCTGAGTTGTCGGGTGTCGACACAGCTATGTCGACACTGCCATCTGGTGTCGACATAGTTGTGTCAACACCGCTGAGCTGTCGGGTGTCGACACAGCTGTGTCGACACTGCCGTCGGGTGTCAACACAGTTGTGTCGACACCACTGGGCTGGTTTTGTTGAACCCGGTCTTTTCTACTGTTGAGTATTTATACTTTCTGCTTCTTCTTAATCTTTAAGCCGACCTAGAATTTCTCCTGCCTTCCGTACCAGAGCGGCATGTGAGGAAAAGGTTGTCCGTCTGTGCTTCTTCCGTTGACCACCGACAGAGCTCCGGTGCTCGGAATTTCAAACCGATCGTAGAACTGGAAAGCTCTCGTCGAGAGCTGCGCCCTCGTGGTAATTTCTTCCCCGTTTCTTGCGATTTTCTTTTAGAGTTTTCGGCCCTAACCGTTATTTCAGATATTTTCGTTCAAATTTCGGCTCCTATCACGGCGTGTGGAGATTTGGAGAGTTTTTCCGGTAAATCGAGGCAAGTGGTGTTCTTGCTCTCCCTCTTGTTCTTGATTCTAAATTTTTTCACTTTTTCTACATTTGTTTGATTTTATTATGTTTCGATTGTTGAGATACTTATCCTGAAATCCTAACTTTTTCCCCCCTCTATTCCCGGAATTGTGACTTGATGTCCCTAAAGCCTTAACCCCAAAATTCTAGTCCATCGAATTGGTAAACAAATTGGTTGTCGTGCTGTTATAACCATCGAGTCATCCTGTTCGTTTTTTTGATTAAACTTCACTTGCTTTACTTTGAAATGCTCTCATGTAGTCCACTTGGTTGGTTATCCCTTGAGTTTATGATGAATAAAAATAAATGAACCCTGCTTGTATAATTATGTAACTAAAGAAACACAGATGAACTATGAGCATTGGGGTCCTCCATTGGCATAGTGTTTAATACTCAGATAAACTGTGCGCATTGGGGTCCTCCCTCGGCATAGTGTTTAATACTCAGATGAACTGTGCGCGTTGGGGTCCTCCCTCGGCATAGTGCTTAATGCTCAGATAGACTGTGCGCGTTGGGGTTTATCCCTCGGCATAGTAATTATTAATGAAAGATTGAACTTCTGTTGCTGGTGCTTGTTCTATCTTGATAATGTGCTTAGCCTTTCTTGCTCGGCTAGTTTTACTGTTGCTTACTTTTTCCCTGCTGACTGTTTTGTTGCAGTCGCTTTTTATTCTCCTTCACTTTGAGGTTTGTGTAGTCTGATTTTACTCTTGCACTACTTGTGACTTACTTCTGAGGTGTTCTTCTTTTGAATGCCTTAGTATCAGAGCTGTAGTAGGTTTAGCTGACAGTGTTGGGCTTCTGGTGCTGCTGGTTTCTGTGGCCATTTGATTCCACCTCTGAGCTTGAGGTAGTTGTCTTGTTTAGACTTGAAAGATTATTTTTTTCTATGGGTTCGTGTCAGTTGTTGACGCCCATAGTCTTGACTTTTCTGTGATGGACTACTTGCTGATGTTACTGCTATTACTTTTACTTAATTGTTCATGCTCCATGGGAAGGATTTATGTTAGGATGCATTTAGTTATTTTAAAGTATGTAAAACTGCATTATGGAATATTGTCATGGCATGACTTCGACTACTAAATCTACTACTTTTAAGCGTACAAAAGATTTCTATATATATATATAGTAAATAAATAAGTCACATCATCATTTCATGATACTGGACACTCACTCTCACGTAGGTTAACAAATGAGCTAACTCAGTATTTTCCGTCGCGTAAAATATATATATTTTCTCACCTATGGACTAGTAGTCCACCCGACCGAGGGACACGGTCATTAACTCTATTAACTTATATGCATTATTTTTAACTTAATTTCATAAACCTTTTACTTGAAGTAAATGTGAGGACGGGATGTCTGAGCGTATGCAGTTGTCCCCTGCATGGCGTGGCATCACGGCGCGTAGTTTATCTACTATGACGTATATTTGAATACAGAGAAAATGCGGGTCGTGACAGTTGGTATCAGAGGGAGGTTTTGCGAGAGGGTTGGTTTGTTTGACAAGCCAGTCGAACAACTTTCCCTTAATCAAAACTCTAATCGTATCATTACATTGCATACACAAACTAATATGTCATCAGTAGATTTTGATGGGAGCACGAACACTATACTCATAGCATGATAAGAAGTATACGGGGCATATTATGTAGTATGGGATGCATAATATGTGTTTATATATGGATCCACCATAGGTGGCAACATGTGATGGTTATGTAGTATGAGTTGCATAACCATCATCACATGGATACCCATTGGCGCGTTTTCTTTTCTTCGTTACATACAATATTATGTAGTATGAAATGCATAACATTGTATGTGTACGCCGCTCATAACATGCACTAAGGCTTTTTTTAGAATGCATAGCACTGCATACATAACATATCATTGCATAAGCACACGTGCCAAGTTAAAGATCTGCATGATGACATATGTACACCCATGATTTGAGATGAAATTTATACATTCATGCATTCATATTATAGGCACAAGTTAGAAGCATAACATCATTTTATGATTTCCCAGAGCAAGGTAACAGCAAGAGCAAGTATCGGTTCTTTTTCGATCTGATCTGAGTTTGTTCCTTCCTGATCTGATCTGTGTCAGGGTATTCAAGTTTTCTAGCTTTGGTGTCTTAAGCTAGGTCCCTGATAAGTCTTTTGTTCGTATCGGTCAAATATGAACCCGAAACAGTGTGTTTAGGGAATATGTTCCCAGTTTGTGATGTCTTAGGCAAAGTCTGACTAGATATCCGTTTGTTCTGTAGAATGCCGCCTAAGCGCGTTGCGACGAGGTCGACTCCCCAGTCAGAGGGTGAGTCTTCTAGTGCCCAGAGCGAAGCGGTGATCGAAGCGCTGAGGCAAAGTAATGAGACCTTGGTAAGGCAGATGGTGGACATGCAGTCCCAGATGCAATCGTTGTTGGCTGTCGTCGCCGGGCAACAGACCAAAGCGCAGGGCCCTGCTATGGACCAAGTTGTTACTACTCCCCCTACTGCTCTAGTTCCTCCAGTCGCGCTGCCGCCTGAGATGAATTTCATTTCTCACTTCCAGCGATTAGGACCTCCTTCTTATGATGATAGGGCAGACTTCATGGCATTGGATGACTGCATTATTTCCATGGAAGAAATGTTTTCCTACTCTGGCGTTTCTCCCGATCAAAAGGTGATGATTGCGGTATATCAGCTCAAGGGTCTTGCGAAGAGTTGGTGGATCAGAGAAAAAGAGAACCTTTCTGATGGGTGCTCCTGGGAATCGTTCAAGAGTATGTTACTGAATAAGTTCCTACCATCGGTCGAGCGAGACCGCCTAATGAATAACTTCTTACACCTGAAGCAGAGGCAACTCACTGTTGGTGAGTATGAGGTCGAGTTTGGCAAGCTCAATCGTTTCGCCCCAGATCTGATAGCATCTGATGATGGCATAGTGAAGCATTTTCTGGGTGGTCTGAGGTATGACATCCAGCAGTTGGTTAGCACATACAAGTCTGAGACCTTTGCAGAAGTAGTTGAAGCTGCCTTAAAGGTTGAGGCGATAAAAAATGTGAAGAATCGGGGATCGCTTGCAAAGAAGGACAAGAGGAAATCTGACGATGGAGGAAGTGCTAGGGCATCTGGCCCTGCAGCAAAGAAGGATAGAAGAGAGGCGTGTAGCTTCTGTAGTAAGCCAGGGCACCCTTTTGATAAGTGCTTTAAGAGATTGGATGCACAGAAGCTGTATCAGGTGCATACGATCTAGGATGCTCCCAAGGTGGGTCCTATTTGTTCATATTGTCAGAGGAGTGGGCATGATGTGGCCCGTTGTCGCAAGAAGCCTGGATCTTGTTACCTCTGTGGCCAAAGAGGGCACATGAGGGCTAATTGCCCGCAGAGCCAGCCTGCGCTGCATGCAGTTCCGTTGCAGACTTTACCGCCGCCCCCGCCTCTCGTGGATAAGGGAAAAGGGAAGTTGAATGCGCTGACCAAGGAGGAAGCCCAATCTTCAACTCAAGTGATAGCAGGTTAGTCTCTGACTCGGCTAGTAATTTCTTTTAGTAGATTTATGGTTTTCGCATATTAGTTGCACACGCTATGTGTTTAGGTGAATTTAAGGTGAAGAATAAGTGGGCACGCGTTTTGTTCGATTCATGTGCGACTCACTCTTTTGTGGCAAGGAGTTTTGTAGACCGACATCGCTGGGCTCTCGACCAATTAGACACCTAAATAAATGTCAAATTTTCTTCAGGAGAGTTGGTGAGCTCAAGCCAGGGTATCCAAAAATGCCCCATCTCCCTAGGCGGATTTCTAGCATTTGCAGATCTGAAGGTGCTAGATCTGGTAGACTTTGACGTGATTTTGGGCATGGACTGGTTGTCCAGCTATGATGCCGTCATTCAGTGCAATCATAAGCACTTGGATTTCAAAGGTAGCAATGGCCAGCCCATGAGTGTGTATGGTTTGCCGCGTCAGGAATCTCCGATCATTTCTGCGGTACGTGCTCGCAAATTTCTAGAGTCTGGCTGTGATTCTTTTCTTATCTCCATTTCTGTTCTGGGAGATGCACCGGTTGAGCCTCGGGTAGAGGACGTTTCTGTGGTGTGTGAGTTTTCGGATGTTTTTCCAGTTAACCTTCTTGGACTTCCTCTTGAGAGAGAGGTGGAGTTTGTTATAAACCTCGAGCCAGGCACTCGCCTTATTGCAAAGGCACCATACCGCATGGCGCCGCGTGAGTTAGAGGAGCTACGTACTCAACTGGATGAGTTATTAAAGTGCGGTTTTATTAGACCCAGTTCTTCCCCCTGGGGTGCACCAGTTCTCTTCGTGAAGAAAAAGGATGGAAAGATGAGGCTATGCATTAATTATCGAGAGCTAAACAAGGTAACAATTAAGAACAGATATTTGTTGCCTAGGATCGATGATTTGTTCAATCAGTTGAGGGGTAGCTCCGTGTTCTCGAAGATTGACCTCTGTTCAGGTTACCATCAGTTGAGAATCCGGGATTCAGACATTCCGCAAACTGCTTTTCATTCTCGCTATGGTCACTTTGAATTTCTGGTAATGTCATTTGGATTAACGAATGCACCGTCAGCTTTTATGGACATGATGAACAGGGTGTTCAAAGATTTTATGGATAAGTTCGTGGTGGTATTCATTGACAATGTCCTAGTATATTCTAGAAATGCAGATGAGCACGCCTTGCACTTGCGCTTGGTCTTGTCTACTCTGAGGGAGCACAAGCTGTATGCGAAGCTTCGCAAGTGTGAGTTCTGGATATCTCAGGTGTCATTCCTAGGACACATTATAAGTAAGGATGGTATCTCAGTGGATCCTGCAAAGATAGCTGCGGTCTTGGATTGGAATAGACCTACATCGCCTAAGGAGATAAGGAGCTTCTTAGGGTTGGCAGGTTACTACAGAAGATTTGTGGAAGGATTCTCTGTTCTCTCTGCATCGTTGACCAGGCTTACGCAAAAGAGCGCAGCTTTTGTTTGGAGTGATGCCTGTGAGGAAGCTTTTCAAGAGCTCAAGAGGCGTTTGTGTTCTGCTCCCGTGTTGGCATTTCCAGTGGAAGGAGTGGAGTATGTTGTTTATGTGGACGCCTCCCGAGTTGGACTCGATTGCGTGTTGATGCAGGAAGGCAAAGTGATTGCGTATGGATCAAGACAATTGAAGGTGCATGAAAAGAATTACCCTACGCACGACCTGGAATTTGCTGCCGTCATTTATGCCTTGAAGTTGTGGAGACATCTTCTTTATGGAGTGTCGTGCAAAATTTATTCAGACCACAAAAGTTTGAAATATGTCTTCACTCGGAAGGAACTGAATTTGCGCCAACGTCGATGGTTAGAGTATGTTGCGGACTACGAAGTCGATATCCTTTATCATCCTGACAAGGCTAATGTAGTAGCTGATGCGTTAAGCCGGAAGCCCGCACACATCTTTAACCTCTCGGTGCAATACCTTGTTGAAGAGTTCTTGCTCATGGACATAACCGTAGGGAATAGCGCTTTGCCGAGTAGCCTAGAGGTGGTTGAGCCTTCGTGGATTACTCTCACTAGGCTACATCAGAAGGACGATCCTGACTTACAGCACCTCCGCAGTAGAACTGAGCAAAGGGAATTACCTGACTTTACAATTGACGACGTGGGTACCATAAAGTACCGTGGCAGATACTGTATTCCCGCTGTTGGGGACATCCGATCAAAAATATGCAGTGAGGTGCATGGTTCCAGCGTCGCATATCATCCTGGCTCAACGAAAATGTACAGAGATTTGAAGCAGATTGTTTGGTGGTCAGGCATGAAGAACGACATCGCAATATTTGTGTCTGAATGCTATACCTATCAGCGTGTCAAAGCTGATCATAGAAGGTCGGGTGGTAAGCTGACGCCTTTAGACATACCGAGTTGGAAATGAGAGAGTTTATCCATGGATTTTATAACCGGTTTGCCTAGATCTCCCCGAGGGCATGATGCAGTGTGGGTTATTGTGGACAGACTAACCAAGTGTGCCCACTTTGTGCCTTTCAAGATTAGTTATTCCATGGAAAAGATAGTTGAGCTTTATCTGAACGAAGTTATCAGACTTCATGGTGTACCTACGAGTATTGTGTGAGACCGAGACTGCCGATTCATGTCTCGTTTTTGGCAAAGCTTGCAAGGAGCTCTAGGTACTGACCTTAAGTATTCTACTGCCTATCATCCTCAGACAAATGGTCAGACGGAGAGAGTGAACCAGATCTTGGAGGATATGATTAGATGCTATATTCTGTACCATGGTGGGGCTTGGGATAAACACCTCGGATTGATGGAGTTTTTGTACAATAATAGTTATCAGGAAAGTTTGCAGATGGCGCCCTTTGAAGCTTTATATGGAAGGTGTTGTCGAACTCCCCTGTTTTGGGTAGAAGTTGGCGAGAAGCCGTTGCTCGGACCGGAAGTGCTGGAGGATATGAGTACTTTAGTGATGCATATTCGTGAAAAGCTGAGGTTAGCTCAGGAGCGATACGAAAAGTATGCAAACCAGCGCAGAGTTGATCTGGAGTTTGTAGTTGGGGACATGGTGTTTCTAAAGGTCTCTCCGATGCCGGGTGTTAAAATATTTGGAAGAAACTATAAACTAGATCCCAGGTATGTGGGGCCTTTTCAGATTTTGGAGCGCATCGGAGTTTCTGCCTATAGGCTGGAGTTGCCTGATTCTTTCCCTGGTGTTCACGACGTGTTTCACGTGAGCCAGTTGCGAAAGTGTGTCCGTAGTGATCGGCATGTCCTTGAATCAGTACCCCAGTTGCAGCCTAATCTCTCGTATGTTGAAGAACCTGTCCGTATTCTGGAGACGCAAGATCGTGTGCTAAGAAAGAAAACAATTCCAATGGTTAAGGTTCTCTGGCGAAATCAGGATGCAAGAGGTGCAACTTGGGAATTGGAATCGGCAATGAGGGAATCTCATCCGCACCTCTTCTCTTAGTTTCGGGTATGTTGTTATGTTTTCAGTTATGCATGGTTTTATCAATTTTGGTTTGGTTTTGGAGTTGTGATAAGTTTCGGGACGAAACTTCTTTTTAGGGGGAGTAACTGTAACGCCCCCGATTTTTTTTCGATGATTTTATTTGTTTGGGCAACGTCAGATTTATGACGTCGTGGCGTTACTTTTAACGTCGAGTGTTGGATTTGAGTAGTTTTGGACGTACTCGTCCAGTTTCGTCGCAACCCGAGCGTTTTTGGAGTCTCGGCGCGCGATCGAAGTTTGGGGTTTTGTTTTTGTTCGCCGCATGTTTTGGCGGTTATATCTCGGGAATGGCTCGTAGGATTTTGGTTTTGACTTCGCTGTTGTGTCCGTAGCAGCAGTTTTCGCCTACGGCATGAGTTTCGTTTAATTCGGCGTGTTTGAGCCCTTGTTTTGATCTCATAGTTCCTTGTTCAACTATCTGAACACGATAATTGCTATATTTTTGACTGCTTGATTTAATTCTCTGGAAGTCCTTCTAAAGGTTTGGGATTTCGTCGAACCAACATTATTATATTTTATTTTATTTTATTCTTTTGTTGCTGTCTGAGTTCGACGATCGTCGAGCGCAGCTCGACGATTGCTTTTCCTTTCTGGTCGCTGTCTGAGTTCAACGATCGTCGAGCGGAGATCGACGATTGCTTTTCCTTTCTGGTCGCTGTCTGAGTTCGACGATCGTCGAGCAGAGCTCGACGATTGCTTTTCCTTTCTGGTCGCTGTCTGAGTTCGACGATCTTCGAGCGGAGCTCGACGATTGCTTTTCCTTTCTGGTCGCTGTTAGGAGTTCGATGATCGCGATTGTGGGTTTTTCTGGGCGCTGCTTGGAATTCGACGAGCGTCGAGCGGAGCTCGACGATTGTTAGTTTCTCTGGGCATTGTTTGGAGGTCAACGATCGTCGAGCGGAGCTCGACGATTATCGTGCTGAGCTCGACGAAACGTCGAGCGAAGCTCGCTGTAGGTCTAGCGTTTCTGGGTGTTGAGTTCGTCGACCAGGCCCTGCTTTCTGAGTTCGACGATTTTCGAACAGGATTCGTCGAATGGAGTTTTTCCTTTTTTTCGACGATCGTCGAGCTGAGCGGTCTGGTGTCGACACGGTTGTGTTGACACCGCTGAGCTGAGCCATCGGGTGTCGACACAGCTGTGTCGATGCCGCTGAGCCGTCTGGTGTCGACACATTTGTGTCGACGCCGCTGAGCTGTCGGGTGTCGACACAGCTGTATCGACACTGCCGTCTGGTGTCGTCACAGCTGTGTCGACACCGCTGAGCTGTCGGGTGTCGACACAGCTGTGTCGACACTATCGTGGGGTGTCGACACAGTTGTGTCGACACCGCTGGGCCGGTTTTGTTGAACCCGGTCTTTTCTGTTGTTGAGTATTTATACTTTCTACTTCTTCTTAATCTTTAAGCTGACCTAGAATTTCTCCTGCCTTCCGTACCAGAGCAGCGTGTGAGGAGAAGGTTGTCCGTCCGTGCTTCTTCTGGTGACCACCGACGGAGCTCCAGTGCTCGGAATTTCAAACCGATCATAGATATCGAAAGCTCTCGTCGAGAGATGCGCCCTCGTGGTAATTTCTTCCCCGTTTCTTGAGATTTTCTTGTTAGGGTTTTCGGCCCTAACCGTTATTTCGGACATTTTCGTTCAGATTTCGGCTCCTATCGCGACGTGTGGAGATTTGGAGAGTTTTTCCGGTAAATCGAGGCAAGTGGTTTTCTCGCTCTTTTTCTAAATTTCGGCTCCCTCTTGTTCTTGATTCTAAATTTTTGCTCTTTTTCTACATTTGTTTGAGTTTATTATGTTTCGATTGTTGAGATACTTGTCCTGAAATCCTAACTTTTCCCCCCTCTATTCCCGAAATTGTGACTTGATGTCCCTAAAGCCTTAACCCCAAAATTCTAGTCCATCGAATTAGTAAACAAATTGGTTGTAGTGTTGTTATAACCATCTAGTCATCCTGTTTGTTTTTTGATTAAACTTCACTTGCTTTACTTTGAAATGCTCTCATGCAGTCCACTTGGTTGGTTATCCCTTGAGATTATGATGAATAAAAACAAATGAACCCTGCTTGTATAATTATGTAACTAAAGAAACACAGATGAACTGTGCGCGTTGGGGTCCTCCCTCGGCATAGTGTTTAATACTCAGGTGAACTGTGCGCGTTGGGGTCCTCCCTCGGCATAGTGTTTAATACTCAGATGAACTGTGCACGTTGGGGTCTTCCCTCGGCATAGTGCTTAATGCTAAGATAGACTGTGCGCGTTGGGGTTTCTCCCTCGACATAGTAATTATTAATGAAAGATTGAACTTCTATTGTGGGTGCTTGTTCTATCTTGATAATGTGCTTAGCCTTTCTTGCTCGGCTAGTTTTATTGTTGCTTACTTTTACTCTGCTGACCATTTTGTTACAGTCGCTTTTCATTCTTCTTCACTTTGAGGTTTGTGTAGTCTGCTTTTACTCTTGCACTACTTGTGACTTACTTCTGAGGTGTTCTTCCTTTGAATGCCTCAGGATCAGAGCTGTAGCAGGTTTAGCTGACAGTGTTGGGATTCTGGTGCTGCTGGTTTCTGCGGCCGTTTGATTCCACCTCTGAGCTTGAGGTAGTTGTCTTGTTTAGACTTGCCAGATTTTTTTTATGGGTTCGTGTTAGTTGTTGACGCCCATAGGCTTGACTTTTTTGTGATGGACTACTTGCTGTTATTACTGTTGTTACTTTTACCTGATTGTTCTTGCTCCCTGGGAAGGATTTATGTTAGGATGCATTTAGTTATTTTAAAGTATGCAAAACTGCATTCTGGAATATTGGCATGGCATGACTTCGACTACTAAATCTACTACTTTTAAGCGTACAAAAGATTTCTATATATATATAGTAAATGTAGAAGTCACATCATCATTTCATGATACTGGACCCTCACTCTCACGTAGGTTAACAAATGAGCTAACTCAGTATTTTCCGCCTCGTAAAATATATATATTTTCTCACCTATGGACTAGTAGTCCACCCGACCGAGGGAGACAGTCATTAACTCTATTAACCTATATGCATTATTTTTAACTTAATTTCATAAATATTTTACTTGAAGTAAATGTGAGGATGGGATGCTTGAGCGTCTGCAGTTGTCCCCTGCATGGCGTGGCATCACAGCGCGTAGTTTCTCTACTCTGACGTATTTTTGAATACGGAGAAAATGCGGGTCGTGACAAGCATCCTACCGCCGTGCGGTACCACTCAGCGCTCTCAATGCCTAGTTACTCAGCGCTCTCAACACCTAGCTACTCAGCGCTCTCAATGCCTAGCTACCACCTGGCGGTAACTTCTTATCGTCGGGCGATAGCTTCCAGAGGCTCAAGTCCTGGAAAACTAGGGTGTTATATATCTTGCTTTTATCACTTCAGTGTAGGGGTGGGCTACTCAACCATCTCTGCTGGAGTTGGAAAACTTGCTTGCCTCTCAGGTGAGCTTAGTAAGATAAGTGACAGGAGTCTCTATCTCAGGGGGAGATATTGAAGCTATATTTTCTAGGAAGAAGAAAAATGAGACAAGAAGTAGAAGTCTTATGGTGAAGATGATCTTCCTACTTCATCACATCAAGAGAGGAGCAAGTCTTCTAAGCATGATGAAGGTAAGAAGGGAGGACCCAGGTGTTTTAGATACAATAAGCTTGGTCACTTCAGGAAGGACTGCAAGGTGAACCTTCAATCAGGACACGCTGGGAGAGAGGGTGAATCCAAGAAGGAGGGTGAATGGGGGAACTTCTTCATGACAAACATAACAACAAGGTCTGTCAGTGCCTTGGCCTCCATTAATTTCCAGGAGGATTGGATCATTTACTCCATGTGTGGTCATCACCTCACCGACGACGAGTCAAAGTTCTCCACTCTGCATGTGTATAAAAGTAATGATGATATTATTACGGTTGATGATACTGTTCATGCATTTGAGAAGGAGGGAACGATTCCTTGCGTGGTGATAGGATTTCACTCACCTTAAGGAGTGTATTCATGTACATAGGATGAATAAAAACATGTTCTATGTAACCATTGTGGTTGATGTTGGCTATCACATTCTGTTCATTCCAATAGAAGTGAAGTTCTTAAAGAACTTGTTAGTGGTAAAAGTTGATGTTATCCACATTAGGAGAAGGGTAAAGGACTTGTTCGTTCTGTCGACAAGTTCATATGTTAAAAGTTGAGAGCTAATGATATCAATGTCATCTGACTTGAGAGGCTTGGATACATTGGGATGGACAAGTTGAAGACTATTGCGACAGGAGGCCTGGTGAAAGGTTTGCCTAGTTTTTTATCTTTAGGCGATGGTCACATCTGTGGAGGGTGGCAGTATGGGAAGGCACATCACCTCCCATTTGACAAGTCCTTTTCTAGATGCAAGGAAACGCTAAAGTGCATCCATGGTGATTTAATTTGACCATGCATCACCCCTAGTCTTGGAGGTAGCAGTTAAATGTTGTTTTTGATTGATGATTTTATAAAGTACACTTGGGTGTATTTAGTAAAGGAGAAGTCAAAAGTCTTCCAAAATTTTGTGGAGTTCAAGGAGATCGTTGAAAGTGTGTTGAGGCTGCGGGTAAAGAAGTTGAGGACAAATAATGGAGGGGGGAGTTTACTTCTCATGTGTTCTCTAACTTTTGCATGAAGCACAAAATCAAGAATGAGCTGACTTGTGCTCACACTCCACAACAGAATGGAATGGCAGAGAGTAAGATTCATCACTTGGTGGAGACTTGTAAAAGTTGGCTTCATGCTAAAGGCATTCTCATAGCTTTTTGGGCGGAGGGAATGACTTATGGGGCATATGTCATCAACTGAATGTCTTTGAGTCCCAACAACATGAAATCTCCACATGAATTGATTTTCAAAGAGAAGCGAAGCGTAGCACACCTTTGGGTGTTCGGGTCTACCTACTACGTGCACATTCCTGATGCTCTCAAAACTAAGCTAGATGCTAATGTTAGGAAGCTTTGTCTTCGTTGGCAATGATGTGAGCAATAAAGGATGGAAGTGCATGGACCCTGAGACAAGAAAATTTGTCGTCTCAAGGGATATGGTATTTGACGAGCTAACGTCATATCATGGTAGTTATTCTGTTGAGCTACAAGAAAGTAGGGAAGAAGGAAGAAGTCAGAAAGTTGTTGATGATCATCTAGTGGAGCTGTCTGCGTCTCTAAGGGCTCCAATTACATCAGGTGCTTCTGGTTCAGGAAGCAAGAGGAGCGATACTCCGAGTGTGCCAGCAAAATAGCAAGAGACAACTGAAGGTGTCATTGTCGGGCCTTACAGAGGTCAAAGTAGACCATTATACCACCAGCTCGGTATAGAGATGGAAATATGGTGAGTTTTTTCTCAAGATTTTTCCAGACCCTCTGGACAAGTGTAACGCCCCGGATTTTTTTTTGTCGTTGAAAGATTTCATATGCTTGATGGGCGTTACGTTGGCTCAGACCGTTGTTTGAGCATGGTTTTCACGCGGGCTTTCGAGTGGCTGTTTTAGTAGCCTAGTTGCATGGTTCCCCAGCAAGCCGAAGCATATTTTGTTGGGACTCGGTGAGGCCTCTTAGGGAATGCATGCACGTTCTCGAGCCTGAGTCATGTTGTTCAAGCGGGTTGATTGTACGACATTTATATGGAATATATGGAGTTGTAGAGAACGCGTGTTGCTTGTTTTTACCCCCCTCAGGTGCCAAAAATTATGGCTGTAGTGTTTGTACCAGGGGGACCTGGAGCGCATTTGGGTGACACGGCCTGGGACACAGCCGTGTCCCAGGGCGTGTCGGGGTACGCGGCCTGTGACACGGGCGTGTCACAGGGCGTGTCCCGGGTGTTCGACGAATTTCGGTGACAAAGTTCACTCGACGAGTGTCTAGTGTCGAGAGAAGGGGGTACACGGCCTGTGACACGGGTGTGTCACAGGGCGTGTCCCACTCTCGAAGATCTTTGCTCGACAAAATTCACTCGACGAGTGTCGAGTGTCGAGAGAAGGGGGTACACGGCTTGTGACACGGGCGTGTCACAGGGCGTGTCCCACTCTCGATGATCTTTGCTCGACGATATGCACTCGACGAGTGTCGAGTGTCGAGAGAAGGGGTACACGGCCTGTGACACGGGCGTGTCCCCAGGTCGTGTCCTTCTCAGGTTGTTTGGCGAGTGCTGTGGGCGGTGTCACGGCCGTGTAGATAGGCGTGTTCAGTGACACGGCCTGGGACACGGCTTGCAAGATCATCCGACTGCATGGTGTGCCAGTCAATATCATTTCAGACCGGGATTCCCGATATATGTCTCGTTTCTGGAAGAGTCTATAAGAGGGTTTGGGGACGGATTTGAGGTATTCCACTGCTTACCACCCTCAGACGAATGGCCAAACGGAACGAGTAAATCAAATCATGGAAGATATGATTCGATGCTACATTCTTGAGTATGGCGAAGCATGGGATGAACGTTTGTGCCTTATGTAATTCGCATATAATAACAACTACCAAGAAAGCTTGCAAATGACTCCGTTCGAAGCTTTATATGGGCGACGATGTCGGACTACCCTATTTTGGGCTGAGGTTGGCGAGCGGCCTTTGTTGGTCCCAGACGCGCTCGAGGACATGGAAGTTGTCGTACGACTTATTCGGGAGAAGCTCTGGGTTGCCCAAGAGCGATATGAAAAGTACGCCAACCGGCGAAGATCGGAGTTAGAGTTTGCTGTGGGGGATTTTGTCTTCCAGAAAGTCTCCCCAATGGTTGGAATTAAAAGGTTTGGAAAAGAGCGCAAGTTAGACCCCAGATTTGTGGGTCCCTTCAAGATTCTTGCGCGGGTTGGTGCATCCGCTTACAAAGTCGAGTTACCCGTGAACTTTCCTGGTATTCACGACGTGTTTCATGTCAGCCAACTTCGAAAGTGTGTGCGGAATGACAAGCAAGTTTTGGATATTGTGCCGCAGTTGGCACCGAACCTTTCTTATGTGGAGATGCCCATCTGTATTTTGAACTCCCAAGATCGCGTGTTGCGGAAAAAGAAGATTCCTATGGTCAAAGTGCTATGGAAAAATCAGAACGTGGAAAGCGCGACGTGGGAGCTCGAGTCAGCGATGAGGGCGGCTCACCCTCATTTATTTTCCATACATGAAGCTGGTATGTGACTTGATGTTTTTGTTTGATTCCTTCTTTCATTGTTATACGGAGGATTGAAAAGTTTCGAGGCGAAACTTTTTGTTAGGGGGAGTGACTGTAACGCCCCAGATTTTTTTTTGTCGTTGAAAGATTTCATACGCTTGATGGGCGTTACGTTGGCTCAGACCGTTGTTTGAGCATGGTTTTCACGCGGGCTTTCGAGTGGCTGTTTTAGTAGCCTAGTTGCACGGTTCCCCAGCAACCCGGAGCCGATTGTTTGGGGACTCGGTGAGGCCTCTTAGGGAATGCATGCACGTTCTCGAGCCTGAGTCGTGTTGTTCAAGCGGGTTGATTGTATGGCATTTGTATGGAATATGTGGAGTTGTAGAGAACGCGCGTTGCTGGTTTTTAGCCCCCTCAGGTGCCAAAAATTATGGCTGCAGTGTTTGTAGCCGGGGGACCTGGAGCGCATTTGGTGACACGGCCTGGGACACGGCCGTGTCCCAGGGCGTGTCGGGGTACACGGCCTGTGACACGGGCGTGTCCCGGGTGTTCGACGAATTTCGGTGACAAAGTTCACTCGACGAGTGTCGAGTGTCGAGAGAAGGGGGTACACGACCTGTGACACGGGCGTGTCACAGGGCGTGTCCCACTCTCGACGATCTTTGCTCGACGAAATTCACTCGACGAGTGTCGAGTGTCGAGAGAGGGGGTACACGGCCTATGACATGGGCGTGTCACAGGGCGTGTCCCACTCTCGACGATCTTTGCTCGACGATATGCACTCGACGAGTGTCGAGTGTCGAGAGAAGGGGTACACAGCCTGTGATACGGGCATGTCCCCAGGCCGTGTCCTTATCGGGTTGTTTGGCGAGTGCTGTGGGCGGTGTCACGGCCGTGTAGATAGGCGTGTTCAGTGACACGGCCTGGGACACGGGCGTGTCCGAGGCCATGTACTGTTGAGCGAAATTCGTCAAGCGAAAGTCGTCGACTGCGGGACATGCCCTGTGACACGCCCGTGTCACAGGCCGTGTACCCCCTTCTCTCGACACTCGACACTCGTCGAGTGAATTTCGTCGAGCAAAGATCGTCGAGAGTGGGACACGCCCTATGACACGCCCGTGTCACAGGCCGTGTACCCCCTTCTCTCGACACTCGACACTCGTCGAGTGAACTTTGTCACCGAAATTCGTCGAAAACCCGGGACACGCCCTGTGATACGCCCGTGTCACAGGTCGTGTACCCCGACACGCCCTGGGACATGGCCGTGTCCCAGGCCGTGTCACCCAAATGCGCTCCAGGTCCCCCTGCTACAAACACTGCAGCCATAATTTTTTGGCACCTGAGGGGGGTAAAAACCAGCAACACGTGGTGAGGCGGTTTCCCACCGCTTAGGTGACACGGTCTGTGACACGGGCGTGTCACAGGGCGTGTCAGGGCCGAAAAATCTTTTTTCCAGTTTTTTTGTGCCGTTCATTTCTCTGATTTTGGATCAAACAGTCCAACTCTGTCCAGGAGGAAATAAGGCCGAAAAAGAACTCTTTCTCCTCACTTATCCCTTTCTTCACCTTCTTCTTCATTCTCAAAGAGAAAGTAAGGGAGAAAAGCTAAGGAAAGGGAAGGAGAAAGAGAAGAGCAGCCGTCGTGGTGTCATCTCGGTTCAGGCAAGCGGTGTTCTTCACACTTGCCAATCTTGTTTTCTTATGTTTTGATTGTGCACGTTTAACTAGCTTTCTCCTTTCAATTGTCATAACTTGTTCTTCTTGTTTTGCACCGCACGTTGGTCTAAATCGGTTAGCTTTGTTACTCTTATGTTTGTTTAGGATTCACAAGCATAAATCATCTTGTCTTTCAAGAATTTTCTTACCTATTGTTCATCTTATTTTGTCATGTTTTCCCTTGGATTGCTCTATTAGTTACTTTTTTTGTTCATATGATTCGCAAGCTTGTTGTGGTTAATCGACATTGTTACTTGTGGGGTTTGCTTATGGTGAAGTAGAGACCCAAATTCTATCAAGTTTGACATACTTTGGGCAATTTGTAGTCATGAGTGAGGACGATGAAAGGAAACGGGTTTAGCTTGGATTATGGTGAGTTTTGCGAGGCGAATTGTGAACCATGACAGGAGCGTTTGTGTGAGGATTCGGTAAGGGGTGGTGTGGTTTCAGCATTGGTGGCCACCGGGTTTTGTTTTATGGTGTAGAGCACCATTTTGGCCCCGATTTGGGCTGGCTTTTATTGGTGCGTTCCACTTTAGGGCCGCCACCAAAAGACCCTTGCGGAATCGAACTTAACTGCTGTTTATGTTTCACTAGTATAGTTGTTTCTTGTTGTCAAGATGATGGAATGGGCATATATGTGTTGCCTTTGTGCTCCTGCGGGTTGAGCAGGACTTGATGAGCATTTCACGCACTTGGTGAGGTTTACACTTTGGGTTGGCAGTGTTTGACACTTGTTTTCCACCCAGTTCTTTTCACTCGGTTTATATGAAAAATTGCTACGGGGTCGGTAATCCCCTTCATTATATTGTATGAACGTAATGCTCTATTTTTTTGTAGCTTTGATGATTGCTGATGTGTTCTTTTTTGAATGCCACAGGTGCAGGTTGTAGCCGGTTGAGCGGCTAAGGCTTGGGTATAGTCTCTTTGGAGCTAGCCGAGCTTGCTTAGCGAGGTAGTTCTTTACTTTCGTGTACAGACATACATACGCCCCAATGGGTTCGTGTCAGCTTGTTGGCGCCCATTGGTGGTTTTCTTTACTTGCTACATATGAATGCTAGACTGCTACTATGAATCATTTGAATGAGATGATGTCTACTTGCTATTGGGAAGGTTTTGTGGTAGATTGCATTAGGTATTTTTAAACTAAACAAAACCTATTATTGTATAGCATTCATAACATGTTTTGGTCACCTAAACAAGTAGTTTCCAAACAACGTAAAAAGGATGATTTTGTATATTATTAAAAATCTAGAATGCATATAGGAGATTATCATAAGTAAACTAAAGTATTTTCCACTGCGTACAAACACACGTTTTGATCCATAAGGCCGAGGGATACGGCCATTAACTTAAATGATTTTCTTGCATATAACTGATGATTTTCAACTACTAACGTAAGCGTCGAGGTTTGGCCTAAGTGAAAGTCCACCTAGTGTCAACTATCTTCACCTATGGGGGGGGGGGAATAGGTGACGTGCAGCGTTTTTGTGGAATTTAAGATTGCACCTGCATAATAAAAATAAACAGCACAGCACACAGAATACGCAAGCTATTTATAGTGGTTCCCCGATTTGGGTACATCCACTTTCCCCCTTCGACCTATCTCCCAACAAGGGACGACTCGGTCTCTTCACCAACAGGATTGAAATCCAATCCTTGCACTATCGGAAGGAACCCTTCCACACGTAGGAGTCAACACTCCCACAATACGGGTTGCACCCAACCCTTACAACACGGAACAAACGTTCCTTTACAATAAAAGTAAAACTAAAATGTACAAGAGATACAAACTACGTTTGGAGACTAAGGTGTCCCTCTTCGTTGACGACGTGTTTTTGAAGTCCACGAAGAGTCCACTACCCAAGATCTCACTTGGAGAGAATCTCCCCGGAACCGGCGGCGGCAAGATGGGCGGCGGCTAGGTTCACGGGATCGGCGGCAACAACGATGTGCGACTGCTGTTCTTTAGAGATCCAAACTTCGTAGCGAAGCTAGCTAGGTCTACCAACGGTCACACTAGGATCAATCGTCTCGATCGTTTCGGATGGGGAAGATTTTCCCGATCTACAAATCGAGAGACAAGAGATCTCCGGTTAGACACGTGAGACTCTAAGCTTGGCTAGGCTTCTATCGCAGGGGGATCTGGGCGAAACCACGATCAAACGGCGAACTACTCGGCGCGAGCGGCGACGGCGGCGGCGGCGGAGCGGAACCAGCGATCTAGGTCACGTCGCGGCTCGTGTATTTCTTTTCTTCTTCGCTACTTTTTCTGTTCAAAAATACCCGTGTATTTATACACACGTATACTCCTAAATGACCGTTGTGGGTCCCACCTGAAGGAAACCCTAGTTCCGGTTCAACATAGTCCCAGCGGCAGAATCCGGTCCAGCAGCTTCCAGAGAAATTACTAAGTCAAAATCGGCGAGAATCGCAGGTGATTCTCGACGAATCGACGAGAATCAGTTAGTGATTCTCGACGATTCGTCGAGAATCACTAGTGATTCTCGCTGAATCACTTGTTGATTCTCAACGAATATTACTTGGCCATGATCTGCTCGACGATGGGTTCGGCGAGAATCACTAGTGATTCTCGCCGAATCTTACTTGGCACCGTTTTGAGGTAGCCGGATAGAGTCGGCGAGAATCACTAATGATTCTCGACGATTCGGCGAGAATCACTAGTGATTCTCGTCGAATTATACTTAGACGAATTTTCGTCTTTCCACCCAAGAGCTGCTCCTTGACCCATCCTTGCTCCTTGTCTGCTCTTGTATAAACACGGCCCTGTACTTGAAAGTAAGTGCACTCCAATAGAGAGAGTACACGTAGGCCAACACACTGATCTGCTCAACGAGGGATTACGTCGTGCAGACCCGTGTATATTGACCTACTGCACCCTGACATTGGTGTGCACTTAGCGTGAAATAACTGCAAGCACAACTTAAGAGGTTTCATCAAATACATTGTGAATTCATCTTAGCTTGACAGGTGGCTTCCTCAAATCCAGGTAATTGTGGATACAATACCCAACAATCTCCTCCTATTTGACGAAGCCAAAACCCTACTAGCTAAGATGAATAACACCAACCAGATAATATAAACAACATTCAGAATTTAAATATGCAGCACAAGAGAATATATGCAGACAAATCAAGACTTGAGTCATTCATAGATTCAAATGCATATATATATATATATATATATATATATATATATATATATATATATATATATATATATATATATATATATATATACATAATCTCAAGATTGTTCATATAATAACAATAACCATTAATTGTTCTTAAGAGAGAATGACAAGCTATCAATTTTTGACTATTTTTCTTTGGCTAAGTCATCCTTGAGTTTTTGCGCCAAATACTTCTTTCTTTGCCTCTCCATATACTTTTTGGGCTTCGGATAATATCTGGGAGGAGGAGCTTTATCTGCCGCAGTATTGGTCCTGAAAAAGATGTTCCGTTTGGCTTCATACGTCTTATGCATCTCCCACTCATACTGGCTGTATACATCATTTCGATTGATTTCCCCTTGTTCCTGTACCCAGAATGTGTCCAATATGATACTCTTGGATACTGGACTCCACTTTTCGTTTCTTACTTCCTCCTCCTTCAGTCTGATTCTCTTTTCAGCTTGTGTTTCCCTGGCTTTTGCTAGGGCCTCTTGGTCAAACATGGCCATACGTTTTGCTTTGGAAATAGCCCTAGCATCAGCTTCACTCATGGGAACATCTGCAGCACTTACTCCCTCAGCAGCCGTAGAAGTCTCAGGAGCATGAATACCCGCAGGATTTTCAGGCAAAACGATGCCTAACGCCTGTTGGAGCATCCACCAGCAACTGTCATAGACATATTTGTTTGACTGTTCAAAGTTGTTGATCATGACTTCCCGAAGCTCAGCCATCTTAGCGATATATTCTTTCTCCCCCTTTTTGTCTTCGACTGCGATGGAGTTTGCATAGGAGTGCAGGGAGTCATCAATATGTTTTGTCGTCCTGGAGAATTCAGTGACCAATGCTTGTTGATTAGCGTTGAGAGTTACCATATTACCGTCAAACTTTTGAATGTTGTTTGCTACAACATGAGCATTCTGATTTACTACGACGAGAGTGTCGGTGGTCTTTTTCAACTCGTCCATAAGAAGAGTGACCGCTTGGTCGGCCACTGTATACTTTTCTTCAAATTTCTTTTCCATCATGTCAAGTTTATGATTGATCTCCACCATGTTCTTGAGCATGAGATTTTCAGATTTCTTAATCCTTTTCAGCATTTTATTTTGAGCTTTTTCAAAAGAGGCTTTAAGCTTATCCACTATACCTTGAATGACACTCACGGTGTGAGTGGCTAGCTCATCTCGTAATGGAAGATCCGGAGGCACTTCTTGGCCTTGCGCTTCAGCAGATGCACCTGTAGAGCTGGACACAAGCACAGTCTCTAATGGGGGAATGCTGGCGGCCTCTGTAGATTTTTCGGACTCCCCCTCCACTGGTGCACCGATGATCTCAGGAGCAATCTCAGGAGCGTGCTGGTCAAGTGGAGCTTCAGTGATATCCTGAGTCTCCAAGGCTTCCTGTCCCTCATTGCCGTCTTCCTCTCCTTCATCATCCATGAGATCATCTTCATCAGCATCCTCTTCCAACTCTTTGTCAGCAGTCTCCTGTACAGCAGCTTCAGCTCCTTGATCGTTCCGGTTCAGGGCCTCCTCATGCTCTAGCACAGTTTCACTTTCTTCTTGTATATCTGCCACAGCATCTCTGGCCATCTGGGAGATGTCAGATACTATATCAGCATGAGTGGGTAGAGGCTCCCCCTCAATTTCTGCAGTCAAAGCATCAGGAATTTCACTGGGGATTACTGCTGGAGATACTTCCTGTTATCCGACCACGGCGGCCTGCCCAATGCGCCTCTCCCATCTGTCAAAAACACTTGAGTCCATCTTCTTCAAGTAGTGTAGAGGAACACCTTTACTCATGTCATACTTGTCTCCATTCAGCTGATTGAGATACAGACTTATGATTCGGCCAAAGCTCGGAGATCTCAGGGTGTCCTTTATCTTCTCAAACAGCAATGCCCCCAGTTGAAACTTTTTCGGCAGACAATTGCCACCAGGATCTTGAACATGTCCCCAGAGATATGGTCATGAGAGCCTGGCTTGCATATGAGTACTTTTCCGATTATGTCTGACAGAAGTTTCCCTTCTTCATTCATTTCCTTTTGCTTTATTGACCGAGTTCCTCGAGCGAGACCACAAAACAATAGAGTCCTAGTTTTGGTCTTCTTCCTCAAGATAATCCTCGTGCTCCGAGCTAGAGAGCTGCAGGAAGTGGGTTAGCTTGTTTGCAGACATCTTGATCGTTGCCCCTGCCACCTTGCTCTTGATAAGAGAGTCTTCATTTCGGAGTCTGGCGGTAGCGAAGAACTCCAGCACCTCTTTGTCCAAGATTTTACATGGGTGCTCCAGTACGAATGAGAGCACAGCCTCTTCCAGCATAAGAATGATGTTTCTGAATTCGTCAGAGGCATGAGAGAACCTTGTTCGAACTAGCTCGCATCCAGTGACCAGCCCAGCGGTTGTCCTTGGAGCCATTGCACACCTAGGGAGAGAATCCCTACTCTACGCTTAATTAACAATCAAAGGAGAAGCGACACTAGTGATAACGTCCAAGTATGGGTGAGGAAGAGGTTACCTAAAAGCGTAGACGGGAGTTAGATGGTTGAAGATGAGGGACACCGAATGAGTGCACGCGGAGAAATTCCTGGAAGGAAGAATCGAAACCGGGAGAGATCGTCGGTGAGCTTCTTGCGGGATGTCGACGGAAGCCTGCACGATTCCTGGTGAGTTTCCTGCGGAGAAGGTCCTTCGGCGGGATTCCTACGGAAGGTGAAGGGTCGGCGGGATTCTAAATATATAAAGGTGAGTTCGGCGGGAGACTGCGTGAGATCGACGGGATTTAGAAGGGATTTTAACGTGTTTCCGGCTTTTCCATATAAGTTAATTTAAAAATCTTCCAAATATGTGAATACTTCTTAAAGCCACTATTTGGGGTTTGAACCAGCTTTTCCATACATTTCTTGATGGCAATCTTTGCTAGTTTTTAGTGAACTAATTTAAGCCTATAGATGTTAGATTTCGAGTCTACCAGTGGAATTTCCGATAACTCTTTAATGGTGTATCTAAGGTTTATATTCATCGTGTTACCCTATCCTTGGATGCGCACACATACACGTATATATATATATATATGTATATATATAAAGATATATATATATATATATATATATGTAACTGTCGATGGAAAACGACTCAAGTCTTGGAGCTGATGAAAAATACCTGGGAACATGAGAGTTATCATTTAGTCTCTCTAACTATAACATACCAGGTGCTCGATGTGAGTTTGCTCATATAGATATCACTGCTGTTATTCCAGATGCATGTTCCAATTCAGTTTTGAAACACCTACTGTCTAATTCCATCATAGTTACGGGAACCTAGACTACCCTGCAAGAAAGAATTACTTTACCTTAGGAACCCAAATCATATTGGGTCCTAGGTTCCTGTTAGCATAAGCACTCGACTGCCTTCCTTCAGAAAACCTGTCAGGAAGACTACCTCTGCCCAGAAAATGTGGATAGGCCCTTGCCCTTGACACAGAGGGGTTGTGCCAACAGTCGATGGCAAAGTGTCCCACTTTGCCACATCACCAACACGGGTGAATGTTGTATCGCCGTTTTTGACCTGATCTAGTGACTGAGGCAGTCAAGGTCCTAGGTCTAAACGGGATAGGGCATGATCTCCTCACAAAGTTTCCTCTTCCACCGTGACACGTGGAAGGGTGGAAGGAATGCATGTTGCGAGCGTCATGAGGCCGGGGAGGTGGTGCCTTCCTTTCAGGCATCCCCCTTCCTGAGGCCCCATGAAAACTTACAACATGACTTCTAACCTCCCTGTCCTGTGTCCTCGGGTGGTGAGAAGTGTTCTGTGAGCTGGTACATGCAGATTCACACCGAGTTGAGGCAGTGGCAGTGAATACAAAGGGCTCAGAATGAGCCTTAGGTATTCTCTCATGGGTGGCCACGACGGCCCTTGTACTATGGGTGTCTCCACATGAGGACAGATCACCCTTGTAGTGACCACGATTATTCCTGTGATCATACCTGAAGGCATGATGAGTTGCCTTCCAGCTTGGAGTGGGGGGTCGGAATACCGTTTCCCATTTCTCCACGAATTGATAATTCGGGAGATCCACCCATTTTCTTGCTTTCTCTTTATAGCATCAACCTTGGAAAAGTTTGATACAATCCTTTTCTCATTTTCTAGACTACTCTCTAGAGCTGAGATTTTAGAGTCCTTGACCTTGTTGGATGTCAATTGGAGAACCAACAAGATCTTCAGTCGAGCAATCTCTTGAGCTTGCTCCTCAGCAAGTAGGTTGCTTTTCTGAAGGGCTCTCTTCAGGGAATCAGAATTTTCTGAAGGAAAGCAGTTCCTGTCTTCAGAAACTTCAAGAGATACGGGGCAGGATGAAGAAGTTACCTGCTCTTCAGTGATATTGTCATTAGAGCCAGTGACCATTGTGTCATCCTCATCAGAGCTGCTTTCCTCACTGGCCTCTTCAGTCTCTGACACGGACACTGGAGCTCTGATGCTGTCCGAGAGATCCTTGCCTTCATCTTCAGAGATGAGGACCCCCACATAGGCTTCATCCTCTGGTTGACAGCAGATTCCAGCTTTCTCTGACCCCCCCATCAGCTCTGAGATCATCACCCACATAGATTTAGCAGTCCTACATTTTTCCAATCTAGAGCGAGAAGGTCCAGACCAGATATCCATGATAATTTGACGAATCCTCTTGTCCAAATTGAATAATGAAAGTTCCGTCTCTGACATCTCAGCAATGCACTTGGGCACTTGGATATTCTTTCCAGAGGCGGAGGTCTTCATGGGAATAAAAGGACCCTCTTTCAGGATGAAAGATGCACGAGGATCGATAGCATCCAAGTGATACGACACTCTAATCCTCCAGACGGGATAAAACTCCTTTGTGCATATGGGGAGTCTTAGTGGTGATATCTCATGATCCAGCTCCATGCTTCTGACACTGGTGGCAGGATTCTACTCAAGGTGTAAACCTTTTTGATGAGTAACCTAGCTCTGATACCACTTGAAAGTCCACCTAGTGTCAACTATCTTCACCTATGGGGGGGGGGAATAGGTGACGTGCAGCGTTTTTGCGGAATTTAAGATTGTACCTGCACAATAAAAATAAACGGCACAGCACACAGAATACACAAGCTATTTATAGTGGTTCCCCGATTTGGGTACATCCACTTTCCCCCTTCGACCTATCTCCCAACAAGGGACGACTCGGTCTCTTCACCAACAGGATTGAAATCCAATCCTTGCACTATCGGAAGGAACTCTTCCACGCGTAGGAGTCAACACTCGCACAACACGGGTTGCACCCAACCCTTACAACACGGAACAAACGTTCATTTACAAAAAAAGTAAAACTAGAATGTACAAGAGATACAAACTACGTTTGGAGACTAAGGTGTCCCTCTTCATTGACGACGTGTTTTTGAAGTCCACGAAGAGTCCACTACCCAAGATCTCACTTGGAGAGAATCTCCCCGAAACCGGCGGCGACAAGATGGGCGGCGACTAGGTTCACGGGATCGGCGGCAACAATGATGTGCGGCTGCTGTTCTTTAGAGATCCAAACTTCGTAGCGAAGCTAGCTAGGTCTACCAACGGTCACACTAGGATCAATCGTCTCGATCGTTTCGGATGGGGAAGATTTTCCCGATCTACAAATCGAGAGACAAGAGATCTCCGGTCAGACACGTGAGACTCTAAGCTTGGCTAGGCTTCTATCGCAGGAGGATCTGGGTGAAACCACGATCAAACGGCGAACTACTCGGCGCGAGCGGCGACGGCGGCGGCGGCGGAGCGGAACCAGCGATCTAGGTCACGTCGCGGCTCGTGTATTTCTTTTCTTCTTCGCTACTTTTTCTATTCAAAAATACCCGTGTATTTATACACACGTATACTCCTAAATGACCGTTGTGGGTCCCACCTGAAGGAAACCCTAGTTCCGGTTCAACATAGTCCCAACGGCAGAATCCGGTCCAGCAGCTTCCAGAGAAATTGCTAAGTCAAAATCGGCGAGAATCACAGGTGATTCTCGACGAATCGGCGAGAATCAGTTAGTGATTCTGGACGATTCGTCGAGAATCACTAGTGATTCTCGCCGAATCACTTGTTGATTCTCAACGAATATTACTTGGCCATGATCTGCTCGACGATGGGTTCGGCGAGAATCACTAGTGATTCTCGCCGAATCTTACTTGGCACCGTTTTGAGGTAGCCGGATAGAGTCGGCGAGAATCACTAATGATTCTCGACGATTCGGCGAGAATCACTAGTGATTCTCGCCGAATCGGCGAGAATCACTTGGTGATTCTCGTCGAATTATACTTAGACGAATTTTCGTCTTTCCACCCAAGAGCTGCTCCTTGACCCATCCTTGCTCCTTGTCTGCTCTTGTATAAACACGGCCCTGTACTTGAAAGTAAGTGCACTCCAATAGAGAGAGTACACGTAGGCCAACACACTGATCTGCTCAACGAGGGATTACGTCATGCAGACCCGTGTATATTGACCTACTGCACCCTGACATTGGTGTGCACTTAGCGTGGAATAACTGTAAGCACAACTTAAGAGGTTTCATCAAATACATTGTGAATTCATCTTAGCTTGACAGGTGGCTTCCTCAAATCCAGGTAATTGTGGATACAATACCCAACACTAAGCGTGTGCAGTTATCCCCTGCACGACGTGGCATCATAACACGTAGTTCCTCTTACTCTGATACGATGTACTCGTTTGGGGAAATGCGGGTTGTGACAACAAGCGGGAGCCGTCATGCTATAAAAATGTCATTTAAGTAAAGGAGTGAGAAGATGTCATGCATGAGTAGATGATTGCCCTCAAGAAGAATGAAACTTGTGACCTTATTCCCAAAGTAGAAGACATAACTCCTGTTACTTGTAAATGAGTTTACAAGTTAAAGAACAAGACAAATGTATTATTGAGTGGAACAAGGCTCGCCTTATTGCTCGAGGGTTCTCACAATAGTACAAAGAGGATTATGAAGAGATGTTTTATCTTGTGGCCAAGATGATGTTAGTGAGGATGGTGATTGCTCTGGCGGCATGCACGAGATGGAAGATTTGATAGCTCGGCATGAAGAATACATTTCTTTACGGAGAGATTGACAAAGATGTCTTTATGATGCAACAACCAGGGTATGTGTCCGAGACTCATCCAAGACACGTCTGCAAGCTCAAAAAGGCCCTATATGTCTTGAAGTAGGTGCCTCGAGCCTAGTATGGATAGATAGCATAATATCTACAATTCTACGGATATTTTGCATCTGACTCAGATTCAAGCATGTTTATCAAGAAGAGGGGGGAGCTCAGAGTCTTGGTACTATTATACATCGATGACATGATCGTAACAAGGAACTCTATTGAAGAGTTAGCAAAGCTAAGAGCCGAGTTATCAATTCAGTTTGAAATGAAGGATCTTTGTGAGCTTCATCATTTCCTTGGCTTGGAAGTGGAGAGGAAGAAGAATGGTATGCTTGTCTCCCAGAAAAGATATGCGGAGTGAAGCGTGAAGCGGTTCAACATGAGGGAGGGGAAGAGCAGCTCTACTCCACTTGAAGTTGGGCTAGAACCTTGACGAGTTGAAGTAAGGGTTCTTCTAGATCCCTTAGTCTTCCCGGCTATAGTTGGGAGCTTAATATAATTTAAAATTACAAGGCCAGATATTTCATATGATATTGAATGAGTAAGTCGGTATATGCAAGAGCCTAGGAAGCCTCATCTAGTGGCAGCTAAGAGCATACTGAAGTATGTGAAGCTTACCTTGGACATGGGGCTCTACTATGAGGACACGTGCTTCAATTTGCATGAGTTCACAGATGCTGATTATGGTGGAGATACAGATGATCAGAAGTCATCATCTAGTTATGTTTTCATGTGCGGATCAATAAGATATCTCGTGGTGCATCAAAAAGCAGGATTCCGTGTCTGTTTTCACCACTGAAGACGACTACAAGGCGTCAGCCTTGGCTGCCTATGAGGCTATCTGGCTGTGCAGATTGGTGGAAGACATTCACAAGGAGGTGTGAGTTCCTACTATGGTATGCGGTGATAATGAGAGTATTCTCAAGTTGGTTACAAATCCAATATGTCACGCGAGAACAAAACACATCGAAATCAAACATCACTTCGTTTGGGAGACGGTGCTGGAAGGATCTTTGATGGTGGAGCATATGCAGAGCGAGGACAATGTTGCAGACATCCTCATGAAGTAACTGTTGAAGGGCTATTTGAACTGCTGCAAGGTTTGCTTGGAGTGATTTCTGACTCTCACTTAAAGGGGGAGTGTTAAAAATGTTGAAGTGAAGAAGGAGGCCTGGAAGCTCAGACCACGCAGACAGCTCAAACCGCGTGAGACCGCGCAGGTTGAGCGACTTGGTTTTTCAGTTCGCGTGGTTGGTCCTTGGCCATTTGAAGTCCTCACGATATGAATTGGTTGTTCGCACAATTGTGCGGATTGATGTTATTAACCGCATGCGTGGTTTGGTTCCCAAGACCACAGTGCTATGCAGTTAGATGTTTCTAACCGCTTTTTCTGTCGGTGGTTTCCCTATCTCCTGTGGCGATGGCTGCATCCCCCAGCCCGCCTATAAATAGGGATCCTGGTCCCGTTATTCTTGATTAGAACTGTGAGAACTGTAACTTTGGTTAAGTTTTCCTAATCGAGGTATAAGGAGAAGTGACTTGTGTTGTTGTGTTTTCAGGTTGTGCGGCTAGCATTGAACGACAAGACAACTAGTGCTGGTGGTTAGTCAGTGGAGGCTCAGTGTAGATCAGCGGACAATAGTTGGCAGTTAAGCAGCAGGCCGCAGATAGTGCGACTAGAGCAGTTTTCTTCCTTGACAGTTTATTTCCAGTTCAATAAGTCAGTCCGCCCGTTTCTTGCGGGTTGGTTGTCAGATCAGTTAGAGCAGCTTGTTCACGCGACTTCAGTGATTAGGCGAGTTCAGCGGTCAGGCAACCAGAAGTGCGGTCAGGTGGCAGTTCAACAGTCCATTAAGGCAGTTCGTGCGACCTCGCGGTTAAAGGTGCAGATAGGCGGCTAGGCGGTCGCAGTGTTCAGTCAGCCAGTTTTGTACTTGCCTATTTTTTGTGATCTCCATCGGGTGCATTGCAAAATCATGTCTTGCAATGTGTAACTCGCCTTGTAAAGAAGTGATTAATACAAGTGTTGTTCTTGCTACTTCTACTTGCTAGTGATTTACTTGGTATTGTTTTTGTTGAGAGTAGTACTGCGATCTCCAATTCACAAAGTTTTACATGCACAACCGCATTGGTCCTATCCCAAACGATACATGCTCCCAATGATTTGTCGGCGAATGGAGGGCTATTCATTTTCCGCATATTGGCCGGGAAATGTGCATGAAGTATCAATTTGATGATCAAGAGCACTAGTCGTGGGGACGTGCGTGACAACTGGATTATTGAAGTGTCACGTCACATCCACTATGTTGCACCTTCGACGACTTCAAAAATTTAAAACATTTTGGTAAGAAAAACATCGAAGAGATTTGACCCCTCACCAAAGAGAACAAACTCGTCGTCCCACAGAGGGACTCGCTGCCCTTCATTTTCTGTCTTTGGTTAATTGAAAATGCCATTTGATTAACGTAAATAAGAGATTTGATAACAAAAACTATTTTAGGATTAAATTGCCTTGATTTTAATAATTTAGGAATTGATTTCAAATTTTTAAAAATTATGAGACTAATTATAAAAAGCTCTGAGAATTAAATTAACATTTTTGTGTATATTTTTATATATACAAAAAAAAATTCACCTAATAATCGAAATGGTAACCACCAAATAGTCTAAATAGTAAATAGACAGGACCTAGGTCCCAAACCTATACAGGCATCCTCGATAGTGGTGCTTCTTGCTGACTCGTAGCACTGAACCAGCACACATGCCGCAGGACATTCCTGATGACATAACTACCCTCGGGCTTTTTTGGATATATTGGGAATTTAAATTAGACAGTAAATTTAAATGAAGAATTTCTAAATTTGTGTTTTTTTTTGTTAAAAAGGGTATTTTCTTAATGTCATGCAGTTCTAGATCTCAGCACATTCAGGATGCAGGGCAGTGATGACATGTCATATCCTCACCAGCAAATTAATTGAAAACACTCAAAGCAGGTGCGAGTATGGTGGGCATTGCTGGCTCCTCCTCCCACTTTGCATTCAATTCCAGCCAGCCTCCAACTAACCCAATTTACTCCATTTTCGCCCAATTTGGAGTCGTCGTCGTCGAATGTATGTTTGACATGTGAATGTTTATGACCCTCACGAAAAAAACCAGTTTTAATCATAAAAGTGAGGTCAGAGATTCGCAAATGACAGTTCAAAATTACGGCACTGACGACCACCCAGCCATGCCAAACGGAGCTTTCATCTTGGCCGCTGATAGGCATTGTGCACAGCCCACCAACATTAAAAGTAGGAAGGGAATAAAATAAATTTAATTAAAATGAGAATAGTTGCAAGGGATTCAAATTTTTTTTAGCTCATATATGATTTCAGGCGTCTGCAATGCAGAAACATATAGGCTTCCAAGCTTTGAAGACCTCGGTGGCAAATTCGGCAAAAAAGGGGGGAAAAACAAATGCCTCTTTCAATTTTTATCCACAAAGAAGCTTCTGCAGCAACAAAAAAACGAAAAACTGTAAAGAATATCTCCGCCAATTTACCATTATATCCCTACTAACCACCTGTAGAACGACGCGAATCCGCTTTCTTCCTCCCACTCCATAAAATTGTTTGCCTCCATATCCCATCTCCGGCTGCCGCCGGTGGCGGCGACGGTCAGAGCAGGATCGAAGCGATGGCTTCCGTTCCTTCCCGAGAATCTTAATGAATTGAAGGAAGAAGAAGCTGATGAAGTCAGCCGATCGACACAATCCCTAAGCCACCCTCGTCCGCCGCCGGAGGCGGCGTCGAAGATCTCAGGCTCGGGTAACGGAACCGGAGGTGCTCCACCTCCTCCGTTATCAGCCTTCCCCTCCGGCGCACTCCTTAGGCTTTCCAATACCGCCTCGACCTCCTCGTCCACCAAGTACTCGAACGAAGACCCCAGTGAGTAGGAGCGTCCGTGCGGCGTGGCGTTACCGTCCGCTGACGCCCTACGGCGGCTGACGGTTCCAATTTCGACACGGAAGCTTCCCGATCTGGAAGAATCGAGGGACGAAACTGTCTCAGTCGGAGGCGATGACGCCGGTGGCAGCGGTGGAAGGTAGATGGATGCGCGGCAGAGAGGGCAGGAAGGGGTAGATCGGAGCCAGGTGTCGACGCATTGGGAGTGGAAGGCGTGGCGACAGGCCGGAAGAAGGCGGAGCTCGTCTTGCGGGCGGAAGTTGGAGAGGCAGACGGCGCAGTCAAGGGACGATGATTTTCTGAAGTCGGCGACAGAAGAAGCGAGGGAAAAGAGCGGGAGGGAGGTGATGAGTTTTTCCCGATCTGACGATGCCGGCAGCGCTTCGGTGCTGTTCCCGTCGATGGGGATGGATCGGAGGAGAGGCGCTGGAGATGTAGGGGAAGAGGAGGAAGTTGATGAAGATGAGGAGGAAGAGGATCGAGATCGAGAGATTAGGCGGAGGAGGAGGTGGAGGGATGCGGAGGCTGCAATGATCAGGGCTATAATGCTGATGATGATGAGTACGCTCGGGCCTCCGGAATGGCCGTCACTATCGCCGGACGATACTGCTGCGGCGGAGTTAACAGAAGAATCGGCAAATGGCGGCGACGGTGGGGGCGGAAATGGAGAAGGGGGAGAAGGGTCTGTGAACATTTTTTTTGATTCTGTTCTCGGGTTTCAGTCTCTCTCTTCTTGCAGAAGCATTTATATATAATATATTACTGGAGAAATTGAAGGCAATTGACAAGAATTGAAGTCAAGCTTAATATTCCATCTCGATTTTTATTAGTGCAAAAATATATTTGATGGCTTTGGTGGCACGGAAGACATCATAATTACCAAATAAATAAAAATACTAATTGATAAAAATGGTTAAATATATAATAATAATATATTTACTTATTAATACCGTGCTTTTCTATGTCTGAACAAATTTCTAAAGTTATATGAGTTTTAACTTTACTGACAAAAAAGTATCATTCATGCTCGTTATTACATTAATACTCTCTGGGTCCATACTTAATTCTTTGATTCAGAGGGTTGTTTTGGTCAATAAAATCTTGAATGCAAGTTTCGGGAAGAAAATATTGGAAATAGGATCTTTTTATTTGGAGTGATTTCATAATTTAGATCTGTTTTTGGCATGTTCAACATGTTCATTAACCGCATTCTTTTATATATATTTTTAATCAAAAACAATTATGCACCATTAAATTAATTGGAAATATATCCATGAAACGAAACCAATCCTAATTAGAAAATTGTTGGTTGTGGTGGACAAAAATTCTTATTTTTTAAAATTAGTTAATTATATTATTTGAAGTCATTGGATAGGTTAAGAACATTTTTTTATTTAAATATAAATTATCATTTCACAAAAATATAAAATAGATAAAAATCTTTATCTTTATACCATAAGCAAAGAGCAAAAGAGTCATGGTGTAACATTTGGATGCACAAAATACCTTTCATAATGGTGTAACATTTATATCCCAAAATACCCTCTAGGGTTTAAACTTAGGGGGCATTTCGGTCTTTAGGCAGGCTCAACGCTTAATTTAGGTCTCATGTGCACTGTTTCCCCTCTCAAAATCGCGATAGGCGCAATTTTCTCCTCACTTTTGCACAGGGCATCGTGATTCTTCCTCCTCCAATGATCATCGCACGCCTCCGCCAGGAAGATCATCGCACGCCTCCGCCAGGAAGATCATCGCACGCCTCCGCCGCGATTTCTTCCTCGGTTCTGCTCAGAATGGCGCACACTTAAAAACGTCTTGCCCCAAAAGACATCCTCATTCCCTTACGACCTCGACCCTATACTGAACCTCAAATCCTTCGCTCAAGCACGACCCTCTCCTCCGGAGGGGATGAAGACGAAGAACCACACAACCTCCGTCAAAGCGGCAGCGCCGGTTAAGCTAGGTATCAACACGGACTCCTCCTTAGCACTCAGTTTTTTCAATGCCTTCTTTTCTACTCTCAAAGCAAGCTGAGATTTACTCTCTCTTCTATAGATCCAAACCCTTGCCAACACTATCTCAAGCACACTAAACAGTATCCTCCATGGCAGCTCGCTTGCTTGCTCTGTGCCGCTTAGTCACCTTGCTCCATGTTCGCCCTCTCTACATGTTCCTCTCCAACCCTCCGATGATGGTGTTAACTTCAATCATCGAAGCTTTTTATAACGAACAACTCTTCATCCAGGTACACGCTCAGCCCTTCAACGCAAAAGCCTTACCCGTGTCATCGATCATCTCCTCCTCGATGCTCTTCCTCATGCCTCTTACCTTCGCTTTCTTCTTAATATTTTCATGTTTTCTTCTTCAGCTCCAGTGAGAAATAATAATTTGGGATATCCGAATTAATGTTAGTTTTTTTAGGAGTAAAAACAAAGCTCTTCAAGCTAGGTGTGAAAATTAAAGCCTTCCTCATTACAGGTATTTTAGCTCTTCTCCCTCCAACTTACAACTGTAATGGACTGATTTATTATGCTTTAGGTGTTTGAGTAAATGCACACTCATTCACACATAAAATCAAACACATTAAAGCATTCTGAAAGTAAGAGTTAGATCTGAAATACTCTAGAGGGGGGGGGGGGGATGAATAGAGTATCTTGAAAACTTAAAACTTTTTGCTGTAAATAAAAACAACTTAAGATAAAGTAATCTAGCACAACATATCACAAACACAGTATGACCTAATTATCACAGCCACAGCAAGAACAAAAGAAAAACAAGAGTAACCAGACTACACAAGAATTTTATAGTGGTTCCCCTAAACTTGGGTACATCCACTCTTCTACCACCCTGATAGGAATCCACTCAGGTTTTTGATCAGGTGACTACCACCAATGAGATTTTGATCAGGTGCTCAAAAACCAATGCTCAAGTCTTTTGATCAGGTGACTTGCAATCAGGAATAACTTTTGAAGGGAGTTAAGAACCCTTTATACAGTGGGGGATGAGAGAGTGATTATGTCTTCTCTTTCTTAAATACAACTGATAAGACTCTAGTGGATTTTGATGTTAGTAAGGGCTCCCTCTGAGATAAAGAATGGTTCAGAAAGTTGGAGTCTTGCTGCAGGGTGATAGGTCTTCATACTTTTGCTTTGACCAGAAGATCTCCAGGAACTTCTTGACAGATAGAATGTTTGTTGTCCTTTGAAGAATCCTGGAATGAAGACAAAAGAAGACTCTTGATTTGAATGGTTGTTGTTCTTCTTCTTCTTCAGCTTGATGTTATTTCTCTGGTCTAAGGTTTGTTTCTCTATATCACTGTGTTATGTATTCTCTATAAGTATCTCTCTCTCTTATTTCTCAGTGTGCTGCCGATAGGGAAGAAGAAGATCCTTATTCACTGTATTTTTCTGACTACTACACAGGAAGAGAAAGAAAATCCATTTTATATTTTTCATATAAATTTCCTTTTGAATTTTGAATTCCTTTCTGCATTGATTTCTGACGGCCCGGAGAATATTTGTGTTGGGTACATTGGTCAAATGTACCTGATTTGAAGAAGCCTCACCTAACTCAATGATATACATCATAATGTATTTGATGTTTGTTTGAGTTACTTGTGCAGGTTAGGTATTCACTGGACTGAAGCTAAAAGTTTCTAAGTCCATGTGTCGACACCTAGAGGGAAAGTGTCGACACTTGAGAAAGCTTGTGTCGACACCCAGACAAGCAGTGTCGACACTTGGAGTACTTGTGTCGACACCTGAGAAGAAGAGTCGACACCAGACAGAAAGTGTCGACACTTGGAGCTGTGTCGACACTCAGTGGAGAAGAATGCAGAAAAGCTGTGTCGACACTTAGCAGAAGTGTCGACACCTAGAAGAGCTGAGTCTACATCAGAAAGTGTCGACACTTGGAGTTGTGTCGACACTCAGCAAAATTCTGCAGAGACTAAGGACAAGTGTCGACACTCAACACAATGTGTCGACACTCAATCAGCAGAGTTAACATATGAAGAATGTGTCGACACTCGGCACAATGTGTCGACACACACTCAAAGGAGTCAACACTTGAAGTATGTGTCGACACTCAGCACAATGTGTCGACACACAACCAGAAGAGTCAACACTTGAAGAAAGTGTCGACACCCAGCACAATGTGTCGACACTTAGTTGAAGACTCTACACTTGAAGAAAGTGTCGACACAAGGAGCTGTGTCGACACTTAGCAAAGAACAGAAAAGTTTACAAAATATTCTAAGTACAAGTGTCGACATTAAGGGAATGTGTCGACACTCAGCTGAAGAAACAAAATTGAAGACTTGTGTCGACACCAAGAAGCAGTGTCGACACTTGACAGTTTCAACACATGAAGATGTGTCGACACAAAGGAGATATGTCGACACTTAGAAGAATTCAACAAGTTACAGAAGATCAAGTACTTGTGTCGACACTTAATTTCAGTGTCGACACTTGAAGAAGAATCTGTGTCGAGACATACAAGGAGTTGTGTCGACACCTTGTAGACTTGTGTCGACACTTACACAACATGTGTCGACACTTGGTCTATAAGTGTCGACACTTAAGAACAGAAAGTCTCGACACTATCTAACAGTTAGAGAATTTCAAGAATTGACTGGATGACATGACAGCTGCCGTTCCAGCCGGTTTACAGCACTTGTCAGAGATGTCAGAAGTCAGTTATGAACCGGACCAGCCGGTTACCATGAAGAAGGCCTATAAATAGGCAAAGACTGTTTACAGAAAGGAAGTTGATAAGGTGTTAATAAGAAGTTGTTGAAGCTATTTGAAGTAATTGATCAGATTAATCAAGTAATCAGAAAAGTGGTACACAGAGTATCAACACAAGAAGATCTGGCAGTCCAACTGCAGATCTAAGAAGTTGGAGAGAGAGAGCTCCAATCAAGAATTCAGTCTTTGGAACTAAGGCTGAGAAGAAGGATTCAGAATCATCTGGATCTCAAGAAGCAGAGGTCAAGGATCAACTGCAGAGGATTCAGACTAATTCAGTTCTACTCAAGAAGCTTTGAAGGAAGCTAAGTCAGTTTGGATCTAGCTGAGTTCTTCCAAGAACTCTTCAAGAAACTCTCAACTCCTCTCTTATTTTTTGAGTTGTAGAGTTAGTTATTGTAATTCAATTTTAACTTGTAGGATCCATTGGATCTGAGTGAATTGTAAGCCTATATTATAAAGGCTGAGGGTAGGGATTGGTTGCCTGAGTGTAGCAGTTGAAGAACTCTGAGTGTAGGCCTTGATTGGCTGAGTGTAGGCCTGGGTGGCTGAGTGTAGGCCTTGGTGGCTGAGTGTAAGGCTTTGGGCCTGAGGTATAGGAACCTAGGTTGGTTCTGAGATAGTGGAGAAGTTTGGCCGAATCTAGTACACTGCTAGATAGGCGAAGGGGGAAAGTGGATGTACCCAAAGATTGGGGAACCACTATAAATTTGTGTGTCTGCTGTGCTGTGCTGTGCTATGGATTAGCAGTTTATATTTTGTTATTGCTGTTAGCTGTAGAAATCTGTGAGATAACTGTTTTGCTGCCAACAAAGTTTCAAAAAGGTTTAGGTCACCTATTCACCCCCCCCCCCTCTAGGTGTTTAGGTACCATAACTTTCAATTTGCATTGATTGGTTTCCCCAACTGTCCCATTGAAAATCGGCAAGTAATAATTCCGATAAAGACCATAATCAATGCTTGCTTATAACGGTAATATTCAGAGAATATTTATGCATTGATTACTCAGGAATTATTGCAATAGAAAAGAGACAGAGGGAGGAAAATATCTAAGTCTGGAACTTCACAGAAATCATTGAGCGGAATTCGTCGATCTGTGTCCAGAGTTCGTCGAGCAGAGAAGTCAAGTTCGTCGACCATATAATCTTTGTTCGTCGAGCTGAGATACAAGATCATCGTCCTGAGGACAGGACTGCTTTCTTAGGAACCTTGTTAATTCTGTATATCAAGTTCGTCGAGCTGAGAATATAACTTCATCGACTGGAGTTCAGAATTCCATGTTTCTTGGAATTAAGAATGTTGAAGTAACATGTCTAGAAATCGTCGACCTCAAAACTGGGTTCGTCGACCTGAGAACTAGTTTCGTCGAACTGAGAGCTTCTAACTGCTACTTGATAAATCTTGCCAAGATTGTGGTGTAAGTTCATCGAGCTGAGAAGGTGAGTTCGTCGACTGGAGTGTGATACTGTGTAACACCCCCTATCCGTCGCATCGCATATAGCAGTAGGTCCGGCCGGGGCCCGACGCCATATACCACAGACAGACCGGGTGGTTACTTATGGAAACCATCCAACCAATCTCAACGTCCTACACAGAGCATTCTAGCGGAAGCAATTAATATAAGTTGCAAAACAAGAACCCAGCACAAGCATGAATGTCCACTAAAACCAACAGGAATGTCATTACAAAATACTCAAAAGTCGGCCTTAAGGCCTTACAAGATGTTTCATTTGTCTATTACATGATTTACCAACCTCGGCACGCAGGCCGGCCATACATGAATAAAATAGAAAACATTTCCACTTGGGCCTTCGAGGGCCAGCTTCGCAAAAAGGGCTTTAGCCCGCTATTGACCGCTTGGTCCAGCTGCACCTGCAAGCAAACAAACCACCACACGGTGGCAAACAAAGCAACGGTCAGCAATGCTGACCAAATTATAACGATCCCGCCCCCAACTCGGGGCGGCGATGCTCCTTCCCTGCATTTCATTATCACAAGCGAGCAATGCATATTAACATAGCCATTTCATCACAGACGTTGGCTCGTACGGCCACACGTCCCGTGCACTCAGGGCACATTCTCGGTGAACCGGTCGATGTTACGTCAATTGAAGCCATTAACATTCCGGACTCACCACCGCCACTTAGACGGCCATTCCTATGAGCAATTTGTCTTCATGGTATTGGTCACGCCAATTTAAGCCATCGACCACCGAAGACTCACATCTATGCCAACGGCGAGTGCCATGTAACTTTAGGTCTCTCTAACCCGAACGACATAAAGCGGGTACGGCTCCATCTAACCCGTGCTCACATCGCAACGGCAATTTAAGCCATATGCGCGGGTCAAACTTTCACCGAGTCCCATTCTACCGCAATGCACATAACCCCGTTATGTTCAAGTTGGCTCTCAGGCCACCAAGTTGGCAAGACCTCGTGTCCGCCCAGTTTTCCGGGTACACCTTTGGGTTAGTCCCCAAGGCTCCCTGCTGCAATCTACCGCGTAGAAAACCCGAAAACACCAAATAGCACGGAGTCTTCTCCGGCCTTATGCAATGCAACATCACCGATCCGAACTACATGTCCGGGTAGGCTTCAACCAAAATGCCTAAGTCCGTTCTCGCATACGGACGCTAAACAACGGGGACTTTACATATCTACCCGAAGGAACGCCTCCAACTCTTCGCAAACTCGCGAGAAGGGGCTTCCTATGCTAAGAAAGAGAGCTATCATGCTCAAAAGTGAGGATCATTACCCTTGCGTTCCTCTTTGGCGCCATCGAAATGTAATCGGATAGAAATCACCGCGCTTGCGTTGCCTCCGTGGATCCGGAGTCGGCTTGCGATTCGGAGCTCCGAAGCTCCTCCAATGGCGGATCTAGCTCCTCTTCCTCTAGCCTTGGCTCTTCTTTCTCCAAGGGTTTGGAGAGAGATCAAGTGATGAAAAGTGTGGATTTTTCTAAGTCAAACCCGTGTATATCCTCCGAGGAACCATCCCCAGCCGTCGGATCTCAACCTAAGAAAACGAGCGGCTTTGATTCGGGGCTGAAATGCCCAATCTGGACCGAACACGGCCTGGCACACGCCCGTGTCCAGGGCCGTGTGCCGCATTCGCCGTCAAAATCGAATCTTCTGAACACGCACACGGGCATCGAACACGCCCGTGTTCTAGCTGACACGCCCGTGTTCCAGCTGACACGGCCGTGTAGCCGGCCGTGTACCCATGATTTTTCCCCCGTTTCCAACCCGAGCACTGCACGGGTTCTGGACACGCCCGTGTCCTTGCCCGTGTCACATTGACACGCCTGGGCCCCCAGGCCGTGTACACGGGACATTTCGTCGAGGGGAGGACGACGACTCGCTGACACGGCCTTGGACATGCCCGTGTCCGAGGCCGTGTGCCTTGTCTCGACGACCGTCGAGTGAATCTCGACGATTTCACCTTGACGCTCGTCGACACGGGTCGACACGCCCTGACGACACGCCCGTGTCGCAGGCCGTGTTCCCATTCTCGACGAATCGTCGAGAATAACTCGACGATTTCACGGCTAAGTGTCGACACGGGTCGACACGCCCTGCGACACGCCCGTGTCGCAGGCCGTGTGCCCATTCTCGACGAATCGTCGAGAATAACTCGACGACTTCGCGACTAAGTGTCGACACATGCTTGACACGCCCTGGGACACGCCCGTGTCCCAGGCCGTGTGCCTTCAGCCAGAAACCAAAACTGGCCCAAAACGTCCCCCTTTGCTCCTTTGAGTTTCGGGGCGTTACAACTCTACCCCTCTTAAAAGAATTTCGCCCACGAAATTACATAAAGGGAAAAACATGTACAAAACAAAATTTGTACCTGAGCGGAACAACTCCGGATATTCGTCAAGCATCGTCTGCTCTCGCTCCCAGGAGAGCTCCTCACGACCGCAATTGTCCCACCGGACTTTGACCATCCTGATCTCTTTATTGCGTAGCCGCTTGACCTCCGAGTCCTCAATCCGCACGGGCTTTACCTTTGTCGTTAGCCCACTATCCACCGGCACTTGATCGACCGCGATCACTTGCGTAGGCTCTTGCACCGCCTTCCGAAGCACCGAAATGTGGAATACATCATGTAAACCACTTAGCTCCACAGAAAGCTTCAACCTATAGGCCGCTTCTCCTACTCGCTCCAGAACCTCGAACGGTCCAAGGTACCTCGGGCTTAGCTTTTTCAATCGTCGCACCCGCGAGACACCCTTGAACGGCTTGATCTTTAGGTACACATAATCACCCACAGCGAACTCCACGTTCCTGTGCTTGGCATTATAGTACTTTGCTTGCCGGTCCTGAGCGATGAGCAACCTCTCCCGAATGGTTCTCACCAAAGAAGTAGCACCCTCTACTTCCGATCGCTTATACAACTTTGACTCACCCGTTTCTAACCAAGACAACGGCGTGCGACATCGTCTACCATAAAGGGCCTCGAAGGGCGCCATCTGAATACTTGCTTGGTAGCTATTGTTGTATGCGAACTCCACCAAATAAAGGTGGTCCTCCCATTGCTTTCCAAAGTCCAAGACACACATGCGAAGCATGTCTTCCATGGTTCTATTGACCCTCTCGGTCTGCCCATCCGTTTGCGGATGGAAGGCTGTGCTAAACTTCAGCTTTGTTCCCAACATTTGCTGCACCAGCCTCCAATCATTGGACGTGAACCGCCCATCTCGGTCACTCACGATGCTGCGGGGCACACCATGAAGCCGCACTATGTTATCCACATAAAGCTTTGCCAGCTTCTCCACCGGATCATCCTTCCTATGCGGAATAAAATGCGACACCTTTGTTAATCGATCGACCACCACCCAAATGGCGTCGTTCCCCTTCTGCGACCTTGGCAAACCATGCACAAAGTCCATAGAGATGTCGTCGAATTTCCACTCCGGAATAGGCAAGGACTTAAGAAATCCTCCCGGCTTTTGGCACTCCGCCTTTACCAAGGCGCAGGTTTGGCACTTCGCTACGTATAGCGCCACATCCTTTTTCAAACCCGGCCACCAAAATAGCTTCTTGATATCGCGGTACATCTTCGTGCTCCCCGGGTGAATCGAGTACTTGGTATGGTGTGCCTCGTACAACAACTCCACCCGTAAATTGCCCACACTTGGGACGCACAAACGACCGTCTTTCCAAAGCAATCCGTCCTCCACGACGAATTGGGAATTTGACCCATCCAGAGCCTCTATCATGAACTGCTTCATATGAGCATCCATATCCAAAGCCTGCCGAATCCGATCAGCCAGGTCATATTGGACTTCAGTCCAATTCAGCACTGCTTCAGCACTAGATTGTCTATCCACACAAACAATCTCCAACGCCTCCAGCTCCTGCACCAACCGCTCATCATGCACTGATAGCCAATTCGCTTGAGCTGGGGCTCGGCGACTCAATGCGTCCGCAACCGCATTCCCCTTGCCAGGCACGTAGTGGATCTTGAAAGTATAGTCCCCCAGGAACTCCATCCACCTACGCTGCCGCATATTCAGATCTTTCTGATCAATCAGGTACTTTAGGCTCTTGTGATCGGTGTAGATGTCAATCTTCACACCGTACAAATAGTGTCTCCACAGCTTCAAGGCAAAAATCACGGCCGCTAACTCCAAGTCATGGACCGGATAATTCCTCTCGTGCACTTTTAGCTGTCTCGAGCCATAAGCTATCACGCTGCCGTGCTGCAGTAGCACGCAACCCAAACCACTGCCCGAAGCATCGCTATATATCTCATAGCCTTCGGTTCCACATGGCGAACTCAGCACAGGCGTCGTGGTCAACCGACACTTCAATTCCTCAAAAGCTCGCGCGCACTCCGGCGTCCAAACGAACTTATGCTCCTTCCTCGTCAAAGTAGTGAGAGGTAGCGCTATCCGCGAGAAGTTCTCTACGAAGCGCCTATAATAACCGGCAAGCCCCAAAAAGCTCCGGACTTCTGCTACCGTAGCAAGCTCAGGCCACTCCCGTATCGCAACAATCTTCGCCGGATCCACCGCAATACCCTCTCCACTCACTATATGCCCGAGGAACGCCACTGAGGATAGCCAAAACTCGCACTTCGAGAACTTGGCATACAACTGGTTTCTCCTGAGTGTCTCCAGCACCAAATGAAGATGCTTGAAGTGATCTTCCTCACTTTGCGAGTACACCAAAATATCGTCGATGAAGACGATCACGAAATGGTCTAAGTACTCCCTGAACGTCCTGTTCATCAAATCCATAAATACTGACGGCGCATTAGTCAGCCCAAACGGCATGACCGTAAACTCATAATGCCCGTATCTCGTACTAAACGCTGTCTTCGGGATATCACTCTCCCTTATCCGCAGCTGATAGTACCCAGACTTGAGATCTAACTTCGAGTACACCGTCGACCCGACTAACTGATCAAAGAGATCATCAATCCGGGGGATCGGGTACTTGTTCTTCTCAGTCAGCTTGTTTAGCTCCCGATAATCAATACACAACCTCAAGCTTCCGTCCTTCTTCTTAACAAAGAGGACCGGTGCGCTCCAAGGCGAAGAACTCGGGCGCACATACCCTTGCTCCAACAACTCTTGCAATTGAACTTTCAGCTCCGCCATTTCCTTAGGCGCTAGCCGATACGGAGATCGTGACACAGGCTTTGCACCTGGCACTAGCTCGATCGTAAAATCTATCTCCCGTTGAGGCGGGGCTCCAGGAAGATCTGCGGGGAACACATCAGGGTATTCCGATACCACTGAAATACAATCCATAGCGGGCTTCGGCTTTGCAACCTCCACAAGTGTAAAGAACAGTTCTGCTCCGGCACGAACCGCCTTCACCACCTGAAGAGCAGACATCAACGTCTTGCTCGACCCCTTTAAGCCCGTAAAAGTCGTCTCACGACTTGCTCCCAGCTTGACTTCCTTGCTACCGCAATCTATATGGGCCTGCTGCTCCGAGAGCCAGTCCATGCCAAATATGACGTCAAACTCCACTAACGGAAGTAAAGACGCCCGCAGGTCGAACTCCTGCTCTCCAATACGAGTCTTAACCTCGCAGATCCTAACCGCTCGCATCGAACACCCATTGGGCAATAACACATCCAACTTGTCCTTCGCCATCGAAGAAGGGACTCCGATGCGTGATATAAATCCTTCGGACAAGAAGGAGTGTGAAGCTCCCGTATCAAAGAGTGCTCGTGCCGGATTTTCACAAATCATTACGAATCCTAAACAAGTAGTGGTAAGGTAACATATACATAACAAGCATATAAAGGAATTGACTTGCTATAAATTAAACCGTACCTGTCACCACGTCAGCTTGTTTAATGGCCTCCTGTTGGCCAAGATTATAGACCCTTGGTTGGGCCGGAGCATAGTGGGATGCGGTCGACTCCACCGCCTTTCCCTTCTCTTCGTAGGTAGCTCCTGGCCTCCTTTCGGACTTAGGACGTCCGCTCCAACAATCACGGGCGAAATGCCCCGTCTTGCCACAAGTGAAGCACGCGCCCGGGGTCCGACTCGTAGTCGCCCCAGAAGCACCAGAAGGAGCTGGACCCGAAGTCCTATGCTTCTTGAAAGTCCTCCGATAGCCAGACTTCGAAGTAGTCGGCACTTTAAACTCAGATTTCTTTTCACCAAGCCTTTCTTCGCTTGTACACTCTTCATGTCCTTCTCCAAGGACCGGGCAGTATTGACCAAGGTCAAGAAACCCTGCGTCATCGGCCCCGACAGTAATAGTCTCAGCTCATCCCTCAGACCTTCGTAGAAGCGATTAGTCTTGCGCTCCTCATCCATGATGGTAGAGCTCGCATAACGACTCAACCGCGTAAACTCGTGGAGATATTCATCCACGCTTCGCTCACCCTGCACCAACCTCAGGAACTCATTCTCCATTGAAATCCTCTGAGTAGAAGGGAGGTATCTTGCTAAGAACAATTCCGAGAACTCTTCCATCGGAACGTCTATCAATTGTCTTCCTCTCAGATGATGCAGCTCCAAGCCTTCCCACCACATCCTTGCTTCACCGTCCAACAGGAACGTAGCAATGGTGGTCATCTGCCACTCCTCCGTCTCCGTCGCTGTCATGACTCTCTTCACCCTAGAGAGCCAGTCTTCAGCCTGAGATGGGGTTCCCAACCCCGAGAATAACGGAGGGTTAAAGCTCATTACATGCTTCAACTGCCTCTCAGTCGCCCTCCTTGGCACTATTGGTTCTACAACCACTTGCTCCATCCTCCTCGGCTCCGCCTCTTGAAGAGGTACTTGCTCCATCACAGGAGCTGGCTGCTGCGCTTGCCTCCCAGGCTGCGCATTTATCACGGCTAACACCGCTTCAGCCACCAATCTTATATTTTCAGCCGACAAAGGTGTTGCGGGAGCAACTTCTGGTGCACTACTAGCCTCAGAACCTCGGCGTTCTGACGGCCCAACACCACTTCGGGTCACCTATAGTGGTACAAAACACCGTTAAGCGACCAAATAACATTGCAAACAGCAATTATAGGAACACGCAGGTTCCTCAAACACGAGTATTTTCATTCCTAAGTGGACATTCATGGGTTCTTTTTACTGTTATTACGATGACGCACACAATGTGCTCACCACCCCTTAAAAAGAATTCGCCCACGAATTCACTTTAAGCACGACCAAAACCAGTAGTCTGATACCAAATTGTAACACCCCCTATCCGTCGCATAGCATATAGCAGTAGGTCCGGCCGGGGCCCGACGCCATATACCACAGACAGACCGGGTGGTTACTTATGGAAACCATCCAACCAATCTCAACGTCCTACACAGAGCAATTCTAGCGGAAGCAATTAATATAAGTTGCAAAACAAGAACCCAGCACAAGCATGAATGTCCACTAAAACCAACAGGAATGTCATTACAAAATACTCAAAAGTCGGCCTTAAGGCCTTACAAGATGTTTCATTTGTCTATTACATGATTTACCAACCTCGGCACGCAGGCCGGCCATACATGAATAAAATAGAAAACATTTCCACTTGGGCCTTCGAGGGCCAGCTTCGCAAAAAGGGCTTTAGCCCGCTATTGACCGCTTGGTCCAGCTGCACCTACAAGCAAACAAACCACCGCACGGTGGCAAACAAAGCAACGGTCAGCAATGCTGACCAAATTATAACGATCCCGCCCCCAACTCGGGGCGGCGATGCTCCTTCCCTGCATTTCATTATCACAAGCGAGCAATGCATATAACATAGCCATTTCATCACAGACGTTGGCTCGTACGGCCACACGTCCCGTGCACTCAGGGCACATTCTCGGTGAACCGGTCGATGTTACGTCAATTGAAAGCCATTAACATTCCGGACTCACCACCGCCACTTAGACGGCCATTCCTATGAGCAATTTGTCTTCATGGTATTGGTCACGTCAATTTAAGCCATCGACCACCGAAGACTCACATCTATGCCAACGGCGAGTGCCATGTAACTTTAGGTCTCTCTAACCCGAACGACATAAAGCGGGTACGGCTCCATCTAACCCGTGCTCACATCGCAACGGCAATTTAAGCCATATGCGCGGGTCAAACTTTCACCGAGTCCCATTCTACCGCAATGCACATAACCCCGTTATGTTCAAGTTGGCTCTCAGGCCACCATGTTGGCAAGACCTCGTGTCCGCCCAGTTTTCCGGGTGCACCTTTGGGTTAGTCCCCAAGGCTCCCTGCTGCAATCTACCGCGTAGAAAACCCGAAAACACCAAATAGCACGGAGTCTTCTCCGGCCTTATGCAATGCAACATCACCGATCCGAACTACATGTCCGGGTAGGCTTCAACCAAAATGCCTAAGTCCGTTCTCGCATACGGACGCTAAACAACGGGGACTTTACATATCTACCCGAAGGAACGCCTCCAACTCTTCGCAAACTCGCGAGAAGGGGCTTCCTATGCTAAGAAAGAGAGCTATCATGCTCAAAAGTGAGGATCGTTACCCTTGCGTTCCTCTTTGGCGCCATCGAAATGTAATCGGATAGAAATCACCGCGCTTGCGTTGCCTCCGTGGATCCGGAGTCGGCTTGCGATTCGGAGCTCCGAAGCTCGTCCAATGGCGGATCTAGCTCCTCTTCCTCTAGCCTTGGCTCTTCCTTCTCCAAGGGTTTGGAGAGAGATCAAGTGATGAAAAGTGTGGATTTTTCTAAGTCAAACCCGTGTATATCCTCCCAGGAACCATCCCCAGCCGTCGGATCTCAACCTAAGAAAACGAGCGGCTTTGATTCGGGGCTGAAATGCCCAATCTGGACCGAACACGGCCTGGCACACGCCCGTGTCCAGGGCCGTGTGCCGCATTCGCCGTCAAAATCGAATCTTCTGAACACGCACACGGGTATCGAACACGCCCGTGTTCGAGCTGACACGCCCGTGTTCCAGCTGACACGGCCGTGTAGCCGGCCGTGTACCCATGATTTTTCCCCGGTTTCCAACCCGAGCACTGCACGGGTTCTGGGACACGCCCGTGTCCTTGCCCGTGTCACATTGACACGCCTGGGCCCCCAGGCCGTGTACACGGGACATTTCGTCGAGGGGAGGACGACGACTCGCTGACACGGCCTTGGACACGCCCGTGTCCGAGGCCGTGTGCCTTGTCTCGACGACCGTCGAGTGAATCTCGACGATTTCACCTTGACGCTCGTCGACACGGGTCGACACGCCCGACGACACGCCCGTGTCGCGGGCCGTGTGCCCATTCTCGACGAATCGTCGAGAATAACTCGGCGATTTCACGGCTAAGTGTCGACACGGGCCGACACGCCCTACGACACGCCCGTGTCGCAGGCCGTGTGCCCATTCTCGACGAATCGTCGAGAATAACTCGACGACTTCGCGACTAAGTGTCGACACACGCTTGACACGCCCTGGGACACGCCCGTGTCCCAGGCCGTGTGCCTTCAGCCAGAAACCAAAACTGGCCCAAAACGTCCCCCTTTGCTCCTTTGAGTTTCGGGGCGTTACATCCTGGACTTAGAATACTTAGATGTTTCTGGAATAACATGTTGAAGTAGAATACCCAGCGATCGTCGACCTGATAACTATGTTCATCGACCTGAGAACTAAGTTCGTTGACTGGAGTTAAGTGTGAAGAATTCTAGACTTGGAATGTTGAAGTATACTCTGGAAATCGTCGAACTGAGATTCAAGTTCATCGAGCTCAGCTCAGAGAATTTTCTCTAAGTTCGTTGAGCTGAGCACGACTTTCGTCGACCTGAGTTCGACGAACGTCGAACTCATTTTCTGAGTCTTTGAAATTTCTCTAAGTCTTGAGTCTTTTGCAGTCTGTTGATGGCTGGTCTATGTGGTGTTGACGTTAAGGACAAGGCCTAGACTCTAAGACTCATACATGACCCTGCTATACATGTTGGGTCAAACATCCTACTTTAATGAACCTAGCCCAAATCCAACTAGGGATCCAACAATCTCCCCCTATTTGGGTAAGGTCACTAATTACAGACTCACATTAATAACAAAGCAATAAAATATATATCTGGCATGAAAAATTTAAATGTGCAGCAGATATATATATACATTGAGATTTGTATCATAAACAGACAGTTTTACAAACAATAAAGAGATTAGAAATAGTTCAAAATGTTCATTTCTTATTCCTGGGCTCCTTTGGCTTGTCCTCCTTAGTTTTGTCACCAGGCAGTGTAAACGTGATCTCCCTGTTTGGATCAGCTGCTTGAGCTTTTGTCATGGTCATGTCTGTAGCTCCAATGATATTCAGAGAGGTAGCCCTTGGCACTACAGCTTTAGGATGTAACTTCATATAATCATCAACATTGAAAAATTTGTTAGCCTTAGAAAACATGTTAAGTTCTTCCTTTCTGTACTTGGACATTGTAGTATATGATCCTTCCCTTCAGCTCTTGCTTTGTTGATCATGGATAGGCCAACCAATTCTTGGAACCTGGCCATCCTAGTAGTTATAGCTGACTCTGGATCTTCAAAGGGTATAGGAGGGGAAGCAGGTCTCTTGGGGCTTTCAGCCTTTTGATATTCAGTGAATTGTTGCTATTGATGTTGTTGATGTTGGTGCTTGCCAGATGAATAATGCCTTTGCTGGCTGCTTCCTAAAGATGAGGACCTACCCTGCTGTCTTTGATAGGTTTGAAACTGGGTAGTCCTTTGAGTTGAAGAACTGGAAGCACCAGCAGCAGGTGGAGGAGGAGGAGGATCCTTTCTGTATCTTCGAGGAGGTGGGGAATATCTTCTACTTTTATTCCTTTCTTTCTGTTGATTTTTGGATAGCCACATCCATGCTTGCATGCCCTTATAGGGTGTGATATTCTGGAGTATGTAGTATGGAGTGTCATTTGCTGGGTTTGGTTTTGGGGCAGGAGGTGGAGGAGATTTCCTCTTCTTAGATACTTTCTTTTTCTTGGGCTCATCATCTGAGTCCTCTTCATCATCATCCTCATCATCAGAATCTTGAGGATTATCATATAGTGCATTAATTTCTTTTAGGGCCTCAGCAGATATTAGGGGTTTCTCCGGCTGGTAGGAAACTGGAGGAGGAGCTGGAGCTGGAACAGGAGGGCTATACATAACAGTGCTTTCAGCCACTATTTTATTTTCTTCTTCTATATCTGCCATGATCAGTGCATCAAGATCAGGCATTGGTGAATCATCCATAACAAAAACTAGAGCAGAAATATCTTTTGGAGGGATGAAATAATGATGGGATCAGCTCTAGATGGAGATGAAGTAATGAGGGGAACATCTTGTGGTGGAGATGGAATGGCTGGAGCATCTATAGCTGAAACCTCTGTTATAACAAAACTAGCCTTTAGTTGCATGGCAACCTTGGGGCTTATGGGAGAGGTGTAATGAACTATAGCCAAAGATGGCCTGATGCTATACTCTGGAAGGTTATTGAAGTAGGCTGTATCAAAACTGCTCAATAAATTTAAAAGATCAACTGTGGGGTTTATAATAAAATCCTCAGCAGTTGTTATGTGCTCTGGGACCTGCTCATCTATTTCCATATCAGATTCAATAAAATGAATTAAATCAAATAAATCTGTATCAGCATCTGCATCTACATCTGCTGTTGGTTCTGCTTCTGCTGCTTCTTTTTCTGCTGTAACTACTGCTGTTACTGCTGCTTCTGCTGTTGCTGCTACTTCTACTGCTGCTGCTGCTTCCTTTTCTGCTGTAACTGCTGCTGTTACTGCTGCTTCTACTGTTTTTGCTACTTCTGCTATTACTTCTTCATAGAGCATCTCCCCCTGCCTGGTTTCAGTGGGAACTAGAGCCAGACCCCTGAATGAAGATAGAGGAGCAGAGAGGGCAGAGATTTTGTCAGTAAGAGAGGATATGGAAGAAGCAAGAGGTGTAATGGACTCTTCTATAATTGTTTTGAGGAGTGGAGTAAGAAGTGTAATGAGAGATGAAATAATGGAGGGGTCCAATGGCAGAGAGGTAGAGGGTGTTTCAATAGAAACAGAAGGAGGGATGGAAGATGATGGTGGAGGAGAAGGTAAAGCATCTAACATGTGGACATCTGGAATAGAAGAAGTATGAGGAGGGGAAGTATGCAGATTAAAGGAAGGGAGGGAGGAGATATTGCAAGGGTTAATGTCAGCTAAATGGGGTGGTAATGGAGAGGAGGGTGGTGATGGAACTGGTGTATCATGTTGGGAGGGAGGTGAGTTAGGAAAGTCAGTGGGGGATAGATGTACTTGGGATGAGGGAGGTGTAGGAGTGTGAATGGTGGTTTGAACTGTGGAGGGAGGTTGTTGTACCATCTGTGGTTGAGGTGGGATGGCTGGAGGTGAGGGAGGTGGAGGAGGGATATCTTCAGCAGGTTGGGAAGTGGCTGGAGCAGCCCTAGTGCTCTTAGAAGCCCCGGTGGAAGAGGAAGAAGCCTTGGAGGGCTTGGTGATGGTCCTCTCCCACTTGCCAAAGAGGGCACAAGTGAGCCTCTTGGAGGCATTGATGAATATGGACGGAGAGACCAGTGATTCAACAGCCTTCTCCTTCAGGAAGATTCCTAATATTTGTCCAAAGCAAACCTCTTTCTTTGTATTTTTTTCTTAATCAGATCAAACATGATATGAGCCCAGTTTACCTTCTTCTGGTTTACCACATCACACATTATTAGAAATTGGTGCCTGGTTATATAGTCATGTGCAGTGTGCTTGCCCAACAACACTTTCCCCACAATATCTGCAAGAAATTTGAACTCGACAGACAGGTGTTTCTTCAACAATTTATTTGGGGTTTCTCCAATATATCCCATCATACTTAGCATCACATCATATTCCTCAGTATCAACTTCTAACTCGTTTTCACTGTTAATTAATCCAAAAATTTCTGTGAGAATGGCGGGGGTAAGTGAAGCAGTATTTCCAGAGATTATGCCAGTCATAGAGTTCTCATCTGTGGTGGAAGTATAGACCCACTCTCTAATCTCAGCACCAGATATTTTGATCCTGGTGGACAGCAGATTCTTCAACTGCTGTTCTTCAAGGAGTTGCAGGTTGTCCCGGAAGATTGAGTCTGAATGTTGGAAGGAATCAAAATCGACATCAAATCCAGTGTCAAATTTCATTGCTGCGAGGGTGCCTGCTGGAATCGCCATTGGTTCACCTGCAAGAGAAAAACAAAGATCAAGTGCAAGGGAACTGAAAGCGCGGGATGGAGGTCGAAGAAAACCTAGTTATAAGGTTTTCCGAAATATGAATCGACAAACTCCGTTCTATGAAAAATAAATAATTCCTCGATCTGAGATCGACGAAATAATTTGTAGTTAAATAATTCGTCGAGCTCAGTATGAAGATGTGAATAAATTTCGTTGAGCTCCGTTCGACGAAAGTTTTCTGAAGTAGATTCGTCAATCTCCGTTCGACGAAAATAACTTCACTCACAGAGAGTTCGTCGATCTCCATTCGATGAATATCTCAAGAACTCTTCCCCGTTCGTCGAGCTTCGTTCGACGAACTTTGAAGAATTCGTCGAGTGCAGACAGAAGTTAAATCAAAGCTTCTCCATTGATCATGCCTAGCTGATTTATAAAGAACAAGTGATTCCTTTCATCCAAGAGTTTGGTGAAAATACCAGCTATTTGTAAATCAGTGTAGATATAGACAAGTTTGATTTTGTTTTTATCTACACACTCTATAATGAAATGATGACTAATGTCTATATGCTTAGTCCTACTGTGATGGACTGAATTCTGTGTTATGGATATAGCACTTGTGTTATCACATAGTAGAGTTGAATTATTTAAGTTGAAATCATAGTCCAGGAGTTGATTCTGAATCCACAACATCCGTGAACAGCAACTGCCAGCTGCTACATATTATGCTTCAGCTGTTGATGTAGACACAGATGATTGTTTCTTACAGAACCAAGACACTAGTCTCATACCTAGGAACTGACAAGTTCCTGAGGTACTTTTCCTGTCAACCCTGCATTCAGCAAAGTCAGCATCTGAATATCCAGTTAAATCAAATTCTGACTCTGTAGGATACCATAGGCCTATACTAGGGCAACTCTTTATATATCTCAAAATTCATTTTAGAAAAATTAGGTGAGATTCTTTAGGGTTCACTTGGAACCTAGCATAAAGACATGTGTCAAACATTATATCAGGTCTGCTAGCTGTAAGATATAATAGGGACCCAACAATGCCCCTATATAACTTCTGGTCAACATGTTTCACATGTGGATCAAAATCTATTGCAGCATTAGTAGCCATAGGTGTTTTCTTTGCTGAGGTATCGGCCATCCCAAACTTTTTAAGCTCTTTAGCATACTTAGCCTGGGAGATGAAGATGCCATCAGCTAGCTGCTTCACTTGGAGAACAAGGAAGTAGGGGAGCTCACCCCTGCTACTTATCTCAAACTTAGAATACATGAGGTCAGAAAACCTCTTGCATAGTTTAGAGTCAGTAGACCAAAATATGATGTCATCCACATAAATTTGTACTAACAAGATTTTATCCTTACGGTGCCTAGTGAATAATGTTTTATCTACTATACCTCTAGTGAATTCATGCTCTATCAGAAAGCTAGCTAAGGTCTCATACCAAGCTCTTGGAGCTTGCTTTAGACTATAGAGGACTTTATGCAATCTAAATACATAAGAAGGATGGGTTGGAGAGACAAAACCTGGAAGTTGTTCAACATAAACCTCTTCTTTTAGTACTCCATTTAGAAAGACACTTTTCACATCCATCTGGTAGACTTTAAACTTCTTGTAGGCAGTATAGGAAAGAAAGATTCTAATTATTTCTAACCTTCCAACTGGTGCAAAGGTTTGATCAAAGTCTATGCCTTCTTCTTGCCTATAACCTTGAGCAACAAGCCTAGCTTTGTTCCTCATAATTGCACCTTGGGCATCTAGTTTGTTTCTATATACCCATTTGTTTCTAATGACTGGGTAGTCTTTGGGTCTTGGAACCAAATCTCAAACTTTATATCTCTCAAACTGGTTAAGTTCCTCTTGCATTGCAATGAACTAGTGGGGATCCTGCTCAGCATCTTTTATGGATTGAGGTTCAACTTGAGAGAGAAAACAGGCATGCATCACATCTTGGTTGAGTTGATGCCTTGTCTGCACACCTACTGTTATGTCACCAATCACTTGGGATCTAGGGTGATCCCTTAGTGTGACAAGATCAGTGGGTGGAGTTTGTTCAACAACAGCATTTGGATTTAATTCCACTTGTGGAATTATGTTTATTGTTGAATGAGGTTCAGCCTCTTCCAAAGATTCATCTTCACTGTCTTCAACAACTTGTGGAGTAGGAGGTGATATAACTTCTTGTGGAAGGTTCAACTCACCCATTTTCTCACACAAGTGAGGTACCTGCAAAGTGTTACTAGTAGAAATCTCTTTCTTCTTATAATACATGTTAGTTTCATCAAAGGTTACATGTATAGATTCTTCAATTTTCAAAGTTAATTTGTTAAATACCCTATAAGCTTTGCTTACTTGGGAATATCCTAGAAAAATTCCCTCTTCAGTCTTATCTTCAAACTTTCTAATATATTTCTTGTTATTATTATGTATATAGCATACACATCCAAATACTTTTAAATAAGTGATTTTAGGTTTCTTCCCTTTAAGTAATTCATAGGGAGTCCTATTCTTTAGTTTATGTATCAAACTTCTGTTCAGTACATAATTTGCTGTGCTTACAGCCTCTGCTCAAAAGGATAGTGTTATATAAGCATCTGCAAGTAATGTGCCTATATCTTCAATCAGGGTTTTATTCTTCCTTTCAGCTACCCCATTTTGTTGGGGAGTTCTAGGAGTTGAGAAACAGTGTCTGATACCTTCCTTCTCACAGAACTCATACATAAGAAGAGACTCAAACTCTATACCATGATCACTTATGATCAATGCAACATGATTAGAGTACTCAATCTGTATGGTCCTGAGAAAATCTGTAAGAACTTTAAAGGTATCTGACTTAGATCTAAGAAAGAACACTCAAGTGAATCGTGAGAAGTCATCTACAATGACTAGAGTATATGATTTCCCTCCTATGATTTGTATATCAATGGGTCCAAAGAGATCCATGTGTAGCAAGTATAAGATCCTAGGTGAATCACTATTATTTGATTTAAAACTAAATTTAGTTTGCTTGCCTAGTTGACAAGCCCTACAAAGGCCTTCCTTCTTGTAGGGACCATAAGGTAAGCCTCTTACAAGACCGTCTTTAGATAGCCTAACAATATTTTTCATGTTTACATATCCTAGTCTTTTACGCCATAATTCATTTTGACTGCAAACAATATTAAGCAGACAAATATCTGAATTGACAGAAAGAAAATCAACTAAGTATATGTTTCCTTGTCTATTTCCAATTAAAACTGTTTGTTTTTCTTTATTAGAAATGATACAGGATGTAGAGTTAAAGTGTACCTGATAACCTTCATCATATAATTGGCTTATTGAGATGAGGTTATGCTTGAGTCCTTTTACATAAGTCACCTTCTTGAATGTGACTGCTCCAATCCTTACTTCTCCATAGCCTTCAGACTGGCCACACTTTGAATCACCAAAGATTACCTTTGGTCCCAGCTTGGACTTGTAATTGTGTAAGTTGTCCTTGCTGCCAGTCATGTGCTTGGAGCAACTACTATCCAGATACCATAGTTAATTTACAACTGGACAACTCTTCACCTGTAAGGAAAATAATTAATTGTTCTTGACCTAGGTTACCTTGGGTCCTTTGTTTTGCTGATAAGAAAAGCTAGATATCATAGAGAATTCAGGTTGTGATTTATATCCTAAGGGGTGATATCTTCTAGGTGGCATTATCCAATCAGCAAGAGGGTTAAAGGGTTTTCTAGTTTGATTAGGGTTGCTGTTATAATTATAATTTTTATTAAGTCTTCCTAGGTTCGACGAAATGTTGTGAGTTCGTCGACCAGATTTCGACGAAATGGGATGAGATCGTCGATCTCTGCTCAGAGAATGAACATAGTCATTTTCTGTTCCCCAAGTTCATCGATCTCTGCTCGACAAACCATACAGAGTTCGTCGATCGTAGTAAGACGAATAATTATTATATAAATTTGCGTTCAGAGTTCGTCGACTTGAGTTCGACGAACTGTCCACATTTCAACGATCTAAGTTCGACGAAATTTGCTGAACTTTGTTTTTACCTAAGGTTTTCTGGTTTCTGTTTTTGTGATTTTAAAGTTGGGCATTTCTTCTGTAATTTGTTTACTGGTTATTATTTCTTTGCCCTTAGCAAAAGCAAATTTAATAGGGGTTGATAAAATATTCTTTTTAAGAATGAGGGGTAAACTTGATGAAACACCCAAGCCTAGCTTGCCATTTAGTCTGGCATTGACTGTGCTTGTGATGTCCATCAACTTAAGGCTTCTCCCAGTGAGAGATTTCTCAAGTTGTTTGACCTCACATAGTTCTGTTTTCAAGGAGTTAATTTGTTCATTAGCTAATGTTAGTTCTGCTTTTAGCTTGGTGTTTTCAGAAATGATGTTCTCCCGACTAAGGCTCCCGTCTAAGGCTCCCGACTATGCAAACAACCAGTCCTCTTTTCGGGTCTCTCGCACCGAACCACATAGCCTAGGTCCGATTCCAATTGCCCGTTGCTCACGACACCTAGAAAATTTAAGTACTACGCGCGAGCCAAGCTTCTCTCGGATCCCAACAATTTCCAAAAAATCTCATAACCCAGTTATGATCAAGGCCGGTTCCCAGACCGCCAAGCTAGCAGAACAACGATTCCGCTCAGTTTTCCGGGTGCACCTTGGAGCTAACCTCCAAAGATCCTGCTGCAATCTACCGCGTAGAAACCCGAAAACCCAAAGCACGGAGTCTTCTCCGGCAAAACATATCAAATGCAACAGCACCAATCCAGACAATACACGTCCGGGTAGGCTTCACACATAATGCCTATGCCCGTACTTATGATTCCAGACTCTATATGCAACACAAGGGGGACTATTCACATCAACCCCAAGGAACACCACGCACTCACCGCACACTCGCGGGAGCGGGATTCCCTATGTAGAAAGAAAGAGCTTCACATGCTCAAGTAGAGAATCGTTACCCTTGTAGTCCGCTTTGGCGCCATGGAAAAACTACACGGATGGAAGTCTTCGCAACGAACTTTCCTCCACGGATCCGCTCTCAGATCTCTAAACGGTGCTCCGATGCTCTGCCGGCTGCCGAAATCCCTTCCTTCTTCCTCCTCTTTCCAACTCCTTGAGAGAGAGAATGGTTGGAGAGAAATGAAGGATTAACTCCCCTATTCCCGGCCTTAACAGAGCAGGAAACCATCTGGGCCGTTGGATCTTATTTAAAGAAAACGAACGGCTCAGATTCGCTCAAAAATCTCCAAACCTGGGCCGAACACCGCTTGGCACACGGCCGTGTACCTCGATCTAGGCACGATCGTCGAATGATGGAAAGACACACGGGCAAAGACACGCCCGTGTCTCACCTGACACGCCCGTGTCGGGTCTCTCGACACGCCCGTGTCCGGGGGCATGTTACCAATAACCGCCACGCCAACAGACACGACCCAACTGAACACGGGTACTAACACGGGTAGGCACACGCCCGTGTCAAATGAAACGCCCGTGTCAAATGACATGCCCGTGTCAAATGACACACCCGTGTCAAATGACACGCCCGTGTCATCCAGCCGTGTTCCTGGCCGTGTCCTTCTCAGGATGAAAACGACCAAAAAATAACCAGCCAGACACGGCCTTGGACACGCCCGTGTCCTAGGCCGTGTACCCCTATATAGGCACCAAAAATCCCTTTTTACGCGACGAACTCAAATACAACTTTCGGGGTGTTACAAATCTCCCTCACTTAAGGAATTTCATCCCGAAATTAAGTAAAGGTACACAAATCTAAAAGTTACTTGAGTGGAATAACTCGGGGTACTCCTATAACATAGCTTGTTATCGCTCCCATGAAAGCTCCTCACGTACACAATTATCCCAACGGACTTTAACCATTCAGACCTCCTTGTTGCGGAGTCACTTGACTGCAACGTCTTCAATACGTACTGGTTTGACCCTAGTTGTCAACTCTTAATCAACCGGTACTTGTTTGTCCGCAATGATCTGCGAAGGCTCTTGCACTGCCTTACGCAACACCGACACATGGAACACATCATGTAACTCACTCAATTCCGCCGACAGCTTCAATATATACGCCGCCTCGCCAACACGCTCCAGGATTTCAAATGGTACAAGGTATCTCGGACTCAACTTCTTCAAGCGTCGAACCCGCGAGACACCCTTGAACGGCTTAATTTTTAAGTACACCCAGTCGCCAACATTGAACTCCACATTCCTATGTTTAGCGTTATAGTACTTTGACTGTCTATCCTGAGCGATCTTCAACCGTTCTTGGATTGTCCGTATTACTGGGGTGGCATCTTCCACTGCTTGACGTTTGAAAAGCTTCGACTCGCCCGTCTCCAACCAAGACAACGGCGTGCGACACTTTCTCCCATACAAGGCTTCGAAAGGCGCCATTCCAATACTTGCCTGAAAGCTGTTGTTATACGCAAACTCCACCATGTACAGGTGATCTTCCCACTGCTTTCCAAAATCTAGGATGCACATGCGAAGCATGTCCTCCATCGTCCGGTTGACCCTCTCGGTTTGGCCATCCGTCTGCAGATGAAAGGGTATACTGAACTTTAGCTTAGTACCCAACAGACTATACACCCACCTCCAGTCATTCGACGTGAAGCGTCCATCTCGATCACTAACAATACTGCGGGGCACACCGTGCAATCGTACAATATTCTCCACATAGAGTTTGGCTAACGTTTCCACCAGATCTTCCTTCCTGACCGGAATAAAGTGCGACACCTTTGTCAACCTATCTACGACCACCCAAATGGAGTCATTTCCCTTCCGTGACTTCGGCAAACCATGCTCAAAATCCATAGATATGTCATCGAATTTCCATTCTTGGATAGGTAGGGACTTCAAGAAACCTCCGGGTTTCTGGCATTCCTCCTTCACTAATGCACATGAACAACACTAGCCACATAAAGTGCTACATCCTTCTTCAAACCCGGCCACCAGAATAATTTCTTCATGTCTCTATACATCTTCGTGCTTCCCGGGTGGATTGAGTACTTGGTATGATGAGCCTCATACATCAACTCCTTCCGAAGATTATCTGCACTAGGAACGCATAGGCGACCGTCCTTCCTTAGCAAACCATCTTCATCAATAAACTGGGAATTTGACCCATCCAAAGATTCATCTAAGATCTGGTTCATGCTTTTATCCTGAACCAAAGCCCACAAAACTCTATCCGCTAGGTCACACTGCACCTCTGTCCAAAATAGTTTCGCCTCGGCACTAAACTGCTTGTCGACGCAAGATATCTCCAAAGCCTCCAACTCATGAACCAATCTCTCATCATGTAACGATAACCAGTTGGCCTGCGCCGGAGTCCTGCGACTCAACGCATCCACCACTGCATTTCCCTTCCCAGGCACATAATGTATCTTGAAGGTGTAGTCCCCCAAGAACTCCATCCACCTCCGCTGCCTCATGTTCAGATCCTTTTGGTCCAACAGGTACTTTGAGCTCTTTTGATCGGTGTAAATATCAACCTTCACACCGTACAGGTAGTGCCTCCAAAGCTTTAGAGCAAATATCACGACCGCTAACTATAAGTCGTGGACCGGATAATTCCTCTCATGAACCTTTAGTTGTCGTGAACCATAGGCTATCACTCTCCCTTGCTGTAACAAAACACAGCCCAAACCATTACCCGAAGCATCACTATAGATCTCGAACCCTTCGGTTCCACTTGGCGAACATAAAATAGGTGTCGTGGTCAACTGCCTCTTCAACTCTTCAAAAGCTTGTTTGCACTTCAGAGACCACACAAACTTCTGATCCTTCCTTGTCAATGTCGTAAGTGGTAGCGCTATCTGCGAGAAGTTCTCTACGAAGCGCCTGTAGTAGCCAGTAAGCCCCAGAAAACTCCGGACCTCTGCCACTGTAGTCAAAGCAGGCCACTCTCGTATCGCCGCTATCTTCGCCGGATCCACAACCATCCCTTCTCCACTGACAACATGACCAAGGAACACTATCGAGGATAACCAGAATTCACACTTGGAGAACTTAGCATACAACTGATTCCTCATCAATGTCTCCAACACAATGTGTAGATGATTGTAATGGTCCTCTTCACACTGCGAGTACACCTGGATATCATCGATAAATACTATCACGAAACGATCCAGGTACTCTCTAAACGTCCTGTTCATCAGATCCATAAATACAGATGACACATTCGTCAACCCAAACGGCATGACCGTGAACTCGTAATGCCCAAACTGCGTACTGAATGCTGTCTTTGGGATGTCGCTCTCCCTTATCCTCAACTGGTAGTATCCGGACGTCAGATCTAACTTCGAATATACCGTTGACCCAACCAACTGATCAAATAGATCGTCAATCCTCGGGATCAGATACTTGTTCTTCTCCGTAAGCTTGTTCAATTCCCGGTAGTCGATACAAAGCCACAAGCTCCCATCTTTCTTCTTCACAAAGAGAACTGGTGCGCTCCAAGGCGACGAACTTGGACGCACATAACCTTGCTCTAGCAACTCTTGCAGTTGCACCTTCAACTCTGCCATCTCTCTTGGCGCTATCCGATATGGAGAGCACGACACCGGTTTGGCACCCGGTACCAGCTCAATGGTAAAATCAATCTCCCGTTGAGGAGGGGCTCCTGGGAGATCATCTGAGAACATATCAGGATACTTGGACACGACTGGAATACTGTCAAGACTTGGCTTAGGCATCGAAGTCTGCATTAATGTGACAAACAGCTCTGCCCCAGACCGAACTGCCTTAAACACCTGAACGGCCGACATCAAAATCTTACCCGACCCCTTCATGCCCGCAGAAGTAGTCTCCCGATCAGTGTTCAGACCCAACTTAACTTCCTTACGGTTGCAATCAATGCATGCACCCTGCTCCGAGAGCCAATCCATACCGAAGATTACGTCATACTCTGCCAAAGGCAAAAGCGACGCTCGCAAATCAAAATCCTGATTCCCAATCCGTATCTTCACAATGCAGACCCTATCCGCACGCATTGAGCACCTATTGGGCAACAACACATCCAATTTGTCTTTTGTCATCGAGGACGGAACCCCGATGCGCGATATGAATTTTTCGGACAAGAAGGAATGCGATGCTCCCGTATCAAACAGGGCTCTCGCCGGAAACTCAAAGATCAACACAAATCCTAGCACCAACAAAAGTAAGCTAACAAATACGAAGGTAGCAACTATAAAAGTTAAACCACTGTAATTTAACTCATACCTGTCACCATGTCCGCTTGCTTTATGGCCTCTTGCAGACCAAGGTTGTAGACTCTAGGCTGGGTTGGAGCATGATGGGACGCGATTGAGTCCACCACCTTCCCTTTCTCCTCATAAGTCGCTCCAGACTTCCTCTAGGACTTTGAACGTCCGCTCCAACACTCACGAGCAAAATGCCCCGTGTTCCCGCAGTTGTAGCAAGCTCCTGGGACTCGACTTGTAGTTGCCCGCGACGTATCAGCCGAAGGGGCTGAGTTCGAAGTCCTCCGCTTCTTGTTCCATCTGCGGAATCCTGACTTATTATTTGGCACCTTGAACTCAGACTTCTTTTTTACTGGATCCTTCTTCTCTTGAACTTTCTTAACGACCTTCTCCAACGATCGGGCCGAATTGACCAAGGCTAGTAAGCCTTGCGCCTTAGGCCCAACAAGTAGTAACTGTAGGTCGCCGTGTAGACCCTTATAAAATCGGTTGGTCTTCCGTTCTTCCTCCATAAACGTAGCACC